>CM019907.1:36795627-36927892 GCA_009764595.1 Geothlypis trichas
GCGAGGCACTGCTGGGACCCAGCGGGACAGGACCGGCTGTCCCGTGCCCACGGAGCAGCCCTGACACAGCCAGGGCCATCCCGAAACCAGGCAACCGCTCACGGGTCAGCAGAGAGGAGCAAGGAGCACTGGGCTGCTCTCAGGGCATCTCGGCTGGGCTCACTCCAGCACACGCCCCCGTTTGAAGGCCGGCTGATGCCCAGCTGCCAGAAATGCCTGCCTTGTTCTCTCCAAGATGCACAGGGAGAGCCAATGAGCAGGACACCTTGGGAGGGCTTCTCTTAGGCCAGGGACACACCAAGATCCGCCAAGGCTCTCCACGCTGCCTGGCCCACACATCCCAGCTCTGGCTGGGCCTGGGCCACAGCAGCTCTCCCCAAGCAGGAGGCAAATGCACATTGCCAAGAGTTGAAACACAGCAGACTGGAAAGCTGTGAAAATGTGTGTGAAAGGCCTTTTCATTCACAGCTCTCACAGAGAGCTTTGGGGCTCATGGCTGGACAGAGATGCTCCTGCTCACCCTCTGTCCAAAGGGGATAACACAGCCTGCTGCAGGTGCTTGGCTTGGTTTCCACAGGTCCAGGCAGATGCCAAACCTGCTCCTCACTGCCTTCTCCCTGCCCCTCTGCCAAGTGCAACGGGCCTGAAGGACTGAAAGGAGCACAGAGAGCCAAAGGGGCACACTCGCACCTGCCTCACTGGGGGCTCCCTGGGAAGCACTTTCCTTGAGAAGCAAGTCCCTTTCCTCCCAAGGTGTTTTTCCAAATGTGTGGCTTTCCTGGGGAGCATCAACAGACCCTTAAGAAACGCTGACAAGGCTGAATGACTTCAGGTCCTTTCAGGACAGGCACTCCAGCTCTAGCTCCTATTGCCCCAAGTGAGTTTCCAGGTGCAGCTTCAGAGGTGCAGCCCCAGGCCCTGTACAAACACAAGCTGCCCGCTGCCTCTTCACCCGCCTCAGCTCCTGCCTGCGCTCACGGCACCAAAACCAGGCTGTTCCTGGCCAGGGACCAGAGCCCTGTTCCTGCAGGATGCTCTTGCCAGCACCTTCCAGGACTCTCTGCTGTGCACACAGAGCTTTTCATGGCAGCTCCCAACAGGCTTTGGAACACAGAGCACAACCTGGCTGGCTCTGCCACCAGCACAGCCCAAACACAGGCCCAGGAAGAAGCAGCAGGGGCTGTTTTGCGGCCACGGCCGAGACAGACTGGAAGGGTGCCCTCCCTCTGCTCTCCCTTGCTTGGCTTTCTGACTGGCTCTGAGCCTGGGGCTGCCATTCCTCACTTGTGGGCAGCAGAAGCACAGCCGGGATCGCGGCACTGCCTGGCAGCGCTGCGGGCAGCGGCACGGCCGCGTGTGCCAGTCTCGGGCACCGTGCTGCTGCTTCATTTGCCCTTAGGCACACCCAGAGCTCCCTGCTAAGCCCGCATGCTCTCTGCTTCTGCCCTCTTCCTCATCCTGTGCAGGGATGGAGCGCTGCTGTGCTTTCAGGAAGCTATTCTTGAAAGCTTCCAGCATTCCAAGTTCCTTTGCCCTCTGTGGATGCTTGCCATGGAATCCCTCTCAGGTGGCTTCAGAGCATACTCAGGTTGGCTCTCCCAAAATCCAGGGCCTCCAGAGTGCTCAGCAAGATGTGTAAGGGCACAGTGCTGTGGAACTGCACCTTCAGCACAGGGACCTTTCCAGCCTGACCTGCCCTCGTTCCTCTGGGTCTGTACACAAACACGGTGTGGGAGAGAACGGCAGCAGCGGCCTGTGTGTCCCAGGGCCCCGGATTTGTGTCATTTCCACAGACATGCAGGCAAAATGAAAAAGCCAAACTTTTATTAGTATAAGGCAAAGCGCAGGGATGAGCTGGGAGGGCAAAAAGGGAATAGACAGGGTGTGAGGGCTGGAGGGAGGGAGCTATCTACAGGGAGGGAGAGGGGAAAGAGAAGAAGGTGATGGACAGTCTGAGGGCTGATGAGATGACCTATCAATAGGGAGAGAAAAAATGGGGATGGGCAGTGTCTGAGGGCTGGAGGGAGGGAGCTATCAAAAGGGAGGGATAGTGGAGAGAAAAAATGGGGATGGGCAGTGTCTGAGGGCTGGAGGGAGGGAGCTATCTAAAGGGAGGGATAGTGGAGGGAAAAAATGGGGACGGGCAGTGTCTGAGGGCTGGAGGGAGGGAGCTATCTAAAGGGAGGAATTGTGGAGAGAAAAATGGGGATGGGCGGTGTCTGAGGGCTGGAGGGACAGAGCTGTCAACAGGCAGGGAGAAGGCTGAAGCCACAAGAACTGTGCCCGGCATCAGCTGTGCCAGGACTTCCAGCAGCGCTGGGAGGCGATGTCCTCTTGGGTGTCTCCTGGTGCTCTTCTTGGACACTGGCTGACTGGATCCAGAAGATGTCCCTACTTCTTTAGCTCTTGGGGGAAAGTCGACTTGATTTTCCAGGTCACAGCAGGATGGGATGGCACGTTGCCTCCGGCCTTGAAGGGCTGAAAGAGAGAGGAACAGAGGCATGGCAACAGCCCGGGTCTGAGGGAATCCTACAAGACCTTCTGAAGAGGGCCATCCCAGCCAGAAGGGAGTAGGAGACATTGGAATCGGCTGGGAGGTACTGGCCATGACTCGCCCACTGTTGCCTGAAATCTCCGTGTGCTCTGCCCACATCAGCCCTCGTGCGCACAGGGAGCAGAGCTCTCCAAAGGCGGTGCAGGGCTTGCAGCTCCCTGGGCAGCCCCCGCTGCCAGCCCGCTGCCCTCACTCACCAGTGCAGATCAGCCGGAGCCCTTGCTGCTGCCTCCTGAGGCACCGCCCGGCCATGCCTGTGAGCACAGAGCCTGTCACGGCGCCGGCGGCACAGCTCCCTGCCAGCGGCGCTGCCGGCGCTGTGGCCACACGGGCTGCTGGCCCGGCAGGGCTCAGCCCGGCCCTCTGGCGCACGCTGCCGCCCCAGGGCACGGCTGCCAGAGGCGGCAGCAAGCAATGGCCAGGCCAGGCGGGGCCTCCACGGCGGCCCCGGGGCCCGGCTGGCCGGTGCAGGGGCAGCAGGCGGGGCCGGGGCCGAGCTGCCGCGGGCCGGGGCCGCGGAGAGAGGCCGGGCTTGTGCTCACCATGATCCTGACGGCCGCCTCTCGCAGGGGCTCCTGTGGGCTCTCCAGGTAGCGCAGAGCCCGGCGCAGGAGCTCGGCCGCTCTTCTACTGTTCCTCTGCCTGCTGCGGAGAGCGGGCAGGAGGGAAGGGTTGCGGCGGGCTCAGCCCCTGGGCCGGTGCGCTGCCTGCGCCCAGCCCCGGCCTCCCCCTGGCCGCACAGCCCTGAGGCGCGGCCAGCAGCCGCTGGCCAAGGGCTCCCGAGGGCAGGGGGCAGAGGGCCGGCTGCTGCCCGGGGAGCCTGGAAGAAGAGCCCGCGCGGCCTCTGGCTGCAGCAGCGGGCAGGGGCACAGCTGCCCAGGGCCCGCACACTGAGCACCGCCCTCGGGGCCCTTCTCCGGCCTGAGCCTGGGGCTTGCAGGCCCTCCTTACCAGGCACTCATCGACATTCATCGGCGGCTGCTTCTTCAACAGCTGTACCCAGCTTCCTCCTCTTCAGGAACTCGGCCACACGAATCAGTGTCTCTCGAGAGGCCTGGAGAACAGCAGAGACCCAGAGAGATGGTCCCACAGCCCAGGCCACCGGCCCCACATCCCTGTGCCAAGGCCTTGAGGAGGCGTCAGCCTGCAAGGCACCTAGGCAGGTGGCAGCCAAGACCCCTCCCAGAGATCCACCAGCATCACAGAAAACCTCACCTTTGCCACGTCCTGGTTTTTAGCATGACAGTAAAATAGAAGCCTACACAGGCTGTTGTTCACAGTTGTCTGCAGGGGCATTTTTCCCTCATCCACTACCAGTTCCAACACCTTGCTGAAGAGTTGAATAGACAGCAACTGCACATGGCTGTTGTCCTAGAGGAAGGAAAAAGACCCACATCAACTACTCCAGTCCCAGCTGGGCAAAGGCCTGAAAATCTGGAGGGCCCAAAGTTTCTGGGAAGCACCCAATGCCTGTGGCTCAGGATGCAGAAGCTTACATGCTCAAAGTGCAGCAGGAGTGCCTCAGCCAGCTTCGGGGCAGTGGTGCTGGATACCAGGATGTCTTTGTGCTGGAGCACATTCGTGAACACAGAGAGGGACATGCTGACGTCCTCTCCATCTGCATCATCCAGAACATCCACAAGCCGTTGAGACAGGATTGACACTCTCCTGGCCTGTGTGGAACACAAGGTTGTGCTGGGAAGCCACGGACGGCTACACCGCCAATCCTGCCCTGGCACTGCAAGGCCACCCTGCTGCTGCAGGGCCCACAGGCCAAAGGCGTGACCCAAAGCACTGGGGCAGGTGAGGCAGGAGAGCTGGGAGCAGCTGCCTCAGCTCCTGAAGCCCTGCACGCCCATGGGGCTGCTTTCCCCAGCGCAGCCTCAGCCACGGCCCCCTTCTCACCATCAAGAGATCCTTGCTGACCACCACGAGGCCTCTGAGCGCCAGGCGACGCTGCTCCCTGCACTTGCTGTGCAGGTACCTTGCAAGACCTTCCAGACACTGCCACCACATTCCCTCCAGTCCAGGCACTCCAGGACCTGAAAGGCACAGGGCAGTGACAGGGAGCCGGCCGGCAGGAGCCCGGAACTGCACATGGCTGGGCTCAGGCAGCAGCACAGGGCACGGGCACCGTCCTGGCAGCTGTGGCTGTGAGAGGGCAGAGAGCTGGGAGGCAGCTCAGGCAGGCAGCCCTGGCCTTGAGGCTCACCTCCACCAGGAACGCCAGGGTGGGCAGATCCCAGCGTGGCTCTTCCCTGCTGAGCAGCCCAAGCAGGCGTAGAGCAATCCCAGAACACAAGGAGAGGGAGACACGGCGCATCTCCCTGGAAGGGCACAAAAGGCACCAAGACCATGAGGTGGAGGGGCAGACTTCTCCCAGGAATGACTCAGAGAGCTCTGGTCTTTCCCCAGCATCCCTGGAGGGGATGTTGGTGCTCTGAGAGGTGGCCCCTCCTGGGCACCCTCCTCTCCCAGCCTTTTCCAGTCTCCTGGCCATCCCTCAGTGACAAGGCTCTCTGGCCCATGACCACAGGGACTGAGTGGGGCACAGGGCAGAAAATGCCTGGGGCAATGGGGAGAAGGGAGTCTCACCTGGCCAGCAGACCCACATGCAAAGTGCTGGGTGTGAGCACACAGCAGCGTGTCCCAGCCACGCTTGCGCTCCATAGCCATCACCTCATTGTCACAGCAGCACTCGTAGAGCAGAGCCTTCATGGCCTGCACTGCAAACCTGTGTGCAGAGCAAAGCCCAGGTCACATTGGGAGCACTGGCACTGGCCACAAGGGCATGGGAAGGACAGGAGGCCTGGGACCTGTTTAAGCTTGCTGGGAAGGCGGTGTTCCTCCTGGCATGCTCTCCAGAAGGTATCACTTCCACTGGTGGCATCTGCTGTGTGGTGATGACAACTTGCAAGAGCAGAGCCACAAACAGAGGGTGGAAAGAAAGAATCGTTGCCTCATGGTACTGAGGCATGTGGCAATCACCCAGATCACCAAGTTGCCTGCAAAAGAAGCAGCCCAAGAGAGCACTCAGTGCCGAGGTGTCCATGGGGCAGGGCCCAAGGGCAGATGCAGGAGGAGGAGCGGGCCTGGTGCCCCCTGAGCCTGCCCCTAGCCCAGGGTTCAGCCCAGTGCCTGAGGCACGGAGAGGATGGAGAGCTGCTGGTGAGGCTACCAGGTAGTAAGCAGAGCCCAGTTCCAGAAACTCACAGCCAGGGCAAAAACGTCCCTGTCGTCCCCATCCGAGGTGCAGGCGCTGTGCAGTGGCCAATCCTCCATTACATGAACCAGTGTTGGCAGCACCTTCTCCATTGTTACTCGTGACGAGCCAATAGTTCTCCATATCATTGTAGCAGCTCTGTGGGATCAGAGCTCTGTGTCAGGGGTGTCTCAGTCCCAGTTCCATGCCCTGTGCAGCTGTGGGGGCCCAGGTGACAGAGCCCCGGTGCCCTGAGCGGCAGGGAGGGAGCACTGGCAGCAGGCTTGGGAAGCAGAGGGGCCCGAGGGTCCTGGAGCTCTCTGCCTGTGTGGCAGAGCCCATAGCACAGGCTGTGCAGGGCCATGGGCCCCAAAGGCTGGTGAGGCCTGAGCTGTGCAGGCACGTGGGCCCCGTACCTGTCACATGTTGGGGCACAGCGCAGGAGGGTCAGCACCACGTCCACAGGGTGTTCTTCAGCCAGCCTGACAATGTCACTTTTCAGCCTTTCCTCCACAGTGACATTGGACAGCAGCCTCTGGTGGATGTTTCTTACGATGGCTGGCACCTGGAGGAGGCATGGGGCAGATTTTGAGTGCTGTCCAAGGCAGCAGCTTCCCCAGCTTCCCCAAGAAGTGCTTCCCTTCCTGCCACACTGTGCTGGCCTCAAAGACTGACGCAGCTCAGTGACCATGGCTTGAGGGGACACAGGATCCTGGCAGGCCTCCAGGCTGGCCCCAGGCTGCTTACCTGCTGCTGAGAAGGAACAGCACTGTCCTCAAAAAAATCCTTAGTGAGAGCTTGAATCAATGTGGGAGTGGGCTTGCTGTCAATATTTGAGATTTCCTCAGTCTCTTCTTTGTCACTGTTTGTGATGGCCACATCCTCAGTCACATCCTTGGCCACCTTCATCCTGCCCTCGTTCATTGCAGCCTCAGTGTCCTGTGAGTGCTCAGCTGAATCTGGGCTGACATCAGGCTCTGCTTGGAGCTCGTTCAGCCCCGAGTCAGTCTCAGCGGTGCCCTCAGACGCTGCAGTGCTGGTCTTCCTACGTCGAATGCGCAGGAATTTCTGGAACCTCTGCAAGAGAATAAAGGACAGGGAAGTCATGGATGTTCCATGGCATGCTCCAAGCGTGGTGCTGGGCTGAGCAGGGACAGCAGGCCCAGCCCAGGTGGGGGTGGCTGCAGGTACCTTCAGGGTTTTGCGCACGCGGCCACGGCCGGGTTCCTGCTCTTGTGTCTTGTCCAGGGCTGCATCTGGCAAAGAGCGAGCGCAGCCAGAGCTGAGGGGCTGCGGGAGAGGCCGGAGAACACAGGCCAGCCCTGCGCTGCCCAGGCAGGGAGAGCCCCGGGATGGCCCAGGGGATGGAGCACGGCCACTGCGGGGTGTCTGCCCTGCCCCTGTTCCATCCTGCCCATGGGCATGTCCCCAGGATGGATGGAATGGATGGGATGGGATGGGATGGGATGGGATGGGATGGGATGGGATGGGATGGGATGGGATGGGATGGGATGGGATGGGGCCAAGCTGGCCGCAGCCATCATCACTGTGGCCCAGC
The DNA here is from genome assembly GCA_009764595.1 of Geothlypis trichas. NCBI lineage: Eukaryota > Metazoa > Chordata > Aves > Passeriformes > Parulidae > Geothlypis > Geothlypis trichas. The sequence continues at coordinate 36,802,942 of CM019907.1, forward strand.
TCTGCCACTCACCATCCTTCAATGGCTGGAACTGCTCCAGTTTTTCAGGCTGTTGTGCTGGGGCAGCTTCAGGCCTTCTCTTTTTATTCCGTCTGAAGATTTTGAAGAGGCTAAGGAATCTGCCCTCCATGCCTGAGTCTGCCTTCAAGGGCACCTTCCCTTGAGATGGCTCAGGAAAGCTCCAAGTCCGCAAGTCCTCAAGGGCACCTGCAAAACACAAGCCTCGCGAAGGCCGCGGGCCACCAAGGCCCGCAGTCTTGCCACGAGGTCACCTGTAGGAACAATGCCTCGGAAAAGCTCCGGGTGGGACACGAACGAGTGCGCTGTGCGGGGGCTCCTCACAGCACCGCTCTGTCCTGTCCTGTCCCAGTCGCGTGCTCCGAGCACTGTGGCCTGCTCCTGTCAGCGCCAGCTCCTATGTTACCACGTGTCACAAAGGGCCCTTGGACACCGGTCGTTCCATGTCACAGTGACCGTGCTGCAGCGTGTCACCAAGGGCCCTTGCACACACTGCCGCCTGCCCTGGGGCCGCCCCCAGCCCAGCCCAAAGTGGCCCAGGCTGGAAGGAATGCCTGGCCCCAGGTGTGTAAGGCAGCCCCACAGGATCTTTAGGAAGGGCTCGAGAGCATCAGCAAACGCTGCCCTGCTCTGCGGGCTCAGGGCAGCAGAAGGAGCCCCCAGGGCTGCCGACGCAGCCGCGCTGGGAAGGGCACGGGGCCTTCCAGGGAAGCTGGCACGGCCTCCTTGGGACACGTCCCGGCCCGTGGCCATCCTAAAGCCGCGGCTGTGACACGCACAAGGAACGTGTGGGCCCAGGCACCAACGCTGCTCTGAGCCCTGGGGCCCGGGCAGCGCTGCCATCAGCAGCTGTGGCAGAGTCCCTGCCCAAGCAGAGCTGCCACCCCCCGAGCCCTGGCAGCGCTGGTGCCCGGGGTCTCCTGCCCCAGAGACCTGTGCCCCCGGGGGCTTCTGTGCCACAGGGAGCCAAAGCCCACGTGCATTGGGGGCTGATGGCAGGAGCACCTGGAGCAAACTGCTGGCAACACTTGGTCTCTGTCAGAAGCTCTTGCTCCATGCTGGAATTATTTTCTCATTGAAGTAATTTCCTGCACCACAAATACATGTTTGCCGTGAAGACACAGAAGAATCTGGCGTCAAGGAATCCTCACTTCAGGAAAGCTTTACTTCCCATTGCTCAGCTCAAGTAGTTCCAAAAAGTTGCAAGCTCCTCAAATGTATTGGCATGGCCTGAGAATGTGACTGGTTGGAAGTTTGTTCCCATCTCAAAGCAGCAACTCATTTGCCTTCATATCATCCACTGAGAGTCACTTTACAAAACATAACACTACACAGAGTCAAAAAGAAGACCATTCTTTGGTTTGGCATGGTAATACCCTAATTCTCGTAAGGAATAAAAGCTCTCAAGGAAGGAAAGTCCACTTGGGGTTACAAAAGTAACCCAAACAAATGAGTAGATGGCAAAAGGGCTAATCCTCCCCACTACAGATATCTAAGTGGCCCCTTGTTCCCTGCAGGAGAAACAGGACCAGTAAAAGAAATAGCCACAGATATTCTTTCTTTCTGCCCTCCATAACCAAAGCTGTGCCAAAGCACAGATGCTGCCTTCAAATGACTCAAATTCCAGCCCAGACTCTCACCTTCCAGACAACTCCTTCCCCAACACTCCCCAACACCCACTGCCCCAAACACCCCCACAGAAGCCCTCAACACCGCGCCAGGAGCCCCAGCTGTGCCCGTCCCTCCGCAGAGCTTTCCCACCCTCCAGCAGAGCCCCTGGTTCCCTGCACGTGCCGTGGGATGGCACTCAGGAGGATCTGCTCCAAGGCCTTCCCTGGCAGCAAAGCCAGGCTGCCAGGCCCGTGGTCCTGGATCATCCTTCCCAGCGAGCCTCCCTGTGCACGGCTGCTCCATGGGCACATCTGCGCTCAGCTGGGACTGCTCCACTCAACCAGGGCTGCTGGGAAAGGATCCAGAGCAGCCTGGCAAGCTCTTTCTGCAGCTCCCTCTTGACTCCTGGGGGAGGTAGAACATTGCACAGGAAAGCAGCTGGTGCCACAAGGAGTGGGCAGCATCAGGCAGCTCTGGGGAGGCCCCTCAGGACTGCTGTATCCTGAGGGAACACTGCTGGCCATCCCCTGTGTGTATCTGCAAAAGCTTCAAATCAGCTGCCTCAGCTTCCAGGGCCTCTCTTGGCCAGCATCCTGACGTGGGTGCAGGGCTGCTGCGAGGCACTGCTGGGACCCAGCGGGACAGGACCGGCTGTCCCGTGCCCACGGAGCAGCCCTGACACAGCCAGGGCCATCCCGAAACCAGGCAAACGCTCACGGGTCAGCAGAGAGGAGCAAGGAGCACTGGGCTGCTCTCAGGGCATCTCGGCTGGGCTCACTCCAGCACACGCCCCCGTTTGAAGGCCGGCTGATGCCCAGCTGCCAGAAATGCCTGCCTTGTTCTCTCCAAGATGCACAGGGAGAGCCAATGAGCAGGACACCTTGGGAGGGCTTCTCTTAGGCCAGGGACACACCAAGATCCGCCAAGGCTCTCCACGCTGCCTGGCCCACACATCCCAGCTCTGGCTGGGCCTGGGCCACAGCAGCTCTCCCCAAGCAGGAGGCAAATGCACATTGCCAAGAGTTGAAACACAGCAGACTGGAAAGCTGTGAAAAATGTGTGTGAAAGGCCTTTTCATTCACAGCTCTCACAGAGAGCTTTGGGGCTCATGGCTGGACAGAGATGCTCCTGCTCACCCTCTGTCCAAAGGGGGTAACACAGCCTGCTGCAGGTGCTTGGCTTGGTTTCCACAGGTCCAGGCAGATGCCAAACCTGCTCCTCACTGCCTTCTCCCTTCCCCTTTGCCAAGTGCAACGGGCCTCAAGGACTGAAAGGAGCACAGAGAGCCAAAGGGGGACACTCACACCTGCCTCACTGGGCGCTGCCTGGGAAGCACTTTCCTTGAGAAGCAAGCCCCTTTCCTCCCAAGGTGCTTCCCCAAATGTGTGGCTTTCCTGGGGAGCACCAACACACCCTTAAGAAACGCTGGCAAGGCTGAATGACTTCAGGTCCTTTCAGGACACGCACTCCAGCTCTAGCTCCTATTGCCCCAAGTGAGTTTCCAGGTGCAGCTTCAGAGGTGCAGCCCCAGGCCCTCTACAAACACAAGCTGCCCGCTGCCTCTTCACCCGCCTCAGCTCCTGCCTGCGCTCACGGCACCAAAACCAGGCTGTTCCTGGCCAGGGACCAGAGCCCTGTTCCTGCAGGATGCTCTTGCCAGCTCCTTCCAGGACTCTCTGCTGTGCACACAGAGCTTTTCATGGCTGCTCCCAACAGGCTTTGGAACGCAGAGCACAACCTGGCTGGCTCTGCCACCAGCACAGCCCAAACACAGGCCGAGGAAGAAGCAGCAGGGGCTGTTTTGCGGCCACGGCCCGAGACAGACTGGAAGGGTGCCCTCCCTCTGCTCTCCCTTGCTTGGCTTTCTGACTGGCTCTGAGCCTGGGGCTGCCATTCCTCACTTGTGGGCAGCAGAAGCACAGCCGGGATCGCGGCACTGCCTGGCAGCGCTGCGGGCAGCGGCACGGCCGCGTGTGCCAGTCTCGGGCACCGTGCTGCTGCTTCATTTGCCCTTAGGCACAGCCAGAGCTCCCTGCTGAGCCCGCATGCTCTCTGCTTCTGCCCTCTTCCTCATCCTGTGCAGGGATGGAGCGCTGCTGTGCTTTCAGGAAGCTATTCTTGAAAGCTTCCAGCATTCCAAGCTCCTTTGCCCTCTGTGGATGCTTGCCATGGAATCCCTCTCAGGTGGCTTCAGAGCATACTCAGGTTGGCTCTCCCAAAATCCAGGGCCTCCAGAGTGCTCAGCAAGATGTGTAAGTGCACAGTGCTGTGGAACTGCACCTTCAGCACAGGGACCTTTCCAGCCTGACCTGCCCTCGTTCCTCTGGGTCTGTACACAAAACACGGTGTGGGAGAGAACGGCAGCAGCGGCCTGTGTGTCCCAGGGCCCCGGATTTGTGTCATTTCCACAGACATGCAGGCAAAATGAAAAAGCCAAACTTTTATTAGTATAAGGCAAAGCGCAGGGATGAGCTGGGAGGGCAAAAAGGGAATAGACAGGGTGTGAGGGCTGGAGGGAGGGAGCTATCTACAGGGAGGGAGAGGGGAAAGAGAAGAAGTTGATGGACAGTCTGAGGGCTGGTGGGAAGACCTATCAAAAGGGAGGGATAGTGGAGAGAAAAAATGGGGATGGGCAGTGTCTGAGGGCTGGAGGGAGGGAGCTATCTAAAGGGAGGGAGAGTGGAGGGAAAAAATGGGGACGGGCAGTGTCTGAGGGCTGGAGGGAGGGAGCTATCTAAAGGGAGGAATTGTGGAGAGAAAAATGGGGATGGGCGGTGTCTGAGGGCTGGAGGGACGGAGCTGTCAACAGGCAGGGAGAAGGCTGAAGCCACAAGAACTGTGCCCAGCATCAGCTGTGCCAGGACTTCCAGCAGCGCTGGGAGGCGATGTCCTCTTGGGTGTCTCCTGGTGCTCTTCTTGGGACACTGGCTGACTGGATCCAGAAGATGTCCCTACTTCTTGAGCTCTCGGGGGAAAGTCGACTTGATTTTCCCGGTCACAGCACCATGGGCTGGCACGTTGCCTCCGGGTTGAAGGGCTGAAAGAGAGAGGAACAGAGGGATGGCAACAGCCCGGGTCTGAGGGAATCCTACAAGACCTTCTGAAGAGGGCCATCCCAGCCAGAAGGGAGTAGGAGACATTGGAATCGGCTGGGAGGTACTTGCCATGACTCGCCCACGTGTCCCTGAAATCTCTGTGTGCTCTGCCCAAATCAGCCCTCGTGCGCACAGGGAGCAGAGCCCTCCACAGCCGGGGCAGGGCTTGCAGCTCCCTGGGCAGCCCCCGCTGTCAGCCCGCTGCCCTCACTCACCAGTGCAGATCGGCCGGAGCCCTTGCTGCTGCCTCCTGAGGCACCGCCCGGCCATGCCTGTGAGCACAGAGCCTGTCACGGCGCCGGCGGCACAGCTCCCTGCCAGCGGCGCTGCCGGCGCTGTGGCCACACGGGCTGCTGGCCCGGCAGGGCTCAGCCCGGCCCTTGGCGCACGCTGCCGCCCCAGGGCACGGCTGCCAGAGGGCGGCAGCAGCAATGGCCAGGCCAGGCGGGGCTCCACGGCGCCGGGCCCGGCTGGCGCTGCCGGGGCAGCAGGCGGGGTCGGGGCCGAGCTGCCGCGGGCCGGCCGCGGAGAGAGGCCGGGCTTGTGGCTCACCCATGATCCTGACGGCCGCCTCTCGCAGGGGCTCCTGTGGGCTCTCCAGGTAGCGCAGAGCCCGGCGCAGGAGCTCGGCCGCTCTTCTCCTGTTCTCTGCCAGCTGCGGAGAGCGGCAGGAGGGAAGGGTTGCGGCGGGCTCAGCCCCTGGGCCGGGCGCTGCCTGCGCCCAGCCCCGGCCTCCCCTGGCCGCACAGCCCTGAGGCGCGGCCAGCAGCCGCTGGCCAAGGGCTGCCGAGGGCAGGGGGCAGAGGGCCGGCTGCTGCCGCGGGGAGCCTGGAGAAGAGCCCGCGCGGCCTCTGGCTGCAGCAGCGGGCAGGGGCACAGCTGCCAGGCCCGCACACTGAGCACCGCCCTCGGGGCCCTTCTCCGGCCTGAGCCTGGGGCTTGCAGGCCCTCCTTACCAGGCACTCATCGACATTCATCGGCGGCTGCTTCTTCAACAGCTGTACCAGCTTCCTCCTCTTCAGGAACTCGGCCACACGAATCAGTGTCTCTCGAGAGGCCTGGAGAACAGCAGAGACCCAGAGAGATGGTCCCACAGCCCAGGCCACCGGCCCCACATCCCTGTGCCAAGGCCTTGAGGAGGCGTCAGCCCGCAAGGCACCTAGGCAGGTGGCAGCCAAGACCCCTCCCAGAGATCCACCAGCATCACAGAAACCTCACCTTTGCCACGTCCTGGTTTTTAGCATGACAGTAAAATAGAAGCCTACACAGGCTGTTGTTCACAGTTGTCTGCAGGGGCATTTTTCCCTCATCCACTACCAGTTCCAACACCTTGCTGAAGAGTTGAATAGACAGCAACTGCACATGGCTGTTGTCCTAGAGGAAAGAAAAAGACCCACATCAACTATTCCAGTCCCAGCTGGGCAAAGGCCTGAAAATCTAGAGGGCCCAAAGTTTCTGGGAAGCACCCAATGCCTGTGGCTCAGGATGCAGAAGCTTACATGCTCAAAGTGCAGCAGGAGTGCTTCAGCCAGCTTAGGAGCAGTAGTGCTGGATACCAGGATGTCTTTGTGCTGGAGCACATTCGTGAACACAGAGAGGGACATGCTGACGTCCTCTCCATCTGCATCATCCAGAACATCCACAAGCCGTTGAGACAGGATTGACACTCTCCTGGCCTGTGTGGAACACAAGGTTGTGCTGGGAAGCCACGGACGGCTACACCGCCAATCCTGCCCTGGCACTGCAAGGCCACCCTGCTGCTGCAGGGCGCACAGGCCAAAGGCGTGACCCAAAGCACTGGGGCAGGTGAGGCAGGAGAGCTGGGAGCAGCTGCCTCAGCTCCTGAAGCCCTGCACGCCCATGGGGCTGCTTTCCCCAGCGCAGCCTCAGCCACGGCCCCCTTCTCACCATCAAGAGATCCTTGCTGACCACCACGAGGCCTCTGAGCGCCAGGCGACGCTGCTCCCTGCACTTGCTGTGCAGGTACCTTGCCAAGACCTTCCAGACACTGCCACCACATTCCCTCCAGTCCAGGCACTCCAGGACCTGAAAGGCACAGGGCAGTGACAGGGAGCTGGCCAGCAGGAGCCCGGAGCCGCACAGGGCTGGGCCCAGGCAGCAGCACAGGGCGTGGGCACCATCCTGGCAGCTGTGGCTGTGAGAGGGCAGAGAGCTGGGAGGCAGCTCAGGCAGGCAGCGCTGGCCTTGAGGCTCACCTCCACTAGGAATGCGAGGAAGGGCAAATCCCTGTATGGGTCCTGCCTGTTGAGCTTCCGGAGTAAGTGGAGTCCAATGCGAGAGCACAAAGGGACCAAGTGACGGCGCATCTCCCTGGCAGGGGGAAAAAGGCACCAAGACCCTGAGGTGGGGGACAAAGCTCTCCCAGGACTGACTCAGAGAGCTCTGGTCTTTCCCCAGCATCCCTGGAGAGGATGTGGGTGCTCTGGCAGGTGGCCCCTTCTGGGCACCCTCCTCTCCCAGCCTTTTCCAATCTCCTTGGCTGTTCCTCAGTGACGAGGCTCTCTGGCCCATGCCCACAGGGACTGAGTGGGGCACAGGGCACAAATGCCTGGTGCAGTGGGGAGAAGGGAGTCTCACCTGGCCAGCAGACCCATGGCATAATGCTGGGTGTGAGCACACAGCAGTGTGTCCCAGCCACGCTTGCGCTCCATAGCCACCACCTCATTGTCACAGCGCAGTCGGCAGAGCAGAGCCTTCATGGCCTGCACTGCAAACCTGTGTGCAGAGCAAAGCCCAGGTCACACTGGGAGCCCTGGCGCTGGCCACAAGAGCATGGCAAGGCCAGGAGGACTGGGACCTGTTGTAACTGCTGGGAAGACGGTGTTCCTCCTGGCATGCTCTCCAGAAGTTACCAGCTTCCACTGGTGGCATCTGCCGTGTGGTGATGACAACATGGAATAGCATAGCCACAAACAGGCGGGAGGAGTAAAGGATCATTGCCTCGTGGCACTCGGGCACCTGGACAATCACCCAGATCACCAATGTTGCCTGCAAAAGAAGCAGGCCAAGACAGCGCTCAGTGCCGAGGTGTCCGTGGGGCAGGGCCCAAGGGCAGACGCAGGAGGAGCAGCGGGCCTGGTGCCCCCTGAGCCTGCCCCTAGCCCAGGTTTCAGCCCAGTGACTGAGGCATGGAGAGGATGGAGAGCTGCTGGAGAGGCGACCGAGGGGCAAGCAGAGGCCAAATCCAGAAACTCACAGTCAGGGCAAAAACGTCCCTGTCGTCCCCATCAGAGGTGCAGGCGCTGTGCACAGGCCAATCCTCCATCACACAGAGAAGTGTTGCCAGCACTTTCTCCACTGCTGGTCCCGATGATCCTATGGTTCTCCAAATCATAGCAGCATATCTGTGGGATCAGAGCTCTGTGTCAGAGGCATCTCAGTCCCAGTACCATGCCCTGTGCAGCTGTGGGGGCCCAGGTGACAGAGCCCCGGTGCCCTGAGGGGCAGGGAGGGAGCATTGGCAGCAGGCTTGGGAAGCAGAGGGGCCCCAGGGTCCTGGAGCTCTCTGCCTGTGTGGCAGAGCCCAGAGCACAGGCTGTGCAGGGCCATGGGCCCTAAAGGCTGGTGAGCCCTGAGCTGTGCAGGCACGTGGGCCCCGTACCTGTCACATGTTGGGGCACAGCGCAGGAGGGTCAGCACCACGTCCGCAGGGTGTTCTTCAGCCAGCCTGACAATGGCAATTTGCAGCCTGGCATCCAGAGCAACATTGGACTGTAGACTATGGTGGATGTTCCTTACAATGGCTGGCACCTGCAGGAGGCATGGGGGAGACTTGGAGCACTGTCCAAGGCAGCAACTTCCCCAGCTTCCCCCAAGAAGTGCTTCCCTTCCTGCCACACTGTGCTGGCCTCAAAGGCTGAGGGGGCCCAGTGACCATGGCTTGAGGGGACACACCATCCTGGCGGACCTCCAGGCCTGGCCTCGGGCTGCTTACCTGCTGCTGAGTAGAAACAGCACTGTCTTTGAAAAACCCCATAGTAAGAGCACAAATCGCAGTGGAAGCGGGCCTGTGTCCAATGTTTGTGATGCCCTGAGTCACTCTTTGATAATTCATTGCATGGTTTCCTGAGTCTGCTCTGAGTTCTGGGCTGGTGTGAGGCTTTCCCTGGAACTTGGTTGGGCTGGAGTCAGGCTGGGCTGGGACCTCAGCTGCTGTGGTACCAGTCTGTCCATGCTGAATGGGCAGGAATTTTGTGAACATTTGCAGAACAAAGGACAGGGAAGGCAGGGATGTTCCATGGCATGCTCCAAGCGAGGTGCTGGGCTGAGCAGGGACAGCAGGCCCAGCCCAGGTGGGGATGGCTGCAGGCACCTTCAGGGTCTTGCGCACGCGGCCACGGCCGGGTTCCTGCTCTTGTGTCTTGTCCAGGGCTGCACCTGGCAAAGAGCGAGCGCAGCCAGAGCTGAGGGGCTGCGGGAGAGGCCGGAGAACACAGGCCAGCCCTGCGCTGCCCAGGCAGGGAGAGCCCTGGGATGGCCCAGGGGATGGAGCACGGCCCCTGCGGGGTGTCTGCCCTGCCCCTGTTCCATCCTGCCCATGGGCATGTCCCCAGCGGATGGATGGATGGATGGGATGGGATGGGATGGGATGGGATGGGATGGGATGGGATGGGATGGGATGGGATGGGATGGGGCCAAGCTGGCTGCAGCCATCATCACTGTGGCCCAGCTCTGCCACTCACCATCCTTAAATGGCTGGAGCTGCTCCAGTTTTTCAGGCTGTTGTGCTGGGGTAGCTTCAGGCCTTCTCTTTTTATTCCGTCTGAAGATTTTGAAGAGGCTAAGGAATCTGCCTGCCATGCCTGAGTCTGCCTTCAAGGGCACCTTCCCTTGAGATGGCTCAGGAAAGCTCCAAGTCCGCAAGTCCTCAAGGGCACCTGCAAAACACAAGCCTCGCGAAGGCCGCGGGCCACCAAGGCCCGCAGTCTTGCCACGAGGTCACCTGTAGGAACAATGCCTCGGAAAAGCTCCGGGTGGGACACGAACGAGTGCGCTGTGCGGGGGCTCCTCACAGCACCGCTCTGTCCTGTCCTGTCCCGTCGCGTGCTCCGAGCACTGTGGCCTGCTCCTGTCAGCGCCAGCTCCTATGTTACCACGTGTCACAAAGGGCCCTTGGACACCCGTTCCATGTCACAGTGACCGTGCTGCAGCGTGTCACCAAGGGCCCTTGCACACACTGCCGCCTGCCCTGGGGCCGCCCCCAGCCCGGCCAAAGTGGCCCAGGCTGGAAGGAATGCCTGGCCCCAGGTGTGTAAGGCAGCCGCACAGGATCTTTAGGAAGGGCTGAGAGCATCAGCAAACGCTGCCCTGCTCTGCGGGCTCAGGGCAGCAGAAGGAGCCCCCAGGGCTGCCGACGCAGCCGCGCTGGGAAGGGCACGGGGCCTTCCAGGGAAGCTGGCACGGCCTCCTTGGGACACGTCCCGGCCCGTGGCCATCCTAAAGCCGCGGGTGTGACACGCACAAGGAACGTGTGGGCCCAGGCACCAACGCTGCTCTGAGCCCTGGGGCCGGGGATCAGTGCGGCAGGGTAGCACCAAGACCCTGAGGTGGGGGACAAAGCTCTCCCAGGACTGTCTCAGAGAGCTCTGGTCTTTCCCCAGCATCCCTGCAGGGGATGTGGGTGCTCTGGGAGGTGGCCCCTTCTGGGCACCCTCCTCTCCCAGCCTTTTCCAATCTCCTTGGCTGTTCCCTCAGTGACGAGGCTCTCTGGCCCATGATCACAGGGACTGAGTGGGGCACAGGGCACAAATGCTGGGGGCAATGGGGAGAAGGGAGTCTCACCTGGCCAGCAGACCCATGGCGTAGTGCTGGGTGTGAGCACACAGCAGCTTGTCCCAGCCACGCTTGTGCTCCATAGCCGCCACCTCACTGTCCAGAATTACAGGAGCCAATCGGCCACTCCGGGTCACAGGCCTCTCTGAGTCAGTCCTGGGAGAGCTTTGTCCCCCACCTCAGGGTCTTGGTGCCTTTTTCCCCCTGCCAGGGAGATGCGCCGTCACTTGGTCGCTTTGTGCTCTCACATTGGACTCCACTTGCTCCGGAAGCTCTACAGGCAGGACCCATACAGGGATTTGCCCTTCCTCGGCATTCCTAGTGGAGGTGAGCCTCAAGGCCAGCGCTGCCTGCCTGAGCTGCCTCCCAGCTCTCTGCCCTCTCACAGCCACAGCTGCCAGGACGGTGCCCGTGCCCTGTGCTGCTGCCTGGGCCCAGCCCTGTGTGGCTCCGGGCTCCTGCTGGCCGGCTCCCTGTCACTGCCCTGTGCCTTTCAGGTCCTGGAGTCCCTGGACTGGAGGGAATGCAGTGGCAGTGTCTGGCAGGTCTTGTCGAGGTTCCTGCACAGCAAGTGCAGGGAGCAGCGTCGCCTGGCGCTCAGAGGCCTCATGATGCTCAGCAAGGATCTCTTGATGGTGAGAAGGGGGCCGTGGCTGGAGCTGTGCTGGGGAAAGCAGCCCCATGGGTGTGCAGGGCTTCAGGGGAGGCCGGGGGATGACAGCGGGGTCTGCCGGGGGGGAGCTGCAAGCCCTGCCCAGTCTTTGGAGGGCTATGCTCCCGGGGACAGAGCACACTGAGATTTCAGGGCCTTGTGGGCCATTCGTGGCCAGCAGCTTCAGGCTGAACCCCGTAGTCCCCGCTCCATCCTGGCCATGGCAAGAACTGGCTGGGATGGCCTGGGCAGGGGCCTCTCCTTGGCTCCCCGCAGCTCCAGCTTCTGACCATGGCTCTGTTTCTCTCTCTTGCAGCCCTTGAATGCCTCACGGAGGACATGAGCAGGGCCGTGTCCTAGCTTGCACTTGAGACATTGCATGTCCTCCGGGCAATACAGCATGGGCAATATTCCATCTTCCAGAGGCTGCACGATCAGCTGTGCAGGGCATGGATGGCTCAGCCTCGGCCTCGTCTGTCGGGGCTTGGCTGGCTGCACTGCTCCATCTCTGAGGAGAGCTGATCCGAGAGTCTCTCTTTGCTGGGGCGACCTGAGCCAGCAGGGATTTTCCTTTTCTTCAAGATTTTTCTTTTCTTCTTTTCCATTTTTATCTATATTCTAAATAAATAAATTATAGAGTATATAGAAATATATATATTATTATTATGTATTATAGATTGTTGTAAATAAATTATAGAATGTGGTATGATACACAGACTAACAGGAGATTTTCTTTGCTGCCCAGGGTCTGCAGGGCAAGAGGCAGAAAAGGGTGGAAAGGGAGCTTGCTCTCGGCAGCACAGGAAGCTGAGGGGTCCTAAGGCCCCGAAGGGGGAAAAGGGTGCTTGTGCTCAGCCAGCTGCCCAGGCATGCAGTGCTGCAGGGGAAATGGCCAGAAGCCCCTTGGCCTTTGGTGGTTCTGCTGAAGCCTTTGTGCTGCCCACAGAGCGGCTGGGCAGGGGCCGCAGCTGCGGGGATCCCTGCCAGAGCGGTGCCTGGAGATGGCCACAAGGCCTGTGCCAGGCAGGAAGCGCCATCCGTGCCCTCCTGCCCGTGTGCTGCTGGCTGCCTTGCTGAGGGCTCCCAGGTGCCCCTGCATGGGGCTGCTCTGGAGCTGCCGTGGGGCTGCGGCGCTGCTGCTGCCGGGCAGCTTGGCCGGGCTGGGGCAGACCTGAGGAGACGGTGCCACGAAGGGATGCGGTGCTGCAGATGCCCTGATGGGACGAGGCAGTGGGAAGCAACAAGGGGGATGTGTTAGGCAGCGGGTGGCAGGAAGCTACAAAGGGACAGGAAGCCCCTGAGGAGTCGGGGTGATGGGAGGCCTTGAGAATTGGGTGTCAGAGGGCACAAGCAGCCCCCAGGCAGCCGCCTTGTCCCTGGCACGCGGCTGCTCTGGCGCTTGCCCAGAGCGTCTCCCAGGCCTGCGGTAGAAGCCCTCGAGGCCGGGACACCCCCCCAGCAGGAGGGTGGGGGCACCCCCGAGGTGCCCAGGCTGGGCTGGCTGGGCACAGGGAGGGCAGGGGGCTGCTGCCAGGGCACGGCCGCTGGGCGCTGCCAATGAGGGGCAGGGGGTAGAGGCAGGGCTGGCGGCCAGCCCGGGCCCTGGCGGCTGCCCAGGCCACAGGTGCCGTGACCGAGGCCCCCCTGACCCAGAGCTCTGGGCCCGCAGAGCTGCTGCCTCCATGGGGAGGGCGGCCGTGTCTCCTCCAGCAGGGCTGCGGAGTCGCTGCTGCCCCGGCGGCTCTGGAGCCCACAGAAACAGCACCAGAGCGGGCTCAGCAACAGCAGCACCCCGGATGGCGGCACCTGCTCGGCCGGGCATCCGCACCCGCCGGGATGCCAGACGGGGGGAGCCCGGGGGCACCATGGCCCCTGCTTTGGCAAAAGGCTCAGCAGAGTTGGCCACAATGGCTCTCTCTTGACTTGCCAGCCTGAACTGAGCAGGTGGAAGAGCTGGGTTTTCACTTTTTGAGCCACTACTGTAGTTCATTTCCAGCGGCCTTAGACACTTTTGAGAACAGACCCTTCTGCCAGACATGACACATTTGGTGAATTGTAGGCATATCCCAGCTGTAGCTGGAGGGGACGGGTTGGGGGAGATGGAAGCAGATATTTTACCTATACTTGGTTTTTTGAGACAGTGCTTAGAGTGCTCTGCTGTCACATCAAATTAGAGGCAGATGCCATGAATGGTTCCCATCATTCCCTTCTTTCCAAGACAGCCATGTTCTCTTGTGTTCACTTTTTAAGGGTTCTCCACAGCTACAGCTGTAAGGAAGACATGGAAGCTTGGCAAAGGCCACCTAGTCTTTAGAGTCTGCCTTCAAGAGAAGGGAGAAGGATTTTGTCCAACTTGGAATTCTCCTTCACCTCTCTGTCCTGACATAATCAGGCTCTTCCTTTTTTCAGTAATTAATAGCAACATTCATAAGGGTAATGCAAGAGTAACTGAGGAAACCCACACGAGCACATAGGACCACGCACAAACAGCTCTAGGGAGCATCTTTTACTGCCCAGTGTGACTTGACAGCTGAGTGCAGCACTTCCACTACAGTGCCAGCTTTCCAAAGCAACTGGTGACTCTGGGTGGCTTTACTCTTGGCTACCCAATTTGAAAGATTTTCAAGGATGTATTTCTGGAAAAGCAAAAGCAACTTCTCCAGTGAAGTGACAGGTTGAACATCCAAACTTGCCAGTTCCTCCTTGTTCCTGTGGAACAGATCAGTTCATATCTCACCTCACAATCGTCCCTCCTCACCCAAAGCTTCCAGTCAGGGAGCTGCTAATCCCAAAACTGCTGTCGAGGAGTCCCTTCTCATCCCTGTCATGGCCCTGAGGGCACTAACAAACCTTGGTGGCCCTGACCAGCCCCTCCACTGGGCTCTCCACTCAACTCCAGCTACTGAAGCTCAGCCCTGGATCTCCAGTGACTGAGCCATGTGGTGGGAATGCCAAGCTGTAGCTCAGTCAAGGGAGTGTGGCTGGGGGTGGGTTATCTAAATACCTACTAAGCTTTCCTTCACCCTTTGTTCTTCCTCTGGTGTTACTCTGGGAAGCATCAGAAGAGCCTTTGTAGAGGCTCTTCCAGAGCAACATCAGGGAGAATCTGGCTATTCCTGAACAGTGGGGTAGTGCTATCAAATCAATTATCAACCCTCCCCAGTGAAGGAGATGCCTTTAGTGAGATTTTCAGGCCAAGCCACACGTGTGGCTTTTTACCCTGGAGATCTGACTGCACTCCCAGGGAAATGGCAAGTCTTGGGGCTGAGGGAACTTCACCTCAGGGCAAAAGCTTATGGGGAAAACCCAATCCGTATCAAAGGTTTGTGCCCTCTCTTAGACCCCTGCACACATTTAATGGAGTATGAGAGATTATCTGGGTACACCATGGACATTCCATGAAGTTCTAACTGCTAAGGTGGAACAATGCATTCCTGGGGCTTTCAAAAATATCTAGTACAAAATGAACTCTAGGAAATCACAGGAAGAGCTTTGGGACCTTGCATGAGTTGGGAGAGGAAAACCACTTCTGCAGAAACAAAGGATTAAAAGCCCATAGAGGACTTCAATTGCAGCTGGTGAAAATACCATGTCTAGAACACAGGACCTAGAAGATATCATAAATAAATACCTAATTCTTCACAGAAACCCAAACCAGTTTCCTTTGCAATACAAAGCACATTTTAAATGGCTATTTTGATGAAAATGCCAGCATTTTTCCTGGAAACAACAAACACTAACATTCATTGCACTTGAAACCCAGTTTCCTCTCTGCTTTTTTTTTTTTAAAGGAAAATGTTGGCTAACCCTGCCAGTCCTGTGTATAATATACACATCTTCCAAACACAGAGAGATAAGTGTTGGCTGCAAATCAGAATTTTCCCTGCTAAAGGGATCTCAGAATCATGGAATGGTTACGGTTGGAACAGACCTTAGAGATCATTTGAGATAAGGCAGAGACAGAATGCACCTACCACCCCCAGAAATGCCTTTTCTTTTGTTCAAACACACCAAAACTCCTCATTCCCATGAAATCCAAGCAGCTCTCCCAAGTGACAGAGGGCAGGTTTGGATCAGGTATTAGGAAGAGATTTTTTGCTGTGGAGGGTGGCGAGGCACGGCGTCACTGCCATCAATGTCACCGTGTGTGTCGGGACAGACAGTGACAAAACCCAAACAAGCAGAACAACCAGCCTGCTGACAAGGTTATCCACAAACCCCAGCGTCTGGAATTGGCTCTGGCAGCGGCTTGCCCAGGGTTTACTGCAGACAGGGAGACTTGCCCGTGTCACAGCTCATTAGCTGGGTGGCTCTCAGGGGGAAGGCTGCTCCAAGCTGCTGTGCTGCTCTCTGTGATTCCAGCCTGTGGGTCTCTGCTTCCAGCCACACAGGGGCCAGGATGGAGGGGAAGCTTCTGGGACAGTTACTGGAGCTGGGCATACTCAGCCACTGCAGGAGACAGCAGGAATTTTAGGGGCTGAAATCTCAGTGTGGCCAAAGCAAACACAGAACAAAGCATAATACGATAGTTATGTTTTCATCAGTGGAAGGATCTACACCAGGACCTGCACTCCTAGGTAGTGGGAAGAGCTGTCCTTTTACAAAAATCCCACTCTCTTGCCCAGAACTGTGAGCAGCTTCTTGCTAGGGGCTGGTGCCACAGGGGGAAACTGAGAGCTCTTTGTGTTGAATGAAACACTCAGTTCCCTCTGGACAAGTCCTGAAAGATAAGGAGCAGCAGAATGGCCATGCTTGTTACAGGGCCTGCACCAAGTGACAGGATGGGCAGTGGAATCACAAAATCAGGGAATCACTAAGGTTGGAAAAGCCTTCTAGGATCCTTGAGCACAACCAGCACTGCCAAGGCCGCCACTAAACCATGTCCACAAAGAGCCCCATGGCCATTCTAGGTTGCCCACCACCCACTGGATAGGGAAATTTTTTTTCTCTTCTGATATTCCGATTAACTTATGAGCACTCAGCAGGATTCATGGTTTTGCAAAATTCAGAAGGATGCTTTTGGTCATTAAGAATATGAACACTTTGAGGTTATGAAATTTGAAGTTCAGAAGGACATATGTGGTCCTCACAGTTGTGATGTTAACTCATGCACATCTCATGGAGCACAAAAACATGTACTCCTGAGGAGTTTTAAGACTTCCATCATGCTCTTTTTCCCCAGCCACTTCCAGATAGGCTCTGTAGTTCTGAACACTTTACCTTCTACCTAAGCAAAGTCCCTTCCCTTCAAAAAGAAAATAAATTCAATTCCAAAGCATCAGCCTTCCCCTTCGACCCAAAAACCACAAATGCACTTGGCATCATTCCTTCTCCTGTCTCCAAAAATGCTCAGGGTTTGGTTTCCCAGTACTTCTGTGCAGCCAAGTGAGCTGTTAGCACCTGGAGAGCTGATCCTGGGGTGGCACAGCTGAGTCCCAGCAACTGTCCCAACACACGGGCAAATGTTCCCAGCCCTGATGATCAGGATAACCAGGAGGAAGAGCAGAGCCAAGGGGATACCCAGTGACTCTGTAAGAGTGCCCAGAACATGCCACATTGAGTCTCTTCCTCAGGGCAGGCAAATCTCCTCCTCCAGGGATGCCACAGTTCCATCCCAGCAGAGAGAACACCCAGAATCCAGACAGGATGCAGCCACCTCCTCTGTGTTTTGTCCTTTTGCAAATTGACTTGCTCTGTGCCCTCTGCTCTGCTTAATTGATCCCCTGCCCATCTCCAGCAAACAAATTGTTCCCCTGTCTCATTCATAATGTGCTCCAAATAAAGTGTGTTTCTGCCTGAGCGAATGCCCTTCGGGGGCACTTTAAATTGTCACAGTGCATAAGGCTTTCCCTGAAATCTGCATTTTTACAGAGCTCACTCTCCACAATGGCCCCTGCAGCCACACTTAATCTATTTCAAGGCATGTGGTGACTTCCCAAAACAACCTGGCTAGGAAAGCAAAGCTTGCTTTAAACCAGGCTCTTTCCATCCGGCCCTTTCCCCCAAACCAGCTGGGTTTTCCTTTTCCATCCTGAAAATAAAGGAGCAAACCAAACTCCAATGAGTGTCCTGTTGATCCAGCTCTGAGAACTCACCAAAGCAAAGCACTGTCCAGTTGAAACTGTGCAAGGGCTCAAATCCTTGTGGGTATGAGGACCAGCAGTGATTCAAGCCAGCCTCGCTGCTCAAGGAGCACTGCTGAGCTTTTCAGGGAGGCTGAAGCCACCCAGAGCAAGTAGCCAGTGTGTCCAGGAGATATGATCCTTGTAACTTACTACAGACACAATGATGCTACAGAAATACTGCTGGAGGAGCAGCCAGCCCTGCTGATGAACAGGGAGGAGCTCAGATTAAAGTTTCTTTGCAGCCTCCTCACGTATTTCCAGGACACAGACTCAAATGAAGCATCTCCCAGGAGAGAGAGCTCCCATGTTTTTATGGGATGGTTTTAGGGAGCAAGGAACTTCTCTGCAGAGGGAAGCATGGATCCAAATATTCCAGTTTTGTCTTTAAATCTGCATATTGCAGAGAGGGAAAAAACCCAAACCAAACAACCAAGCCCAAGGTTTAGAGCCCCTTCCCAGGAGCCCCAAAATGGGCAGCAAGGCACAAAAAGGGAGCAGTGTAAAGGTCTTTCCCTTCGATTGCTGCTGGCAAGTTCTCCCTATGTGGTCTTGTCTTGCTCAGAGCCAGCAAGGGCAGATTTGGAGCCTGGTCTTGGCAGGATATTTCAAAAACTGGGATCAGAGCTGCATCCCAGCTGGAGACTAAAATAACTATGAGATTACCTCCACGGGGGCGCAGCCAGCTCGGATAATGCTTGGCCTGTTCCTCTCCCAGCTTGCCACAGCCTTGCCTGGCCTCCCTTCCATGTTTCTTCAAAGCCTCCTTCGCTGCAGGAACTTCAGTCCTGCTGAGGGGCAGGAGAAGGCTGAGCTTGCCCTGTCTCACAGTGCCCCTCTCCACACTGGGCTGCCCAGCTCAATCCATGTTGTGAGCAGAGCTCCCATTGCTTGTTTGTCCAATCCTTCCCTGCCAGGCTCTGCTCTCTGCAGAGTAATCCCAGCTACTGACAGGGCAGAGGGCCAAGGTGTAAAAGGATTTTCTTCTCCCTCAAGAGCTCCCCTACCCTTGTGTGGCCTGGCCACCATCAGCCTAGGCTGGGATTTTTGATACTGAAGGCGTTTTCAACTCAAGCCAAGGGGGTTTCTGGCATGCAGCATCCTCTGAGGACGCAGCAAAAAGCTCAGAGGTGCAAATTGTTCTTGGGCAAGCTTGAAAAAGACACTTCCTCCTCTGGAGAGCCAAACCCACCAGAAATGGCTGCAACAGCTGGGGCTGGAGCCCAGCACCACTACAGAGCACTGTGCAAGGTAGATGTGACACTTGGTCCACCTGTAGAGCTCGGAAATCTTCCTAGATGCACTTGAGAGTTTAGCAACCACTTGAGGGTTTAGCAGCCACAGCTGACCAGGTAAAGAGGAATTAAGGATTGGGAAGGATGGTGGAATTTAAAGCAGAGATGGGACACCATGACACCAAACACTCCTCTGCTCAGTGGAAAGGCATCTGGGAGGCATCAGCAATGTAGTAGCAATGGTACATATGTTAGAAAGGGCAGGAGTCCTCACAGCTGCAGAGCAACAGCCCTCCTCATGAGAAGGGGCAGGGATATGTCAGCAGAAGGTAAGGAATAGAAAATATAAACCCTCCTAAAGGAAACTGAAGTAAGTTTCAGTGTAAAATAATTAAATAGAAGCTAAAAACATTTCTTTTACAGGCTTCCAGTGCCTAAAAAGGCTCCAAGAAAGCAGGAGAGGGACTTTGCACAAGGGCCTGGAGTTACAGGACAAAGTGGAATGGCTCCCCACTGCCAGAGGGCAGGGATGGATGGGATATTGGGAAGAAATCCTCCCTGTGAGGGTGGGCAGGCCCTGGCACAGGGTGCCCAGAGCAGCTGTGGCTGCCCCTGGATCCCTGGCAGTGCCCAAGGCCAGGTTGGACAGGGCTTGGTGCAGCCTGGGATGGTGGAAGGTGTCCCTGCCCATGGTGGGGAGGGGGAGCAGGATGAGCCTTAAGGCTCCAGCCCAAACCATCCTGTGAGTCTGAGACTTCACACCAGATTTGAGATTATGTTTTGAGGCACACACATTTATCAAACAACACAGACAGTTTTGGCCCATTCCTATCAAACTCTCCTAGCTCCAGAAGATAACAATGATAACAATATCTGATGATGATAACACCACCAACAGCTTTGCCATTATTCCAAAGTATCTGCTAGCCATGTGCTGGTCCTTCACCCCAGGATGATGGTTGATGTGTTTCATCACTCTTTAGATCTTTCCAGCCAGGCTTGGAAAGTCTTTGGACTTAACAAAAAGATACACAAATATAATTTTTTGGGCAAACAATAAATAAATAAATGCCCTCTGCTCTCCTCCTCCTGCCCCTCCATGTGTGCATCTTACCCTGCTGCAAGGGGCGCCACAGCTCTTCCAGCCCTCTCCCACATGGAGCTGAGCCTACAGCTGCACAAACATCCCCAAACCCAAGCACACCACGGGATTCTCAGAGCTGTCCTGTGCAGGGCCAGGACTTCAGTGATCCTTGAACTCAGGATATTCTATGATTCTGTCCAAACTCTTTCCTTGTCGCAGACGTCTTTTATGAAAAATCCTTTCCTTAGGATTTTTCCTCTTGAGAAGCTGAGAGGCCTCAGGAACAGAATATAAAAAATGATTATCTGCTGCTGTGGAATGCAACAGGTGGGTCTGTGATTGGCCCATGTTGGTTGTTTCTAATTAATGGCCAATCACAGTCAGCTGGCTTGAACAGAGAGTCTGAGCCACAAACCTTTGTTATTCATTCTTTCCTATTCTATTCTTAGCCAGCCTTCTGATGAAATCCTTTCTTCTATTCTTTTAGTATAGTTTTAATGTAATATATATAATAAAATAATAAATGAAGCCTTCTGAAACATGGAGGCAGATCCTCATCTCTTCCCTCAACCTGAGACCCCTGTGAACACTGTCACATTTCCTCACACCTTCCTTGGCCTCATCCAGCTCTTGAGGATTGATCTGCCTCATGGGACCGTGCTCCCTCCAGATGTGCAAACCAGAGCACAAATGCACATCTGCCCAACTCCCCTTTCTTACCACCACGGCTCAGGGCAGGCTGCAGATGCTGGGGTGATGAACAGAGGCATCTCCCTTGCTGCAGAAGGAAGGTTTCCCTCAGCCAGGCTCCCAGGGCCAGCCTGGTGTGTCAGCAGTCCATGCCACGAGGCCCAGGGGAAGACAGGCAGCAGCTGCCATGAGGATGGGCATAAATTATGGATGTGCCAGCCTACTTTGGGAGCAGAGCAGCTCCCTGCACAGAAATGATGGCTTGTGCTCCACAGAACTCACAGACACAGTGCTGAACAAATTCATGCTGTGCTGACTAAAACACAACCAGCAGGGCTGCAGGGAAGCTCGTGGTGCTGTGCAGATGCATGGCAAGGAAGAGGAGAGACCCATCAGGGCAGGAATGGTCACGGAATGGTTGCCTGCACATCCAGGACCTGGCTCGAGGAGGAAGCCTGGCAGTGGGCAGGCTGTGCTCAGCATCTGGAGCCAGCTGGAAGCCACCAAGCTGCAGCCCCAGGGATGCTCTGGTCCCATCCCTCCATCCCCCTCGGCACAGGTGGGGCTGCCCAGAGCCAACTCCTCTGAAGGAACAGGGAGGAGTATTGAAGATTGCAGTGCAAGTTATTTTCCATTCCCATCTGGATGGCAGATTACCTTTGTCAAGTGGGCAGTTTGCCTTTGAGTGACCACATTCACACCTCCCTGGGGAGGGGACATTGCTGATAACAGACTATTGAATGTCCCTGCATGGCTGATAAGAACTACAACATCCCATGGGGAGATGTGAGCCCAGAGGGAGGAGCCAAGCATTGCTGCCCAGATAGAATCCAGAGGTTTTTGAGACACCAGCACGGCTTTCTCCACGGGATTGCCCAGAGGAACAGCAGCTGCCTCTCCTTCCACTGCATCTTCAGAGCAAGAATCCATCCTTCTCTACAGGACCCCCTTGCTCCAACAGAGCCACCCCTGGCACTGCAGGAGGGCTGCAGCCACATTTCCAATGGGACTGCCACCAACAGCCTGACCCACAGGGTGTCAGGTTGGGTTCTGACTCTGGCAGTGTTGTTCAGGTGTACTGCATTGTTTATTTTATCCTTTTTTTCCTTTCCCTATTAAATAACTGTTATTTCCTGCTCCCATATTTTTAGCTGAGAGCTCCTTAATTTAAAATTTATAGCAATTTGGAGGGGTGGGGAGGGTTTACATTCTCCATTTCAGGGGAGGCTCCTGCCTTCCTTAGCAGACTCCTGTCTTTCCAAACTGAGACAAGGAGAAAGCAGAGGAGGGCACAGAAACCATAAAAGACCAAACACTCCCAGCATATCTCCAACAAAAATTCAGAAACGTTACAAAACTGCCTTTTTGTTAAGAAAAAGCAGGTGCCAGGTAGGGGTGGGAATGTTGGACAATTCAGCACTCAGAGCAAAGAAACCTGTGCTTTTTCTAGTTTCCAGGTTGAAAAACAGTGCAGGGGAAAAGAATCAGCTCATTTGTCTTAAAAGATGTTTTCTTTTACATACTAGAAACTACATACAGACACTTTATAAATACACATGCTTTATATTTCAATGTATCTACATGCAACTTTATATATATTATATATTACTGTAATATATAAATATTGTACCTTTTTTTTTTAATACACTTACCCTTCTCTGTCAGATTTCTCAATCCCTTTCAAACATCCATGGCAGGAGCTAACAGGTGGACTGTGTGTATCCCAAAGGCTCCAGGTGCTCCTCAGAATCCCTTCCAATCCAACCCATTCCATCCCAGGTCACCAGTGGCAAGGCCTGAGCTCCAATGCTGCAGGCCAGCAAACCCTGACGTGCTCAGATTGGGAACAGACACAACCAGCAAGGGAAACATCAGAGAGGAGCTCCAAAACCATTTATTGAAACAAAACCAAGAGGAATTCACACGAATCCAGAACTGGGCAAGCATCAGGGATGAGCTTTGTCAGGTTTCTTAAAGGGTCACGGTGTTTCTGGTCTTTAAAGAACCTTCTCATCCCATTCCACAGGATGCTGCTTTGGGATGGCAAGAGGTTGTTTTTTCCTTCCACTGGAGTGGCATAAAAGTAAATCTGTCAACTCATATTATATACACACATATGGGCTGTGAGGTTTTTTTCTGTGGGAAAACATCACTCTCAGTACTTGCAATTAAGTAGCATTATACTTATTCTCTTTATCTTATTGAAATTTTTGGTTTTTAACTGAAAACTTTTGAGACTTGAAGTCTGAGGGTACCTGAGGCCAGCACCCAGAGAAAATCAGTTTAGCAGCCAATCTCAGCATGTCTTGTACAGTACAGCAAAGCCCAGGGAGGAGCTCTAACCTGGATCCCAAACACTGGGAACACCTGGGACACAGGGAAAGCTGGGGTGGGGAAGGACCAGAGCAGCACAAGAACACCACACAGGGCTCATTCTCCTTATAAAACAGCCAACAAATCTGTACAACATGGCCACAGCCACAGATACCCGGCAGGGATGGCAGGAAATTTAATACCAGAGCTGAAAGCCTTTCTGTGTCTTTCCTTAGGACAGGTTTTCATGAGGCTGGTATCCATGCTGGATCATGCACAGCTTGTAAATACAAAGCTTTGGTGAAGCTTTGGTTGCACTCATGGGGTGACCTGCAACCTGGGAAATCTGTCCTCCAGCCCTGCTGCCTGCTGCTGTCCCTCCCCACGCCAGGGACACCAGCACAGGGAGCAGGATGGTGGGAAGCTGAGAAAAAAAAACCCCAGGTCAGCCAAAACAACCAATATCAATGGCACCAACAGGATGCGCCCAGCAGTGGGGAAGGTTTGTTTTCTGCAGCTTGAAGGCAGCTCCTTCCCCAGGGAAAAGTCCTGCTTTGTCCATTCCTAGAGATAGAAGTCTCCCCTGGAGGCGTGAGGGGCATCTGGCAGCACTTCTGCCCGGGGCTGAGGCTGGCAGGGCAGTGCCAGGCTTCCCCCCAGCGCTGGATGCTCTTGGGGCAGTGCCATGGCAGAGCTGGGCAAACCAGAGCTGCTGCAGGGCTAGGAGAGAGAGAGAGAACAGCAGTGAGGAGCTTTGCAGGGGTTCATTAGCACTGCCTGCACAGAGCCCCAGCACAGAAAACACTGAGCCCCAGCAGGAGCAAGGCCCTTACCCTGTGCCTGCCCTCCTGGCTCCGCGCAGAGCCACGTGTCCCATAGGAATTCCGTGTCTCCAGAGGGCTGCTGATGCTCCCAAAGTGCCCTGCAGCTGAGCTGGGGGAAGAGTGCTGGGGCACGGAAAGAACAGAGCTCAGCTGCTTCTCAGGAACGAGCTGGCAGAAAGGGGGAAAAATCCTGGGGTATGGAGCCATCTCTTGCCAGGAATCCCCAGCGCCGGCAGCATCCATGCTGCACAATCCATCCAGGTTACACTGCTGTGGGGGCAGGACAGGCCCGGGGCCCTGGCAGCCCTGGGGCTGGGAGATCCCATCTCTGCTGAGGCCATGAAGGCCAGGCTGAGCTGGAGCCCGCAGCAGAGGGCAGACACAGTCCTGCCAAGGGCCGGGGTGGGGAGAAGAGCTGGGGCAGGGGCCACACACCCCGTTCATCAGCAAGTGATGGTGTCTGGGCTGGCCGGGTGGTGCCACGTGGTCCTGGCACTGGCTGGGCAGGAGAAGGACTGCTGGGCATCCTCTTGGAGGGGCTGCATGACTGAGAAGTCTCCCTGCAGCTGCTGGGCCCCGGGTGGCTCCTGCAGGCAGGGAGCGCCCAGGGCTGAGCTGTGCCATGGGGTGCTCTGCACTGTCTGGAAGGAGTGCAGCACAGTCTCCTCTCCAGCTGGTCTCCACTGGGAGCCACTGGACAGCTCTGGGAGCAGCCCTGGCACAGCACTGAGGGGCTGCTCCCACGGTGGCATGGGGGGCTGGGGCAGGGCAGTGCTGGGCTGCCCTGCATGCTGTGCCAGGTGGCACCCCGAGTCCTCCTTCTCCATGTGACATGGAGCAGGGCCTCCCTGCAGGCTGGGGGGTGTGTCTGGCAGGGGACAGACCTGCTGCCCTCCCTCATGCCCAGCCACTGGAGGCCTGGGGACACAGGAGAGAATCTGGTGGCTAGCCAGGCTGTTATTCAGGGATGGGGACTGGTCTGGGTCCGTACTGACCATCACCATTTTCTCATCCAGCAGCAGGAGCTCCAGGTCCTCAGCATTCAAGCCCAGGCCCTCCAAAGCACTGAAGAGCTCGTTGGAACAGCTCTGGTCACTCTTAATTGACAGCAAGTCCATGGTGGCCAAGAGAGGGTCCTCCTGCTGCAAATCCAGCAGCTTCTCTTGGAGGCTGCTGCCCCTTGAAGAAGCTGGAGCTGTGCCCATACTCCAGACATCCCCTCCTGCACCTGGCAAGGACACATCCTTGAGCTGGAAAGTGCTGCTGAAGGAAGGGCTTGGAATGGGAGCTGAATGGGAGGTGTACACTGCCTTGTCCTGCTGCATCACAGCACCCAGCAGAGACCTGGGGTGAATGCCATTCTTCTGGGAGCGCCCCACACGGCTGCAGGAGGGCTTCTTGGCCTTGCTGAGTTTCCCTTTGCTCTGGAAAAGGTCAGGGAAGCCTGGCAGAGGATGAGTACTTTGTATAGAAGTGCCTCTCCTGTAGCAAAGGTGAAGGGAAGATGCATGGACCGCTTCTGAAGGTGCTCTCCTCCTTCTTCATCTCTGCAGGGCAGGAAGAGGACACTGCGGCTGACACGTGCACAAACCCACCCCACCAAGTGTGTTGCAGACATCTTTTGTGAAAATCCTTTTCTTTAGGATTTTTCCTTCTGAGAAGCTGAGAGGCCTCAGAAACAAAATGTAACAATGGTTATCTGCTGCTGTGGAATGCAACAGGTGCATCTGTGATTGGTCTCGTGTGGATGTTTGGAATTAGTGACCAGTCACGGCAGAGCTGGCTCTCTCTCTCTGTCCGAGCCACAGACCTTTGTTTCTCATTCCTTTCCATTCTATTCTTAGCTTAGCTAGCCTTCTCAGATGAAACTTTCCCTTCTATTCTTTTAGTATAGTTTAATGTAATATATATATCATAAAATAATAAACCAATCCTTCTGAACATGGAGTCAACATTCTCGTCTCTTCCCTCACCTGAAAACCCCTGTGAACACCATCACACAAGTGCTCAAGTGCTTCTGCAATGGGCAGTTGTGATCCCTGCAAGCAAAAGCCCCTTTGCTCCAGCCAGCATGCATTCACACACACACACAGAAAAACCAAACATCTGCAGCATAACTGAGCATCACGACTTGCAGACGGGGATGCGGCTGAACAGCGCCAAGCACAGAATCCCACAACTGCAGCAACAAAAGCGCAAGCAGCAAGGACAAACCCAACACGCTGCCCCACTCAGGACATCCCAGAGCCCTGGAGAAAGGCAGGCTGTGCCCACGCCTGCCCAGCACGTACACGAGGGGTCTCTGTGTGACCACGATGTACTCGGGTTTGCCGTTCTTGTAGACGAGCCGGGCGTTGGCCTGCACCCACTTCCAGCGCTGGTCCTTGGTCAGCAGCCGGAACACCGTCAGCCCGCTCTCGCCCGTCTGCATCACTGCCGGAGGAAGCACCAGCGCTGCCACCAGGCACGCTGCCCTTCCCAGCTGGAAACAGCAGCAGCGTGGCTGGCAGGCACAGGGGAATGTCACAGACATCTTTTGTGAAAAGTCCTTTCCTTAGGATTTTTCCTCCTGAGAAGCTGAGAGGCCTCAGGAGAAAAATGTAAATAATGGTTATCTGCTGCTGTGGAATGCAACAGGTGGATCTGTGATTGGCCCATGTTGGTTGTTTGTAATTAATGGCCAATCACAATCAGCTGGCTCAGACAGAAAGCCGAGCCACAAACCTTTGTTATCATTCTTTGTTATTCTATTCTTAGCTAGCCTTCTGATGAAATCCTTTCTTCTATTCTTTTAGTATAGTTTTAATGTAATATATATCATAAAATAATAAATCAAGCCTTCTGAAACATGGAGTCAGATCCTTGTCTCTTCCCTCATCCTAAGCCCCCTGTGAACACCATCACAGGGAACAGCTGAACACCCCTCTCTGCACTCCACACTGAGCTCCCTGCAAGCAAAGCATCTTGTAGGGAAAGAGCCACTGGGATTGACAGAGCAACCAACAGAGCTGCCCCAGTCCCAGCCCACTCATCAGCACAAGGGAGCAGGGAAGGCACTCTTACTCCTGACGTGGTTCTCAGCACAGTACAGCATGTCAGCAGCGTGGACAAACTGGTACCCCGTGCCACACATCCGCAGCTCCGCCTCGGTGTAGCCCAGGACGATCTTCCCCCTGTGAGACACAGAGAGCACACCGAGCTCATGGGCAAGGCTGGGGGGGATGTCAGGGATGGAGCACTGAAAGCTCTGCTGCTTACTTGGCATCACACGCCAAGGGGGTGAAGTCCAGCTTGTGCTTGGTCCTGAAGATCATGTTCTTGGTTCGGATCTGCACAATGGATGGCGGCTGCAGGGGCGTGGAGATGGCGAACAGAGCGAGCTGGGGGGGCAGGACAGAGCCATCTTCAGACCTTTCCTTCTGCCCATGAAGGAATTTCAGCCTGCCTTGAAGGTTCAAAGCCTGGGAAGAGAAGAAAAAGCTCAGTGTCATGCAGGAAAGTGAGAAGAAGAGAGCTACATGGAAAGGAAGACATCTGTCTACAGAGTTGGTGTGAACACAATCATGAAATCACAGCATGGCTTGGGTTGGAGTGACCTTAAGGATCATCTCATTCCAATCCCCCTGCCATGGGCCAGGACACCTTCCACTATCCTAGGTTTCTCCAAGCCCCATCCAACCTGGCCTTGGACACTGCCAGGGATGGGGCAGCCACAGCTCTCCAGTGCAGAGAGAAGGAGGGATGACCACCACCTACTTGATCTTAAGACACACTTTTAACAGAAAAACCAAAACACAGGGGAGAAAAGCACTTGATTGCTCAAGATTCAGCATCTCTGAGAGGACAGGAACAAAACTCACAGGGAGAGGCTGTAGGTACAGGCCAAACCTATGAAAAACAGAGGAAAGTCTCTTGCTGAGACAGGCAAGTGCTGCACGTGGCAGAAAGGAGCACAGGATCTTTCCAGGGGGTGGTTCCAGTGCTGGTGTGACCCTCTGTGGTGAGCCTGGCCCTCTCCTGCTGCGGAGGGTCTGTACTCACCAGGAAGCCGGAGGAATTATCCAGGAGGCAGCGAAAGCGGCACACAAAGCTCCTCTCCAGGAAGGAGGAGTTTTCTGGGGGCAGCTGATCCGGCTTGTAGAAGACAGCAGAAGAGCTAAGACTCTTCCCTGCTGTGGAAGAGAGGGATTGAGAGAATCGAGTAAGGATTCACTCCAGCGAGGGCTGGAGGCGCCCAGCACTGGGCACTGCAGCAGTCTGCAGAGCACAGCAACAGCAAATGAGGGGAAAAGCCACAACATTGGAATGAAGCTGTGGCCTGAGCCACCATGGGGCAAGTGGTGACATCCCAGGGGAGCCCTGGTGGCACCCAGGAGGGCAGCCTGCCTTTACCTGCTGCAGAGGGCTCACCCCCGGCAGTGCGCGGTGCGTCCCGGGCCCAGTGGAGATTGCGCCTGAACTCCGGCTGGTCCTCGGTGTGGATCAGCTCGAAGACACTCTGGTGCAAGACATCTGTCTGGAGGGGACACGCCAGCTGTAAGCTCTGCAGCCTGTCCCCAGGGCCAGTTTTCATGTCCCACCTGGGAACAGCCCGTCATGGCCCCAGCTGGTTTGATCTTACCCAGTTTCCCCGGTGTCCCTGGCTAAATGGGGTTGGAAACTTTCCCCCAGAACTGATGTTGGTGGGAACAGACAGCACATCTGGCTTTAAGGACTCCTTGCCCATGTTGGGCCTGACTTCCTCCCCTGAGAAGCTTAAAGAGCCAATACAGCTTACCTCTGACATCCCCATAAGTCAAAATCCTAGTGCTGACTTGAGAAATTAGATGAAAACATGGATTTGGGAACAAAACAGCAGCAAGGCCACCCCATCCCTACACTATTCCCAAGAGAACAATGCCCTGGGACTTACTCCCTGTGCCCAGGTGGACAGGTGCCATGTACCCCAGGTGTAGGGGACAGCCAGCTGTGTGTGGGTGACACCAAAGCACAGCAGCTGAAGCACTGCAGGTAAGTCCCACTTCCCTGTAAATATGATCTGGTGTCCTCCAGGTTACCTGGGTGCCCAAAGTGCTGGAGCCCTGTGGGATTTACCAGGATTTGAGTGGGTGTCCCAGGAAAACTGGACAAGGAACCCCACACATCTCCCCATGGCTATGAACCCCATCAGCATGGCTGCTGGAAAGGATCTGTGGGCTGATGAAGTCCCTTGTCACCTACCAGTGACCACATCTGGCAATACTGGGTCCAAATTCCCAAGAAAAAGCCCCAAACAACTCTCTGAGAGCGAGTGATCTTGGGGCTATTCACCAGCACCAAGGAAAAACTGGCTCTCCACAGCAAGTCAGAGTCCCACCAACCTGGTGAAATCCCAGATAGTCCTGGATGGTATGCGAGGAGTAAAATATCAGCCCTTCTGATGTCACCACCAGCACAAAGCCATTGAGGGCCTGTGGGAGAGAGGAGATGAGCAGGTACAGGCCACAGCCACTTCACTTCTACAGCAGGACACCCAGAGCCAGGCTAGCAGGCAGCTGAGCCACCACAGATGGCCCCTCTGAGCTCATGCAGCTCTTCCACACAGCTGCCTGGGAATATCCTAATCCAGGCTGATGGAAAATTGTGCTTCTATCCCAGGAGCATGGACTCAGACTCAGCTATGGACATTTATCCTCATCCTGTGCAGGGAGCAGATAAAAGCCTCTGAACTTCTTGCAGTATGAAAGTGGACACCATCAGGAACAGGTCCATTCTGGTGGAAATGAGCCTTTCCAACAGCCTTGAGGGCCTTGGCAGTCGTGTGTGGCCATCCCAGGTTCCAGAGGAGTGGCCTGGAGAAGGACCATGGAATGCCTGGACTGTCTGTGGGCAAGGAGCAAGGCCAAGGAAAAGTGTTGTCTCTGCTGCCCATTCCCTCCTCAAGGTGGCCAATGCTGAAAGGGCCTTAACCAGTGGAAATGGAAAGGCCAAAAACTAAAGCATAAGGGTTTGGATTTGAAATTGCAGCAAAAACAATCTTGATTTCTGAAAAGCCAGTTTCTTCCAAAGTAGCAGGGAACTGAGGCTGAGTCTGGTGCCTGAACTTGGGGGAAAACTACAAAATCTCTGGGTGACCCCAGAGCACCTTTCCTTTCTGCCAATACATCACAGAATCATTTAGGTTGGAGAATCCCTCTAAGGTCACCACCTCCAAGATCACTTCTTCTGGAACACTACCTGGGGTTCATGCAGACCCCACACCCCATAGGCTGAATGCTGTGCTCTGTTTTCACAAAATAAATACCCAAACCTGCTGTGCCTGTGTGGATTTGAAGCTCCAAGACCTCGGCACAGAGAAGAGCAAATGCAGCCATCAATCTGAAGTTTCCACCGCATTTTTAATGTTGCACACTCAGGCATTTCACAGTTCACTGGCCCTTCCATCCACTCCTCAAGCTCCAGGATTGCAAAGTCAATATTCAAGGGAGCACCGGGCTTCCTGGCAGGAATAGGCTGAGTTGATCAGAGCCTCTAGGGGCTCATTGCTACCAGTTTCATAAATTGGAGAAGTAATTTAGGTGTTTTCCCTGAGCTAAAAACCTCACAGCAGGACAGGACACATGAGAAGGGACCAGGGTGCTGGATGACAGTGTCCTCTACACGTGCAGAAGACTAGAAGGGGCAGAGGAGCTTCCCTACCAGTTTGGGAGTGCAGCTCTTCCGCAGGAGCCCACAGGCAGAACTCTGCTGACACAGGCACTGACAGGATCCAGGGAAGCTCCCTCAAGTGCCACAGGCACAGCACCAACCCTCCCAAGCCCCTGTGGCACAGAGCCCAGGGCACTGGAGACCTTGTCATCCCCCTGTCAGGGCTGAGAGTAGCCTCACAGCAGAACTCCCTGAGCCCAGTTTGCTCTGTGGCTCAGTGTCTCCAGCTCTGAAAATCCCGAGTCATCTTCCAGCCCATGGTGCTGCCCAAGAGCCAAGGCAGTGAAACTCCATGAACATCACTGGTTTGTCTTCCCAGCAGCTGAGGAGCTTTCACTGCCCTGACACCAGCAGGAGGCCAGCCCTCCCTAAGGGGAACAGATCCTCATGGGGACACTGTCAGTACGAAGCAGGACCTCTCTGGAAGGCAGGGCTGCTGCAGTCTGGGCCCTGTGGCTTTTCAGAGCCAAAACCATCCTGCAGCACTGACCTGGCAGGGAAGCCACAGTAGCCAGCCCTGGCCTGCTTCCCCCACTTCATAATGTACAGACATCAGCACTAATTAGGGCCTGGCATGGAGTCTCAGCCAAGTCCAGCTATTGTTGCTGCCAACTCCTGTTTCATTGTCCAGGTCAGAGTTTCTCCCCCCTCTCCTTCCCTTTATTCCAGGCACAAACGCTCTCTCTATTTACTAGGGTTGATCTCAGTGTGTGGGAATCTGCTGCAGAGGTTAATTAGTGCTGCCAAATGCACTTTAACCCTTTGAGCAGCTTCAGAGGAAGAAAGGGGAAGAATCAGAGCGGACCAAGAAACAGAGCAAGTTTCGGCCATCAGAGGTGACAGAGCAGGTGGAAGTATGTTTATAAGTATGGAGGAATGTTTCCTTGGAGGGGGGTACAGAGACAGATTCTGAGCTCCTCCCACATCCAGGGTCCCATAGGTGGAGCCTGAGAGAGCTCCACCAGCTTTTCAGATGCCTCTAAAAGGATGGCACCCAACTGTGGGAGGAGCTGATGAGCAGGACATCAGCCCCAAGCAAGCCCTGCTGAGCACTGTGGCTCTATCCTGAGGGGAAAACCCTCAGGTTTCTGGTTATTAACCAGGCTGGCTTTAGCACTTCTCCCACCAGGCACAGAGATCCTCAGCTCTCAGGCAGGACAGTAATTACACTTTGTGCTGAGTGAGTGCTTGGACGGGAGCTGGGGCTGCCCAGCACGCTCAGCCCGTGCTGGAGGACAGCCAGGCAGGCAGGGGACAGTGCCACAGCCCGTGCCAGGTGCCAGGCAGGGGATGGCAGACCTGTGTCCTTGCAGGACCTCGTGCTGCCAGAGCACGACCTCTTCCCATTCTCTAGGCACAGTCTGGTGACCTCCTGGCACCTCTGAACAAACCACAGCAGCTGCAGCACCAAAGAAGTTCACCAGGGAAAACCAGAGCTCCTGGGATACACCCACCTTCCCTGTGTTTAAGGGATGAGCACACGGCCCATCAGCACCTGTCTGTGTCACACATCACCTCCTGAAAATCAGGGCAGGCTCCCACGATGTTTTCTTCCCTGTTTTCATCAGAGTTTGGACAAAAAGCCTCGAGTCAGGATCAGTGTGCCCATGGTGAAAACTGCACTCAAGCACCTTGCTCAGATTGGTTCTCACGTTGTACCGTTGGCACACTTGGACACGAGGGCAGAGAAGCAGAAAATACAAATCACCATGCTCAGAAATCCAGCAAGATGTTCCTTATATATGGACTATTTTAAAATGGCAACTTTTTCCAGGAATAATGGGAAAAGCAGGGAAGAAGTTTCTGCCCTAGGGACCTTTGGAGGTCTTAAACTTCTGCCCAGTGAGCTACACCAAATGAAACCACAAATCATGATGTGATGAGTGAAAGAACAGGCTGGTTCTGGGGTACAACTCAAAGGAGCTGGAAGAGGGACAAGAGGAAGATCCCATGAAGGCATTTGTGAGGAGCACTAACCTGCAGGAGCAGCTCACCCTCTGGAACTGCTGCTGAGCCCAGAGCTGGTCCAGTGCCACAGCTTCCAGCCCTCTGGGCTTCCTTGGCACCAGGATTCTTCAGAGCAACTGCAGCAAGAAAAGGGAAGGGAGGGACATCAGTGCTGCAGGAACACACTGCCACAACAGCTGGAATGCTGCAGGAACACACTGCCACAACAGCTGGAATGCTGCAAGCTGGACAGTGCTGGCAAGGCAACATGCAGTTACAGCCCTTTGCTTCACCTCTCACAAGATTGATTTTACCAGGATGCTTCTCCACCCCTCAATTGTTTCAGTCTGGGGTTTTTTTCCTGCCTACTCCTTTTGTCCCCCTTTTAAAATCCTATAAGTAAAAGGCAGTTAAAGCCAGGTAGGCATCAGAATCATAGAATTATGGAATCATTGAAGTTGGGGAAAGATCACAGAGCCAAACCATTCCCCAGCACTGCCTAGACCACCACCAAACCATGTCCCCAAGTGCAACATCCACAGGTCTTCTGAACACTTCCCAGGACAGCGCATCCACCACTGCCCTGGGCAGCCTGGTTTAATACCTGACTTCTTTTCTGAGGAAATTTTTACCAATACCCAAACTATATCTGCCCTGGCACAGCTTGAAGCCATTTCCTCTTGTCCTGTTCCTTGGTCCCTAGAAGCAGAGCCCAGCCCTCACCTGTAAGAGAGTTGTGGAGAACAAGAAGGTCCCTTCTGAGCCTCCTTTTTTCCAGGCTGACCCCCTTTCCCAGCTCCCTCATCTATTCCTCATCAGATTTGTGCTCCAGACCCTTCTCCAGCTCTGTTCCCTCCACTGGACATCCTCCAGCCCCTCAATGTCTTTCATACTGTGAGGGGCCAAAATGGAACACAAGATTCAAGATGTGGCCTTGGCAATGCTCAGCACAGGGGACAGTCACTGCCCTGGCCTTGTGGCCATAGCATGGCCCTCCTGACCACCTGGGCACATGCTGGCAGCAGCAGCAGAAGTCTGCCCTGCCCAGGAGGCACTGCAGCAGATCCCAGGATCAGGAATGTGCCATTTTGAAGGACACGGCTCAGTCAATGTCTCGTTACAGTTCAGCACCCCAGTGGGTTTACTCAACCAAATTAAGGCAAGCCACAGCTCACAGTGGGAGAAAAACAACACAGAAAACACAGGGATGCAGACACAGAGACCCAATAGTGGTCCATGCACAATCCACACGCATGAGGGAATCTGTCACTCAGCTGAACTGAAGGATGTGCCCCTAAATTTTGTTCTGTACTCCCCAAGAGAACAATTCCTGGGGATATTTGGGTGTGGATAAAAACTGAAGGGTAAAATGACAACAAGCCTGTGCATGACAGGCCCATCCAAAGGAGCTCACAGGAAAGCTGGGAAGCTTCTTGCCAGCACCACGAGGACAGAGGGGACAGCATTTGGATGCTGGTAAACCTGCTGCTCCCATTGGGATCTGTGAGGAAAGATGGGAAACACCAGCTGCAGCACCACTGTGGCCTGCCAGCTCACAGAGGGAGCAAGAGCTCTCTTGGATCTGCCTTGGCCAGCTCCTGGACAGGAGGAGGGCTGCCAAGCTCAGAGGGGATGGGAGCAACAAGTGGAGTCTGGAAGCAATAGGACAGCAGGTCAGCAGGCAACAGCCACCAGCACACAAACAAAGCCAGGCTCTGTAACAGGCTCTGCTCTCCCTGGGCTTTGCTAAAGCAGCTGCTGAAACTCAGCTCCTCCATCTGCACAGAGCTGATCCTGAAGGATCTCAGATGCTGCAAGAGGCAGATGTTCTAGAGTCAGGCTCTGGGGACAAAGTTCTTCCACCAGGCACAGGACCATCCCAAAGATCGACTTTGCTCCGTAACCAAAGGCAAAGCACAGCCCAGTTCTAATACTTAGAGAAAAACACCTGACACAGCAGCAATCAGGGAGCTCAGCTGCTTCTGGGAGCTCTGGAGAACTCGCCAAGCTCAGCCTGCCCAGACTATTTCAGGAGCTGGCCAGGGATGGGCTGACACCAGGCCTGAGGTTACAGCAGTGTTTGTACAACTGTGGGTCGGGCCTGAGCCAGCTGGGGTGGACACAAACACACACAGAGGCTGCTGTGGCCTTACCCTTTCCCACCCTGAGGGACCACTGGGGTCCCCTGTCCAGACTGGAGCCCACAAAAAGCCCCAGGGAGGGACAGGCCACTGGGATGAGAGAGGTGACAACACCCAGGCAGGTGTGGAAGGAGCAGGTTTGTGCCAGCAGCCTTCCAGCAGCTCCCTTTTCTGATGGCTGGCAGCGAAATGTGGGAGCTATGAATTATTAAAGTTCTCCTCTGTGAGCTCCCAGCCTGCTGCGCTGGAGGTGAGAGATAAAAATAAACCTGGCTGAGAGGAGAGCAACTAAAGGTGCTGCCCTCTGCTCTGATTTTAATGGCTCGATATCATCCCTGCAAATGGAAATCTTCATCTCAACCACTGCCTAAAACCAGGCTTTGCTATCAGCATCTGGGCTGTGGGGCCAGAGGAGACACACTGACAGCAGAGGACAGCCTGCTGTCCTCCGTGGGGATGTCTGCCACTGTTGAAGATTGCAGTGCAAGTTGTTTTCCATTCCCATCTGTATGGCAGATTACCTTTGTCAAGTGGGCAGTTTGCTTTATCTCTCTCTTTGAGTGACCACACTCACTCCTCCCTTGGGAGGGGACATTGCTGATAACAGACTATTGAATGTCCCTGCATGGCTGATAAGAACTAGAACATCCCATGGGGAGATGTGAGTCCAGAGGGAGGAGCCAAGCATTGCTGCCCAGATAGAATCCAGAGGTTTTTGAGACACCAGCACGGCTTTCTCCACAGGATTGCCCAGAGGAACAGCAGCTGCCTCTCCTCCCACTGCATCTTCAGAGGAACAATCCATCCTTCTCTACAGGACCCCCTTGCTCCAGCAGAGCCAGCCCTGACACTGCAGGAAGGCTGCAGCCACATTTCCAATGGGACTGCCACCAACAGCCTGACCCACAGGGTGTCAGGTTGGGTTCTGACTCTGGCAGTGTTGTTCTAGTGTACTGCATTGTTTATTTTATCCTTTATTTTTTCTCTGTTAAAGAACTGTTATTTCTGCTCCCGTATTTTTACCTGAGAGTGCCTTAATTTAAAATTTCTAGCAATTTGGAGGGGTGGGGAGGGTTCACATTCTCCATTTCAGGGAAGGCTCCTGCCTTCCTTAGCAGACTCCTGTCTTTCCAAACCCAGACAGCCACCAAGCAGGATCCAACCACTGGGCTGTGGGGGATAAATCAGAATTCCAGTGGACGCTCCCCCATGAACTCCACCTAAGAGCGCCTTTTCCACCCAAGCCAGCCAAGGATCCCCAAAGAGGACGGGCTCCTGGCTGTGGCCACAGCAGGCTGGCATCCTGCCCGGTGTCCCCCGGCTTTGTGTGTCCATAAATAGCCCCGTGCAGCCCCTGGGGTCAGCAATTCAGCAGAACTGTCACAGCACATCAGGCTGACGGAGCAGAAGGAGCCAGGGAACCGCCACATCCTCTCTGCTGCGTGCATCCTGCCTGGAGCTGGGACCAGGAAAGGCAGGATTCACTCCAGGCACAAGACCAGGTGCAGCCTTTGCCCTTGCTGCACAACTGGGGACAGGCACTTGCAGGGAAAAAAGAGAACAAACAGGAGAGAAGTGGCTTTCCCTCCCTCTGGCCACCAGTGTCACCTTTGTGTGGTATTCACATTCTTTGGAAAAATCCCTTTGCCCAGGATTTTTCTCCTAGGAAGCTTAGAAGATTCAAAGAAAAAAAAATCTTTATTTTATTTGATTCTCTTCTGTTTTGTTCATGTGGAATGTGTTTAGAGATTGTTTCACTAGATTCTGATGTGAATTGTTTTCATTCATTAGCTAATTAGCGCCAAGCTCTGTCAGACTCTGGAAAGAGTCAGGAATTTTCATTTTTATCTTTTTAGCATTCTGTAAGTATCCTTTCTGTATTCTTTAGTATAGTATTCTTTAATTTAATATAGTATCATAAAATAATAAATTACCTTTCTGAGAACACAGAGTCAGATTCATCATTCCTGCCTTCATCAGAACACCCCTCAAATACGACACCTTTGTTGCTGGAGCTGAGAAAGGTGAGAAGCTGGTCATCTGAAAGCAGCAAGGCTTGCACAACTTTCATGCTATTTCCTCCAAGAATCAGCTCCTGCCAGGCCCTGCAGGCTATTTGGCCCCAAAGAGCTCCATCTCCAGGTGGTTCTGAGCCTGGGAATCTGTTCCATGTGGTGCTGCAGGGACACCTCACTGCCTACAGAGTTTGCCAGTGAACTCCTGAACCTGCCAGGGCTTTGCAGACCTGGGAAATCCCTGCAGCACCAAGCAGGAATTAACATTTTTGAGAGGATATCTGCCAGGCCCCTTCCCTCCACACAGCAAAAGCTCCTGGTGGGAGCAGGGCTTCCATCAGCCATTGACTGCAAAGGAGAAAAATGAAACAACTCGATCCCAAACCTGCTCCAGGTGTTGATGAAGGACAAGGAAACCAAACTGCTTCCCAACTCTTCAAGAGCTGTAGTAGAGGGCTGGACCATCTGCATGGTCACTGTCAGTCTGAGCAGACAGACAGTGGGGACAGAGGGGGACAGAGAAGGATTTTGGTCATGGTGCTCCCTACAAAACTTCTGCCAAACACCCCAGAATGCACAAACCACTCTGGGGGAAGGACTGACTGATTTCTTAACACAACTGCCTTTTATCCACCTCTATCTGTCTGTCATTTGTGCCAATCCCCTGAAGAACTGGTCTTACCTCACAGTAAAGTCTCTGCTCCCACAAGTACATCTCCAGATCTCCCTTTCCCACCCACTTCTCCAGCTTCTCCTTGCTCATGGGCAGAGGGACCTGCAGCTCTGCTGCTCACATCAAATAACCCCTCAACATTGCTTTTTCCTAAGTTTTATTGTTAGTAAGAGAGAAAATATTGGAAATTTAGAAAACATCATGTAAATGGTGAGGGAAGTGGGCACAGGTTTGCTGACACCAGGCCACAGAGTCATCTTTTCCCTGCCTTGCTGAACCATCAGCTGGGTTCTCATCAGTGCTGTTCAAATCCCATTTTCCAGCCACTGGCAAATGGTTCCTGACTTTCCATTTGTTAATTCATAATGGATACCAGGGTTTTACTTAACTTCGGACCTGCCACGGTTCCCTGTTGGCAAAAATTTCATTAAACAGATGCATTATTTATCCCTGCCTGAATGGTGTGGATGCCCTGCTTTCCAGGAACCACACTCGTGGTTAATAATGGATGGCCTCTTAAAAGATCTCACTGCACTTCTAGAAGCAAGGAGGCCTTGGCTACACGTAGCTTTTGGTTGTGTCACTTGGGTCTCAAAGGGAGAAAAGCACGTGCAGGGGTTTAAACAAGGACAAAGACGACAAGGACCTGACAGATTTTCCTTCTTCCTGCAGCATCACCAACTGTTTGAACCCTCCCTCTCCCGGTGCTCCTCCCTCAGGAGCTTTAGTGCCCATCACAGAAGGGTTTGGGTTGGAAGGGACTTGAAACACCACCTGGTTCCACTCTCCTCCTGTGGACAGGGACCCCTTCCACCAGACCAGGAAGGATCATCCCAGCCCACAGCCTCAGCCTGGAGTTTCTTCCCAGTCCCACTCCCCTGCCAGCCCCCAGGAGCCCCAACAGCTTCCCACCAGCTGCTTTCCTGAGAGTCAGGGGAAAACACTCGGCAAGGAAAGCACACAGCAGGGAAACTGCCTACCTAAGGAAGTCACAAGAATTCTCCGCCTTAAATTGCTCCTCCGAGGTCAGCTCATTACCCAGGCAATTAAGAGAGCACAGTGATCACAGGACCAGGCTTTGTTTTTCTTAAAGCAGCCCTCAGCTTCGCTGCTACAGCTCTCTGCTGTGTTTGACAAACAGCTCAGGAGGAGGGAAGGCTCACAAGTGAAGGGATGAGCAGCCTTAGTCCCACACACCCCATCTCAAGCCCTAGGCAGAGGTTTCAGGGGCACACTCATATAGCCTATAATAATTATATAATTAAAAGCACTTTTCCAGCCTGACCTGACTGCAGCTCAGGCACTTTTTGGGCCACCACAGCTCCAGCAATAACAATCTGGGTTCATATCACAGTTCAAAGGGTGAGGCCGAGCCCGGAGGCTGCACATTGATCCTACAGCAGCCACCAACGATTGTAAGAGAACTCTGGGAAAATCCCTAAGCCCCCATCATCCCCAGGAGTGTTATCTTTTAAAGATACATGGGAGAGAAAAACTGATTAAGTTTTGGATACATGACCTTAAGCTTCCATATGGAAGAGACCCATGCAGAGCTCAAACCCACACAGAGCCCAGAACAACTCTCTGACCCACAATCATAGACTGTGCGGCCAACAAGCCAAAAGTTTGTGAGGTGTTTCCCCCTCTCATCCAAGCCAGTGATGCACCTGAGCTGCCCAGAGAGCCAGGCAGGATGCTGTACACAGGCAGAGGTGCATCTGCATCCCCGAGGATTCCCACTTCAAGGCAGGGCTAGCCCATTGCTGTGGGGTTCAAACAGCTCCTGGCACCACGGATTGACCTCTTCTACAGCTCACAAACCCTTGACTTGATTCAGAGCACCGAGAGAAATCCCACAGATGAATCAGTGAACATCAGGCACAGGGCTGTGACAGGCATAAGGCGCCCTGGGGACACCCAGGGACACGGGAGTGCCCAGCAGGGGCTACACTCACACACCAGAAGGGCCAGTCTTGCTATAGGATGGGAAGCACAGCTCGGATGAGCTTCCCAGCACCCTGCAGGAACAAACTGCTAGAGATGCTTCTCTAAAGTGAGCCCCTGACCACTGTGACCTCTGCCAGTTGGCCTCCCACCAGGAGTTCAAGTGGCCCAAGATACACAGATGACACCCGACAGACACATGACAAGGTGCCTTTGAGGCATCTTCTTTTTTCGCTAAGTAATCCTCTCACAGAGCAAGACAGCAAACCTTCCCCTGGAGCACTTTTCCTTCTCTCCCCCTTTCCAGAGGGTGAAGGAGGTGGAAGAGACAGGGATCCCTCCTCCCCTCCCAGCAGCGTTTGCTGGGCCCGTGCTCCAGGAGGCGGAACAGGGAGGCATTAGAGGGGAGCAGCCCGGCCAGGCACCACCGGGATAAGCTGCTGGCACACAGCTGGTGGGACATGCTGGGCACCCCCTGCAGCGGTGGCACGGCCACCAACAGCAGCACATGGGCTGGGAGGGGACAGGGAGGTGCCCTGCAGCACAGCCCCACCTCCACCAAACCCCACGAGCTGAAAGAGCCTCGGGCAGAGAAGGGAGGAAGGTCAAGGTAGTGAATGAGAATTAAAAATACTTGTAAACCAAGGTGTGACAGTGTTCACAGGGGTTCCTGGATGAGGGAAGAGATGAGGATCTGTCTCCATGTTTCAGAAGGCTTGATCTATTATTTTATGATATATATTACATTAAAACTATACTAAAAGAATAGAAGAAAAGGTTTCATCAGAAGGCTAGCTAAGAATAGAATAACAAAGAATGATAACAAAGGTTTGTGGCTCGGCTCTCTGTCCAAGCCAGCTGGGCTTTGATTGGCTATTAATTAGAAACAACCAACATGGGCCAATCACAGATGCACCTGTTGCATTCCACAGCAGCAGATAATTAATGTTTACATTTTGTTCCTGAGGCCTCTCAGCTTCTCAGGAGGAAAAATCCTAAGGAAAAGATTTTTCATAAAAGATGAAAACACCAAGGCGGATAAGAAACAAGGCATTTGGGAGGGCTGCTGCAGGGGAAGAAACCTGGATGGGAAAGGAGGACAGATGAGCCTTTAAATCAGCTGGCACTGATGTTTGGATAGGAGCCTCAGCTTGGAAGCAACCTCAGCTCCTTTTGGCCCTTCTGGTCCAGGTGCTGGGTTCTGGTCAGTGCTGCTTCTCCAGCAGGATGGATGTCAGATGGGCTGGATATCCTGCTCCCTGGCAGGACACCTCTCCCAGTGTCTCCATCCCTCCTGTGATCCTGCTTCCCTCCTAAGCTCACCTCTTCCATGGCAAGGAAGCCCTTGTGTGAACCTGGGATTGCAAAGTCAGGCAATGGGTGAAAGGAGAGGCGCCTGGGAATCTCACAGAGAAATCTCACAGCGGTGCTGCCCCATCACAAAGGGAGCCTCTTCCACCTGGCATGGATCAGGAGGGGACCTTGGCTGAGATCCCACCTCCCCCAGAGCTACCAAACACAGCTGGCACTGAGCTGCGTCCTGCTTTGGTAAACTGGAGAGGTCTAAGTGGGGAAAATGGAGGGGAATCAGCCCACAAACACACAGAGGATGCTCTTGCCTGCTGCTCTCCCAAAGCCCTGCAGAAAGCTGGCACCAGGCTGGCAGCAGAGCCACCAACCCGGCCTGAGGGATGGTTTTGGGTCTGTTTGGGTAAATGACCCTGCTCAGCAAAGGCAGCGCTTGATGATCCTAAACCACTGCAGAGATTAAACAACACTGAGCAGCTTTAAATCCCCCTATTCCTGTCACTGAAATGCAGGTCTTAAGTGGTGCCCCTGCACAGGCAGGGAGGCAGCAGGGACAGCTCCCTTCAGGCTATAGAAAGAATAAAAATCCTCATGTCCTCAGGAAAAACACATCTTTATAAAGCTCAAAGACCTTTAAGCCCATACAAACTTCCCCACATATCAGCTATGCATAAATCGAGATGGCAAAGTAACATTATGTGCTGTTAATTATTAAACCGATTAATAATTAATAAATCAATGATTATTTATTTATTCTGGCAGGGGATGGGCGGGCATACACCTGCTGGGTGAATTGCTGTCAGCAATCATGGGCAACACCTGAGACTTGCTCCAGCTGTTTCTCCCTCACAATCCATGGCAGCACATCCCAGGTTTTGTCCTTGCTTTCCTGAAATCTTCTCTTAGGGAATCACTCAAGTAGGGTGGATAGATAAATAAAGTCAGTTAAAATCAATTATTTTGTTGATAAGCTTGCCCAGAGTTCCATCTGAGGACTCTTTTTTAATTGGTATCAAGCATCACAAAGGACTCAGCTCGGTCTGCAATCTCTACTTGCATCTGAAATGCTGAACTCTCTTCCTTCCCTGCCACACCTGCCTCAAAGCCATCCCACAGCCTCGGACAAACTGGAAATCGGTGCCATGGAATTAAACCGGGTGGAAAACGACAAGGGGGGAGGGAAAAAGGACCCAAAACAAACGAGACAATCTCAGAACAGTAAATTTCCTGATGAGCTGGTGCAGCAAGGCAAACAACTCTCCCAGGCCATTCCTTCCCCAGCCCACCCACTTGCCAGTGCCTAAAGTGGGGTTAAAAGGGAGTGGAAAGGCAGAGGGGGAAGCATTGAATATATTCAATGAGAAATTGCAGTGAATTTGTGGCTCAAAACCGCAGCATTTCCGAGCCACTGCTACTCCACAGTGGAAAATCCAGGGATACCTCAATGCCCTCCTGAGGGCTCCTCTTAATCACAATTACAGGGCGGTGGAACGGCTCCAAAACCAAAATTCTGAGGGGTAAAAAGATTAAATTCTAGGGCAGGTAAAGAGCAAAATACTCGGGGGGGAGGAGAGGAAAACAAAATTCATGGTGGGGCACGGCAAAATTCCAGAGGCGTAAAGACAAGAACGATACAAAATCGAGGGAGTAAAACCCACCAGAATTTGAAGTGGAAAAAAAATAAATTAGGGTGGGAGGGAAGCCCCAAAATCCAAGGGGAACGGGGAGGGGAGAATTTTGGGAGAAACCCAAAATTCGAGGGGAAAAAACCCAACCCAAAACTGCAGGAGAAGAGGGAAATCCCACGAAATTCGAGGCGGAAGGAAGGGATCAATTTCAATAGGAAACAAAAAAAAAAAACAAACAAAAACCATTGATGCCGTTAGAGACACAAACATTCGAGGGCGGAAAACACACGCAATTCAAGCGGGGGAAACCCGTCAAAATTCGAGGAGGGGAAAAAGAAATCCCACAAAAATCGAGGCGGGATCGACACGAAACTCCTGAAAGTGCGGAGGAAACCCCAAAATACTACGGGCGGAAAAAAAAAAGCACAGGAGGGAAAGAAAACAAGTTTTGGTGAGGAAAACCGCATGAAACTCTAACGGAAAAAAACCCCGCACCACTAGAAATTCTAAGCGAAAAATTCTCTGGCGGAGGAAAACAAGCCCGCGAAGAATTTTGGAGAGAGGCGGGTGCAACAACACCCCGGGAAGGGTGCAGGAGGAGGAGGCGGTGAGGGAGGAGGGACAGCACAGAGCTCCGGGCGGGAATTGCGGCAGGGGAAGCGGGGAAAGCACCCATCCCTTACCGCCCAAGAAGCTCCTGGCTCGCAGGAAGCCGGCGCTGAGGCGGAGCACCGAGAGTTTGTCCAGCCCGGCCACCACGTCGGGCGCGAAGGGCAGCAGCCCCGCCAGCCGCTCCAGCTCCCGGTTCAGCCGCTCCCGGTGCCGCTTGGACGGGTTGGAGCCGCCGCCTTCGGCCGGGCCCGGCCGCGTCCTGCCGGGCACAGCGGCGTTACCGGGGACACCCCTCAGCCCTGCCCCGGCCCCCTCGGCCCCCTCGCCCTCACTCACGCCCGCGGCACCGGCTTCCTCCGCCTGCGGCCCGCGTACATGGCCGGGCCGGCAGCGCCCGAGCGCCGCTCCCTCAGGGAGAGAGGCAGCGGGAATGGGAGCGGGGACGGCCCGCCCACGGTGAGGGGGGAGACGGGGGATGGACGGGGATTTGGGGCTGCGGGGGGTTGGCGTATGATGGAGCCGAGAAGGGATTTGGGGGCTGAAGGGGGAGCGGGAGCTGGCGGAGAGAAAGGGTGATGGGCGGGAGGGATAGCGGGGGTTAATGAGGAGGTGAAGGGGGATGAAGGAGGATT
Source organism: Geothlypis trichas (assembly GCA_009764595.1). NCBI lineage: Eukaryota > Metazoa > Chordata > Aves > Passeriformes > Parulidae > Geothlypis > Geothlypis trichas. The sequence continues at coordinate 36,845,966 of CM019907.1, forward strand.
TGGGGCGTGGAGGGGCTGTGGGTGGGGATGGTGAAGGGGGCTGAAGGAGGATTTGGGGCGTGAAGGGGCTCTGGGTGGGGAGGGAAGGTGCGGACCGGGCCGTGGGTGCCGATGGCTCGAACAATCCCCCTGGTGCTCTGCCAGGTGCAGAAGGGCGCACACCTGAGGCTTGCGGGTAAGGGAAGAAGCAAATTCTGCGATGCGGAGTAAGGCTTTATCATGCCAATGTTCTCCCTCACGTTATGGCTCAGCTGTGAGAACTCCCGTTCTCCTGTCCGGGACATTTACACACAAGCTGAAGGTACCCATCCCGACGGATGGGCCATAATTAATTCAACTGCGCTCACTTGGAGACAGCTGCAACATCTCAGAAGGTGTAAAGAGTCCCCAGGTGTCCCACAACCACAGTATTACCCAGTGTGAAGCTCTTCGCCCCAGGGAGATGTTCCCACCTAGCCTCAGCAGAATATAAACCCCATGGATGTGCTGTTTGTTGGACTCTTTCCCTTCACCATCCGATGGATTTTGTCTGCAGTCACTTTCTCTCCACCCTCCTATCTTTTCCCTCTGTCCCCCCGTCCTCACGTTTGCTGTTAAATAAAAATCCATGCTATTGGCATTGGCATATGGTGTCGTTTACACCTTATTTTGGGCAGAGGCATCTCTGTAATAATTTTTAATAGTCGGATATTTAAAACCATGTGTGTCAATGCCGAGTGTAACCCTGCCTGTGAGTCCCACAACCCCACAGGGCAGCAAAGGGGAGACTGTCACACCTCTGCTGCTGTGCATGCTCACAGTAGCTGAGGACAGTGACAACAAGAGTGTCACACACCCAGCACCAGGGCTTAGGCTTTTCTCAGCACTTGCTCAGTCAAGGAAGAGATGGAGAGACAGGGTTTTGTTGTAGATGGACAATGAAATGATTGGCTCTCGCAATTAAGGGATAACTATTGTGTGAATATTCAGAAAGGCTTTAGTGATGTGTAGTTATGTTATTGCAGTTTAGATGTCCTCTGCTCTCCCCATAGTTCCCTTTCCCCCCTGTACTGTTGCCATCAGACAGCCTGGGTTGTCTAGGACAGGTACAGAGAAGGCTGCACATGTGTCCCTTGCATGGGGCAGCTAGGAATGGAAAAGCTTGGGGGTGCTTAGGGGGTGGGCATGGCAACACCTGAGCTCCAATCCTGTTACAAGCAGTCTCTACCGATAAATGGCAAAGAAGAGCTGACTGACAGACTTTGGGAGGGCCAGGGCTGGCTGATGCACCCCCCAGGGGTATAAAGATTCAGCACCCATCTTGAAGATGAACTGGCCACATGGTATGCACAAGGAGCAGTTCCCAGTGCTGCAAATTTTCCCTTATGTAGTCCTTTGTTGTATTTTTGTCAAGGTTTAATAAACCTTTTTAAATTTTCAAATTGAGCAGTCGTTTCTCACAGTTTTGGGTCAAAACAGACATTGGCACAAAGCAAATCGCCCTTTAATCCATCACCAGTCTCAAACCATCCCCACCCTCCTCAGTCATTGCTTTTTTTGTGGGTTTCCCTGATGGATCTGCAAGACTTTGCACTCATGGTGGGGAAAAAACAATTCATTCACATTTTAGGTTACATATATAGAAAAGGAAGAGAATTCAACAAAGTGGTTGTTCTGGGCAGCAGAAAAATGGTTTGAGGGGCACCAGGTGGGTCTGAAGTGGAGAGGCAGCCAGTGGTCACTGCATCCCTCCCTGCCTTTCCTTCTCACTGCTTTGGCAAAACCACAGGGGGAACCCCCACCCTTCTCTGTCCCAGAGCACTGTGGAGCAGAGAAGAGGACAACAAGGACAAACCAGGGACAAACCCAAAGGGAGCTTGGCTGGACCTTCCCCCCACCCTGCATCCCAGAAAGGTTACAATGGCCTGGTACCCACCTCTCCCAAATTCCCCCGGGAGGCTGCTGGAGAGCCCAAATCCCCAAGATGCCTCCACTCCCACCGAGACCCTTCAATGCTGCTGAGCTTCTTGAAGTGCTTGGTAACATCTTTTCCAAAGGATTTGGAAGGTCTCTGGAGGAGATGGAGAGCACGGGAGGAAAAGAAGCTCAGGCTGGCAGAGACAATGCAGGGGACTAAACAGCAGCATGGCAAGGGTGGTCCAACACAGGAGATGAGGAGACCACGGTGCTTTGTTGAGAAACAGCAGTTCAGTGCTACCTGCCTGTGAGGCAGCAGCTCCATCTGCAAGAGGCTGCCCCCAAGCACATGGATGTGCCAGCAAACACTGTCCTTGCTTGGACCCCAGGAGCCTGCAGGCCTCCCCAGTGGGACAGCTGCATCTCCCTGAAAGACTCCTCATGGAACAAACCACTCAATCCTAGACTGCCTGACAGCATTGGAAGACAAAATCCTGAGAGACCAGGGAGCACAGGGCACCACTGGCAGGTATGAGAAGAGCTCACAGCTGCTGGTGGCTTTCCAAGACAGGGCTCCTGGTTCACAGCGAGCTCCAAACCAGGCTGCCCACAAATGATGGTGTGGATGCACCCCTGGCAGACCCCTTGCTCCTTCCACAGGAGCCGGGCACCCCTCAGGTCCTGCAGCCCTCACACCTCACCTTGAGCTGGATCTCACAGGCACAGAGGGGCTGCCCAGCTGAGAGGGGAACTGATGGGCAGCTGGGGCCCTGCCCGGAGCACGGTGGGGCTCCTGCACCCACCTTCACAGGGAGAGCTGCTGAGCACCTTGGAACTGAGCCTGGTGAGGAACAGGGTGCTCTAGGGCGGTTCTCAGCAGGGCAAGGCAAAGCACCTGGCTGCTGGGGAAGGGGTGTTTTAGCAGCATCCCTCAGGAAGGTGCTGTCATGCCTGAAAAGGCTGTTTCCATACTGGCACTCGGACAGCCCAACGCAGTCCATCTGGTGGGCACTGGGATCCGTGCTGGAGCCCAGCTGGAGCCCGCTGTGGTGCGCTGGCCCTGCCCCGTGGCTCCTCTGAGGAGCTGCCCCAGCCTGCGGGAGCCACAGCTGTGAGAACCACTTGTCCTCTCGGAGCACTGCCTGCTCCCCCTCCCAGGAAAAGCTGGGCTCTGCAGGGGCTACCAGGGGCTGTTTGGGGAAGCCACCATGCCCTGGCAGCTGCCTGGCTCCTAAGGGGGCAGGGAGAGCAACCTCCACATCACAGAGCTTCCCATCACCAGAGAACAGGGACTCATGCAAGCCCTGGGCAGGGCAAGGAAAAGACTGGGAGGGGGGTGCCAACCACAGCCCAGCCCGTGGGGGATTCTCAGGACTGCCACCTGGCAGAGTCTGGGACTCTGTGTATGTTCCTGCAGCTTCCAGCTGTTTTGGAGCTACGGCCAGTGAAACCTCCGATGGGCAATTGGCTGGGTTTGCCTGGAGAGGGACATTGTGGCACAGAGTCCCCAAGGTGTTTGAGTGCACTGGGGGTGAGCCCACCAGCTGGCACGCAGGCTGGCTCTGAGCAGCAGGGAGAGTGTTATCTGCAGGAGCAGAGGGGGTGGCTTCTGCCTGAAGCTGAAGTGCTGCAGAGGATTTGCTGCTGGACATGGGGACACCCAGCACAGTGCTTGCCACCGGCCTGGCTGGGTGGAACGGGACCTGCTGCTCTGGCTGGGCAAAGCTGCCCTCAGAGGGAACAGAGCCCCCCTGGCCTCCCCATGTGCCTGCTGCCTGGGGCTGTGCTGGGAATGCTGAACCAGCTGCCCAGCAGCGCTGGAAGTGAGCCACAGCACTGTTTTCCTCATGGAAGTGTGGGAACTCCAGGCTCTTTCCAGCACCCTCCCTGAGGAGCATCTGCTCCACACAGGATGGCACCTTGGTGCCCGGCCTCTGGCCAAGCCCCTGAGCTGGTGGCTCCTCCTCTGCCCCCAGGCTGAGCAGAGCCTCCTCCCACTGCTGCAGCTCCGTGCTGCCCGCGTTCAGGCTCTGGCAGACGTTTCCATCCACCTCACTCTTCTCAAAGAGGGTTTCAATGACCACCAGGAGGGAGTTGCTCTCCTCCTTGGCACTGCTGACATCCTCATTCCGGGTCAGCCCATCAGGCTCAGGGATGAAACCTGGCAGGGAGAACTGAGGCACGTTATCCGTGTGGGAATTGTATATGGATGCATCCTGCTTCATCATGGCCCCAAGGAGAGAGTTGGGGTCTACCAAGCGCTGCTCCGAGTTGGAGTTTGCTTGCACTTGCAACTCCTCCTTGGCTTGGAATGAGTCCAAGAACCCAGGAAGGGCATTCCCATACAAGACTGCTTCCCCCGTGGCAAAGCTGAAAGGCAGCTGCAGGTTTCTCTTCTGGAGATGTTCCTCCCCTTCTTCATTCCTTCGGTGTGGAGGCAAAAAAGAGATGGAAACAACATGAGCAGCTCCTCCAGGCCTGGCAAAACCACCCTTCTGACAGCAAAGGGGGGGAACTCACAGCCTTGCCCTGGCTTTTCTAGAGGAAAAGGGGGCTGGATTGGGCTGGCTATGAGAGGGCTCTGGGGAGGTCTGCATGGCTCAGGGAAGGGCTGCTGCCCCCAGGCAGGGGCACATCCACAACCACCTCCTCATGCTACAGCAGGACAAATGCTGCAAAGTGCCAACCTCACCTCCCCTTTCCTCCACCTCCACGGCCTCTGCATGCCTCGGGCAGCCCCCCACGCCCAGAGCAGCTGAGGGGGGCCAGCAATACTCACGACAGGGCTCGCTGGCGGGCGATGATGCAGTCGGGCCTGTCCCCCTTGTACACCAGCCGTGCGTTGGCCTGCACCCACACCCAGCTGCCCCTCTTGGTGAGCAGCCGGAACACCGTCAGCCCGCTCTCCCCCGTCTTCATCACTGGGGCAGGGACACAAAAGAAGTGCCACAGACAGAGATCCTCCACAGGGGCAGACAAATGACACGTGCAAGATGCCACGAGGTTGGGTATTGCCTCATGGCCGTGCTACAGGGGCAGGAGATGCAGCATGGTGTCTCTCTGCCAGCTCCCTGAGCTCCATCTCATCTGTCCCCTCTCACTTTTCCTGTGTCACCTGTCCTTTCAGGGATCAGCTGATTGGCACCCTGCCAACACCCTGAAAGCAGGTACGGGCCAGGTGCACTCACCTGTCCTGTGTCACCTGTCCCATGGGGCTCCATCTCACCTGTCCTTGTGTCACCTGTTCCATCTCACCTGTCCCATGGAGCTCCATCTCCCCTGTCCCATCTCACCTGTGTCACCTTTCAGGGATCTGCAGGTGCTGATCGGCACCAACACCCTGTGGGCAGGTACAGGCCAGGTGTGCTCACCTGTCCTGTGTCACCTGTCCCATAGAGCTCCATCTCACCTGTCCCATAGAGCTCTATCTCACCTGTCCCATGTCACCTGTCCCATGGAGCTCCATCTCACCTGTCCCATAGAGCTCTATCTCACCTGTCCCATGTCAACTGTCCTGTGTCACCTGTCCCATGGAGCTCCATCTCACCTGTCTCACCAGTGCCAAGCAGTGAGCACCTTGCTCATCCGGGAAGAAGAACCTTTGTCACAGCTGCTCCAGCCCCAAGACAGACAGCACCAAGGAGCAACAGTACAGCCAGGCCAGAGCCTTGGGGGACCCCACAAACACCCCCCAAGAGCCCCCCAGCACTCACTTCTCACGTGGTGCTCTGCGCAGTGCATCATGTCGGCCGCATGCACAAACTGGTATCCAGACCCCCTCCTGCACAGCTCCACCTCCGTGTATCCCAGGACAACTTTCCCCCTGGAAACAGCACAGCAATGCAGTGACACCAGGGATGCATCCCCCACAGTTGCACCCCACTGGCCAGACCCCACTTTGGGTGCTGCAATGCTCCACCCCAGGTTGAGCTGCATGCCCTGTTCCACAAAGCACCCAAACCACAGCAGACAAGAAGTGCTGCTGCCCCTTAACCTGCTCCCCGTGTTACTGGGGTCCTGCAGTAGAGGGACAAATACATCAGGCCATGGGAGCTGGGTCAGGTGTTCCTTGTCCTCACCAGGTCTAGTTTTCTGTCCAGCACCAGGATTTTGCCACAGGGAAAGTGCGAGATGCCTTACCGGGAATCACAGGCCATGGGAGTGAAGTCCAGCTTGTGCTTTGTCTGGAAGATCAACGTTTTGGTCCTGAGCTCCAGGATGGAGAGAGGCTGGAGGAGTGTGGCAATGGCAAAGAGAGCAACTGGGGACTTGTCTGCTGGTGACTTTTGCTGCCCAAGAAGGAACTTGAGGCGCCCACGGAAATTCAAGGCCTTACATGGATTAGAAAATACGGGTGTGAAGCAAACAAGGGTGGTGGGAACTGGCTCTGTTCTCATCCCTATGGGACACAAGTGGCTCTGGGGGAACACCCTGCAGCACAGGAGGAGCAGAGCATTACCAGGAATCCCGAGGAGTTATCCAGCAGGCAGCGGAAGCGGCAGGTGAAGCTCCTCTCCACAAAGGATTGTGTCTCAGCACGGAGGCGCTGCGAGCCGGCAAGCAGCGGCTGCTCAGGGGGAAAAGCTGGAAAAGCAAAGGCAAAAGGAAGTTTTCCAAGCTGTTCTGCATGCTCTGAGCTCGTGGATCAGAGCTGCCCAAGTGAAGTGCTGCAGGATCAGCCTGGCACTCACTGTCAGCAGCGGGCACCGGGGGCCCGTGCAGCTGGCGGCGGAAGGCGGCCCTGTCGTCCGCATGGATCAGCTCGTACACGCTCTGGTAGATGAGATCCGACTGGAATGACAAAACAGAACAGTGTCTGCTCCTGGACAGCCTGGCAGAGGTGTCAGGAGGAGGACAGGGCAGAAGGTTTCCCTTCCTGAGTACTAAAAGTGCAGGATTGAGTGGGAAGAACAGGCAAACTCCAGCTCCTTCCCCTGCCACAGGAGCTGGTGCCCTTTGGGAAGCTTTGCTCTCCATCTGCACCTCCTTCCCACAGCAGGACTGCATCCATCTGTTTCCAGCCAGGAAAACACGGTGCTCACCTGGTGGAAGCCCAGGTAGTCCTGCACAGTAGGGGAGATGTAGAAGATGTATCCGTCTCCAGTCACAGCGATGACAAATCCATCGAGTGCCTGAAAGCAAAAGTTCAGCCCAAACTTACTCTGCCCAGCTTCCATCCAGCTGCTGAACGATGAAATTCCCCCAAGCTGTTTCTCCAGCATCCTTCTTCCCCAACAAGGAACTCCACAAAGGAGGACAGCACTTGATAGCCATGCAAGATTCCTTTCCGTGGAGTTTCTTGTTCTCAGCACAAGCAATGACCCAAGCTGGACTGACCACTTTCTCCAAACCCTCCATGGAACCCCCTCTTACTGCAGGGCAGCTCCTGCATCAGGAGGGACCAGCTGAGGAGAGGTTTCATGGAGGATCTGGAGTCCTCCTTTCCAGCTGGGAATGGCTACAGTCTCTTAGGGCTGTGCTTTGGACACGACCATCCTTGTGGGTCCCTTCCAGCTCTGGATATTCTATGATTCTGGTGACCATTTCAGGCTGATTTCCCCCCAAAGCAAAGCACTGCACTAGATACTAACTCGTGCCCACTGTTCTTGACTGTGATATGTTTAATTTATTAGTGAATGGAAGGAGAGAAATTAGGCAAAGAACACCCTAAATGGAAACCTAGCATACAGATGCAGCTTGCTGAGGGAATAGTCCCTTCCCTTTGTGTGCTGCAGCCCCCTGAGGGATCCCAAGTCAGAGATTTCTGCAAATCACAGTCTATGCTTATAATGATCTTTGTGGGGAGGGAAAAAAGCCACCAGACAGCTCAGCAGGGGGATTTCTGTCACAGTAACACCTCATAAGCTCTCCAGATGCCTTCAATCACAGCAGCCTGCCAATGCTCTGATGTTGATGGCTCAACAAATTGCCATCATATGGTCCAAGTCCAAAGCCTTGGGGAGTGCTCAGGAGCAGCTCCATGCTGGGCCAGCCACGAGCTCCCTCCTGGTATCCAGCTGCCCCTCTGTGACCATCACACTCACACACAGCTGGGACCGTGGGGGACCTCGTGTGCTCCAGGATTCACTGCCAAAAATCACACTGAGCTCCCAGGAGTCAGTGCCTTGCCAAAATCCCACATGCAGGCTCCTGCTGGGGGTCTGCTCACACTGCCTGCTGCCTGGAGGGATCTGCAGGAGCAGGGCTGAAGCGACCAAAGCCAGGCTTAAAGCGAGCCAAGCATCCATCTGCTGGTGTTTGGAGAGGTGGGAGAAGAGGACTGAAGGCCCAGAAAGCCTAAGGAGAGCTGGAGAGGGTGGGCAGGCCCTGGCACGGGGTGCCCAGAGCAGCTGTGGCTGCCTCTGGATCCCTGGAAGTTTCCAGTGCCTCTGTACAAAGCACAGCTCTCACTTCCCACTGGTTTTGTCCACCACTGTTTTCTAACATCCAGCTGCTCTCCTTTTCTCCCCCACAACCTACAAAGCTGGGCTTTTCCCACCCCAGGCAGGCTGTGAACTTATCCCTACAGAGCTCACACAATGCCCCAGGACTTCCTGGGGGATGTTTTGTCCCATAGCTCTCAACATTCTCCTCTTGCCCTTTGCTAAGGATAATGAACCAACCCAGCACCTTGGGAACTGCTCAGGGATCCATCCTCACACCACCACATGACATCCCTGAACCTCCTGGCTGGGATGGAGCTTGTGTCCATGAGATGTAACACAATCAAAGGGGCAGCAAATTGCAGTGGATGAGAGGAAATGTTGGGAATGGGGATCTGGACCCATCCCAGCCAGGCAGTGCCACTGCTCTCTGTCCCCAGGAACTCAGTGCCTGCAGGGATCACAGTGAAGCAGCTCTGGGCAAGGCAGGGTCTCTTCTCACTCCACAAATGGGACCACAAGCTCCAGAGCAGCTTGGGCAGACCCCAAATGACCAAGGCACAGCACCATACCTGGAGCAGCAGCTCTCCCTCAGGAAACAGCTCCCTGTCACCCTGCAGCTCCGTCCATCTGTCCCCTCCTGGGGGTCTGGGCTGATCCACACAGTTTGGAGCTGTAGCTGCAAGTGAGAATGCAAGAAATCAGTGTACAAGAGCTGTGACAGTGTTCACAGGGGTCCCAGGATGAGGGAAGAGATGAGGATCTGACTCCATGTTTCACAAGGCTTGATTTATTATTTTATGATATATATTATATTAAAACTGTACTAAAAGAATAGAAGATAAGGTTTCATCAGAAGGCTAGCTAAGAACAGAAGAAGAAAGAATGATAACAAAGGTTTGTGACTTGGACAGAGAGTTTGAGCCAGCTGTGATTGGCCATCAATTACAAACAACTCTATGAGACCAATCACAGATGCACCTGTTGCATTCCACAGCAGCAGATAATCAATGTTTACATTTTGTTCCTGAGGCCTCTCAGCTTCTCAGGAGGAAAAAATCCTAAGGAAAGGATTTTTCATAAAACATGTCTGTGACAGAAGAGGCAAGCCAGGAGCCTCCTGCTCCTCCTCCCCACCCCAGGGCTGCTCATGCAGCTGCTGGGTGGAAGGTGTGACCATCACTGGGAACTGGCTCAGAGCCCACTCACAGAGCCATGCCCAGCTTGCCCAAGGCTCCCTCCAAGAGATTCTTTCCCCTGCTTGATGTCATTTTTAGGAAACCTCACTCCTGCCAGGGTGTGAGGCAGAGATGCAAAGGACAGAGAGGGGCTGAGTGCCTCTGGGCTGCCCAGGCTGGAGAATTTCAGAACTCAGCACATCCCTCTGGCTGTCCTGAGCAGCCAAGACCCCTGCCAGGGGTCTCAGAGACCCTGACACAGAGCCCAAAATGCCCGTGTGGTTTTGATTATGACCCGTGGAGCAAGTTACCAACCTTGTATGAAAATCAGCAAGCCATGACAGTTTAACAGATCTCTCGCTGGTCAGAGTGATTTTGAGAAAAGTTAGAAAGTCTCTTTTCCCAGCCCAGTGCTTGAAGAAGGAGTCAGGGCTCTTCATTTCTCAGTCTCAAGGTTGTTTATTTTATCTTATCTATAAAAAATTTTCTCCTGCCCTGCTGTGGTCAGCTCAGCAAGACAGTTCCAGGCACTCTGCCTGCCCTCAGGGTGGTGTTGTGTCTTTATACTAAAAACTACGTGTACAATATTTACAATTACTTTCCAACACCTATCACCTGTGTTAGACAGTGAGCTTCTACTCTAAACCAATCTAAAAGTACCAACATCACAGCAGAAGATGGAGGCCAAGAAGAAGAAGGAGAAAGGCTGGACATACCCAGTTCCTTCCATCTTGCTTCATGAGCTCCCATACCAAAAACTTTAAAATCTACTTTTCTACTCCTACTTAAACTGTTGTAGCTTGCTGATCTTCATACAAAGTTAGTAATTTGCTCCACGTGTCATAATCAAAACCACACAGGCATTTTGGGCTCTGAGACCCCTGGCAGGAGTCTTGGCTGCTCAGGACAGCCAGAGGGATGTCCTGGGTCCTGAAAATTCAGGAGCTGCCTCATGCTTCAGCACTGGATGCCTTCAAGGCAACACCCCTGGGTGCAGCCAGCATGAAAGCTCCTGCTGCCCTGCTCACAGGACTCCCACAGATGCAGCTGTTCAGGGAACAGGAATGAGGACAGAGGCTCCCAGGGACATGTCCAGCATGATCCTTTATCTGCTGATTATCACTGAAAAAAACTCAATCCAAGCTCAGCTGCCAGCAAAAAGATGATTTTCAAGGCAGGTTTTTGTGCCAGCTCACACCAAAAAAAAAAAAATAAAATCACAGAAAGGGCTCAAAGCAGCTCCTGTGTAGGAACTACCCCACCTCTGCCACTACCAGCAGCTTGTGAGCTCTCTGAGGTGTGACTGAGCTTACATACCCCGTGTAATTCACATCCCCGCAGAGAGCACTGCCTGCCCAGCTCAGCCCCGGGTGTCAGATGGTGCTGGATCCAAAGGGAAAAGATGCTCTGAGTGCTGGATATGAGGAGGAACCTCAAACCATCCCAAGTCTGACCATACATTTAGTTTTCTCCATGGCAGATGCTCTCACTTCACCCCTGAAATGCTTTAAAAGTTTGGTTTCTTCCCTGGTAACACCAAGTTCAAAGCCAAAACAATTTGGAATCTAAAGAAGTTTCACGTGCAACTGCTGATCTGGGGCACTTGGCTCTGATGGATTGGCATGTTTGAATTCAAAACTAATTTGGAATGAAAGCATCCCTGAGATATATTTACACCTGGAGCCTGAGTGCCAACAAGCACCCGCCCATGGAGGCTTTCATCATCCAGGGCATGGAAACAGCAGGGTTGGGGTAACCAGCTGCAGGTCTTGCACAAGGTGACACAAATAGCAGTGCAGAGGGTGCTCTGGAGCAGAGTCAGCCTCCATCTCCATTTGCTGCCAGAGCTGGGATACTCCCTGCTCCCTCAGACCTTCAGAGATGCTTCAGACCTTCAGACTCCTCAGAGATGCTCAGGCAGCATCTCCACCTTGTCCATCAGCCACGGCTTCTGCTCTTTTCCCTCCTGTGCTGTCAGACCTGTCTGAGACCTCTGGGAAAGATGAGATTCAACAGAATCTTTGCATGGAGACACCAAGCAAAAAGCCTCCTTATGTAATTGCCATGTGATCCCCAAGGAAAAAAATCCCATCTGGACCACATGGCTTCAATTTGCACTTCATGGAGCCTAATAGTTTCAAAATGAAACATCTATTCTCCTTTAAAATTTGATTTCTTTTGAAGGGTTGACTCCTCTCTAAAGCATTGAAATGAGGCAGGCTGGCAGGGGATTTCAAAAAGAAACAAGTTCTTCCAAAATAAACTCCAAAAGGGCACAGAACTTTTTGAGAGCATGCACATCCTGAGAGCATGTGGTCTCCAGTTCTCTCCCAGTGTCCACCAGCAGCATCTGCAGGAAAGCTGAGGAGAGCTGCTGTGGCTTTCAGAATCCAGCAGGAAATACCCATTTTGGGCTTTCCAGCAGAATTTCTTCACCTCTCCCACTGATCTTAGCAAGGGGCTTTGAATCTCCCACCAAAGACGCTCACTTCTCCTTCTCTCAAACACAGGTCAGTCCATTTCTGCACAGCCGAGCTCAAAAAATCCTCCAGAATCCATCTCCCACAGGACACACCTGACCTGGGGAGAAGGTCTGGAGCATGGAGAGAGGGCAGGAAACTCAAAGAGATGTTGTCTGCCATCAAAGTGCTGGGTGTGGAGCAGCTGGTGCTCACACCCAGCCCAGCCCTCACCATCCACAGCCCAGGGCCTTGCTGTTCCTGTGGCTCTTCTCCTCCAAACAGGTCTCTGAACTCATCCTCACTCAAAATGCCAACAACCATCGGGATTGGGAGCAATCCCAAGCACTTCCAGGTAGAAGACTCCAGGCCCATGCAAGCACCAAGGGTACAGAGGCTATTCCCAGTCACTTTTTGGTTGTCTTATATATCAAGAGTTTTATTATCATTATGGTGCAAGGGATCCATACCATAACTCCTCAATGTTTCTTGTCTAAGCACTGACTGTTCCTGGTCCTTGCAGTAGCCATCATCTGACTGCAGATCCCACCAATCCACTCTTTTATACCACTGTTCTTACTTGCTACAGGTGTGGCCTATTAAGATCAGGCCTGCTCCTAATCTTTACTAATTGGTTCAGCTGCAACTCGTTGGGGCATAAGATTACATTCTACACCACCTTCATTTACCCATACTGTGTCCCCCTACACTTTTTGACTTGGAAGGGAAAAACTCAACATTTTAACCATATCCTAGCTCATTCACAACACAGGAAACCTCATGTGAGGGAGGGGGTCACTCCTGAAACAGCCCCTTGCTTGAGACAAGATGGGGAGATGCCACCCTCTGGAATCCCACCTGGAGCCATGGATCCCTCAGCCTGCTGCAGCCAGGTTTCCAAGGGGCCAAGGGCTAAGATGGACTGGAAACAGTGGCTGGCAGGAGGAAGAGACCCCCACTGGCTGCCAGGCAGCACAAAGCAGGTGATAAGCTGTATTAAAAGCTGGCTAATACATCCCATTTAACACACTCCTAATGGAGCAGTTCAGACTCCCACACAAAGCAGCTGAGACCACAAATTAATGGGATTAAAGGAAACAGGTCCAACGTGTATCCAACGTGTATCCAATCTATAATATACCCACAACAACAAAAGTAACTGGGTAAAAGACAATTCGCTTCTGCTGTTTGTGCCCAGTTTTTCCAATCTCCTGCAGTGCATCTTGGACAATTAATGGCAATTAACAGGTGGATGTGGTGCTTAGGGACGTGGGTTAGTGGTGGGCTTTGCAGTTCTGGGTTAATGGTTGGACTTGATGATCACAGAGGTCTTTTCCAAGCTCAGTGATTCCATAATTCTATGAAAAAGACCATGGCAAAAGCCATCTGCATTACCAGGAAAGTCCCAGGCATCTGCTGGGGCAGTGTGGTCATCACCTACATTTTCAAAGTGCTGTGACAGAGGCTGTGTGTAATTTTTAAGACAGTAGGGAAAAATCCAGCTCTGCTTCAAACCCCAACACCAGCCAGAGCACTGCAGGTTTCCTGCTGCTGGTGTCATCCTCAAAGACTGCAAAGTTTTCATTCAGCCAGGGAAGATGCAAGACAGGATCAGCAGAGCTTCCAGCATCAATGAATCAGGATGTGCCCCATACATCCCCAAGAGCACCCTGTCACAGGCATCTTTTATGAAAAATCCTTTCCTTAGGATTTTTCCTCCTGAGAAGCTGAGAGGCCTCAAGAACAGAATGTAAACAATAATTATCTGCTGCTGTGGAATGGAGCAAGTAGATCTGTGATTGGCCCATCTTGGATGTTTCTAATTAATGGCCAATCACAGTGAGCTGGCTCGGACAGAGTCTGAGCCACAAGCCTTTGTTATCATTCTTTCCTATTCTATTCTTAGCCAGCCTTCTGATGAAACCTTTTCTTCTATTCTTTTAGTATATTTTTAATGTAATGTATATAATAAAATAATAAATCAAGTCTTCTGAAACATGGAGTCAGATCCTCGTCTCTTCCCTCATCCTGGGATTCCTGTGAACACCATCACACACCCCCTCTATGGGTTGGCTTTTTTGCCTCTGCAAGGAGGTTCCTAAGCCCTGCAAAGGAGGAAAAACTTCCAGCAGGAGAAAGAAAGAAAAAGGAGCAAAGTCATCTAATCTCTTAACTTTTTTGCCCATCACATTCCCAAAGGAAAACTTGACAAGGCAGCCATGGAGGCTAAAACACATCCCTTGCCTCTGGCATAGATTTGGTGCTGAAATAAAAGGTTATTGCTAACAACCCCAGAGCCAGATCTGCTCTCTCAGACTGGGTTACACTGGGGGGAGTTGACAAGCTTCACCCATGGCAAACACTTCTCTTTGAACAGGCTCTAGAGGTGCCTGGCATCCAAAACCCAGGAGCTCTTCCAGCAACACCGACACACACACACACACAACCATTTTTGTCTTGGATCCAATCCCAAACCCTGTCAAATTAGCACCAACCTTTGCCTCCTCAGCTGTGGAACAAAGGCACGGTGCCAAGCAGAGCAGGCTCATGCCATCCAAGTGAAACAGACAAATGCCAAACCCACAGATTAGAAACTCTGTGGAAAAGTCACTCAGCGTTTTCTGAGGAGCACAGAAATGCCCTGGGGAGCGCTGGCATCCCCAAATCCACACCAGCCTCTCCAACCTGCTGCTGCAAACCTTCATCCCACACAGTCCTGCAGGATCTTGCCCAGGGACAGATTTGAGCTTGACTCCTTTCACTGCCTCAGTCACTTCAGGCCCAGACCCCTGCAGCTCTGGCCCAACAGCCAGCTCTGGTAACAACAAACAAAGAGGAGATGAATAAATAAAGCTAATTTAGTGCTGATTGCAGCGAGATTACCCAGGGAGACCTGCTGCCAGCTGCCCTGCAGCAGAGCACTGGGGAGGGAGCTGGTGAGACCAGCACCAGAGGTGGGAAAGGACCTGGTGAGACCTCCTAAGCTCCAGCCAGGTGAGCTGCATGGGGAGGCAGCCCACTGGTCACTGTTTGCTAGGAGCTGTTAGATATCTCAAGCTTTGCCAGACTCCAGAGTGTGGTCTCACACCAGGACAGGGTTTTCCAGGGATTCTGAAAGAGATTGGGTTAGGTTGGATGCTGGGAAAGAATTGTGAGGGTGGTGAGGCCCTGGCACGGATTACCAGGGCAGCTGTGGGTGCTCCATCCCTGGAAGAGTTCCAGGCCAGGCTGGACAGGGCTTGGAGCAGCCTGGGATGGTGGGAGGTGTCCCTGCCCATGGCAGGGGGTGGGATGGGATGAACTTCCTTCCAACCCAAACCAGTGTGGGACTCTGTGATCCTCTCTTCTCCTAGCAGAAGGCATGGCAGCACATTTCCTAATCACACCCTCTCCACCTCAGAGAGCATTTTAAGCCCCATTTTCTTGCTCACCCTTGGCAGAGCCACATCTGCAATCCCAACATCTGCTTCCTTTGCTACAGGAACCGTAGGACACGAGCCCCAGCACAGCTCTCCAGCCAGCTGGAGCTTTACCAAGCCACTAAAATCCATCCAAGCTTTTATGAGATCTCCCTTTTTGCAGCAAGTGGGGCTCCTGTCACACCACAGAGAGGCCAGAGCATCGTGGCAGTCAGCAACAGAGACACCAGCTTTTCTCCTTGGGCTCTTGCTCTCATCAGCAAAGTCACTCCACATTTGTCTGGGAGGCTGTCACACACAGGTCCAAGTAGCAACCACTGCAAATTGGTTTGCAGACAGAGCTCAGCACAAATCTGGCAGCGAGGTTCAGCCACTGTTTACACGAGTGACAAAACCTTTAAAGTGCCCTTGAGGCAGGCAGTGATAGCACCAGAGCTGTCACTGCTGCCCAGCTGGGCAAAGCTTGGGCAGACCAAGCCCTGAGCCCCCTGATTTTGTGCAGGGAAGGCTGAGGTCCCAGGCAGCAGAGAGCTGTGCAGCACCTGCAGTGTTTGCCCTGGGGAGTTACAGTGTGCACACCTGTGATGGTGCTCACAGGGGTTCTTGGATGAGGGAAGAGATGAAGATCTGACTCCATGTTTCAGAAGGCTTGATCTATTATTTTATGATATATATTACATTAGAACTATACTAAAAGAAAAGAAGAAAGGATTTCATCAGAAGGCTAGCTACAAATAGAATAATAGAATAACAAAGAATAGAATAATAAAAAAAGCTTCTGTATAAGACAGAGAGTTCAAGCCAGCTGATTGTGATTGGCCATTAATTACAAACAACCACATGACACCAATCACAGATCTATCTATGCATTCCACAGCAGCAGATAATATTTTTTTTTACATTTTGTTCCTGAGGCTTCTCAGCTCCTCAGGAGGAAAAATCCTAAAAAAAGAGATTTTTCGTGAAAGATGTCTGCAACACACACCCTGAATCAGCCCCTGTGGGCATGGAGGGAGCTCCCAGAGATCCCTCTCTACACCTGAGGCTTAGCACTTCCAGCAAACTACTAATTAGTCTGGTTTCTCATTAAAGCACAGACAGAGGAGAATATTTAAAAGCAAAGCAGACTCAAAGGATGATGCAGTGAGTCACTACCCTGCAATGGAAACCAGGATCCCATGCAGATGGCAAGTCTCTTTCCTTGTATCCTCTGTGGAAGCAGGCACTGATACCAGCACCCAAACCCACGGTGGTTGTCTGTTGCAGACATCTTTTATGGAAAATCCTTTCCTTAGGATTTTTCCTCCTGAGAAGCTGAGAGGCCTCAGGAACAAAATGTAAATAATGATTATCTGCTGCTGTGGAGTGCAACAGGTCGATCTGTGATTGGTCTCATGTGGTTGTTTCTAATTAATGGCCAATCACAATCAGCTGTCTTGGACTCTCTGTCCGAGACAGAAATCTGTTATCATTCTTTCCTATTCTATTCTTAGCTAGCCTTCTGATGAAATCCTTTCTTCTATTCCTTTAGTATAGTTTTAATGTAATATATATCATAAAATAATAAATCAGCCTTCTGAAACATGGAGTCAGATCCTCATCTCTTCCCTCAACCTGAGACCCCTGTGAACACTGTCACAGTTGTCCTCTGCCCTGTCCCACCCTAAACACTGCCCCAGGCTCCTACACCCCATTAAACAGGTCTGTTCCCAAGCCAGAGGCACATAGCACCCACACCTCAGAAATACCAGAGAAGGTGGAGAAGGCTGGAAGCCCCTTCTCAGATTTCTCCTGGTGTTAGCAGCCAGACAAGATGCAGACAACACCGGGAAGCTCCACTCTAGGGCTGGAGAAATGCAGCACAAGGGCAAAAGGAGCCTCAGGGCATCACCCTGAGCCCACTGTGCAATTGGTCTCTCAATTGCCTGGAGATAAGGCAATTACCACTCTATCAAAACATCCATCTCTCTCCTGCCTGGAGATAAGGCCGGGCTTGGGGCGTGGGTGGGGAGAGGATAGGGATGCTCTTCAGATGATGCAGGAGAAGAGACTGCACAAAGCACAGGACAGCAAACCTGAGGCAGAAAGCACAAGGGGTGCCAGCACGTCCCCCCAAAATTCCCAACAGGACACACCAGCAGCAAGGGATGGCTGTGACCTGCAGCTGGCACGGGTCTTCACCAGGCATGCCTGAGACCCAGGCCAAGCCTGATGTATCTGGGATGATCTGAAGTCAAACAAGATGAACTTCAGGGCAGAGCAAGGGGAAGGAGCTGGAAATCACAGGCAAGTGGCCAGATGGGAATAATTGGCCTGGCAGAACGGGGCTCCAGAGCCCCTGCAATGCCAAAAGCTTTTCCAGAGCAGCTCTCTCGCTGGGAAGCACACGCTGAGCACATCCACTGGGAACCAGCTCCTGCTTGGAGGCACAGGTCCCATCTGGAGAATTTGGCACAGGAGTCTCCTCCTGGAGCCCAGCATCCCAGCTGGAGAGGGCCCTGGGAGAGCCCAGAGGAGTGGGCATGAGGGAAAAACCAAGGGAGCAAAGTTTATCCGATCTGTGGTGGGGAAAAGACACAATAGGAGCCTCTAAATATAAAAAGGCTCCTATTTTCATATTTAGAGCCTAAAAAGGCTCTAAATATAAAAAGGCATGCTCTGCCTTCCCCAGTGTCCAGCACCCATTCCATCAGGCCCAAGTCACTGCAGAGGGAACACATCCCTATCCACATGTGCTGGTGACTCCTGGGAATGTGGTGACTGCCCCCAGCCAGGCTCTGCACCATATATAATGTTAAAATTTATTACACACACTGTAACTGCAATAATAATAAAGGGTTGAAGAAGAATAGGGAGGGTGGGAGGGAGAGAGAAGGAATATGGAATAAATATAAGAATACCAAATATGGAATAAATAAGGAAATACAGAATATGAAATAGAATAAAAGGGAATGTGTAATATGTCTTATATCATGAACATTGAAACATGTAGTGAATTTAATTTTAAATTGCCATTCCAGTTAGATGAGGGCATTGTTGCAGTTCAACAAGACACAATGCTTTACCCACCTCTCTCTTCTTCAACACAAGGTGTTGGGAGTGCAACACAAGAGGAATTTTGCACATAAAGGACGAAAAGGCTGGTTGGTTTTTTGGACATAAAGGATGGCTGGTTATGAGATGGAGGAACTTTGCAGGAGGTCTCAGCTGCTGGGCAGGCCCCCAAGTGCCTCTCACCACCCATGGTGACATTTTCCTGCCAGTACCAACATCCAAGGGCCTGCTCCCATAACTCACCATCACGCTTCCCTCAGGAAACACAACTTCCCATCGCAAAGCTTGGGGTCGAATGTCACAGACATCTTTTATGGAAAATCCTTTCCTTAGGATTTTTCCTCCTAAGAAGCTGAGAAGCCTCAAGAACAAAATGTAAACATTGATTATCTGCTGCTGTGGAACACAACAGGTCGATCTGTGATTGGTCTCATGCAGTTGTTTCTAATTAATGGCCAATCACAGAGAGCTGGCTCGGACTCTGTCTGAGACAGAAGCTTTTGTTATCATTCCTTCTTTTTCTATTCTTAGCTAGCCTTCTGATGAAATCCTTTCTTCTATTCTTTCAGTATAGTTTTAATATAATATATATCATAAAATATCAAATCAAGCCTTCTGAAAGATGGAGTCAGATCCTCGTCTCTTCCCTCATCCTGGGACCCCTGTGAACACCATCACAGTGGAACACAAGCTGTGCAGTGGGGATTGATCCCAGGAGCTTTTCCCCCCTTCCCAGCATGGACACTCACCCCTCAGGTAGCTCTTCACCCTCAGGTAGCCCACGGCCAGGCGGAGGATGGAGAGTTTATCCAGCCTGGAGCACACATCCTCGGGGAAGGGCAGCAGCCCCGTCAGCTTGCTCAGCTCCTGGTTCAGCCGCTCCCGGTGCCGCTTGGAGGGGTTGGACTTCACACCCTCGGGAGGGGGGGCTTTGGGGCTGCAAGAGGCAGAGGAGAGGTTAATCACACTGGGATTGTCCAGCAGGCTCTTTTCAAACCCAGCACTGGCTTTGGTGTAGTGAAATGGTTAAGATTTTTACACACTGCTCCTCTTAGGAATCACAGAATCACAGAGTGGTTTGGGTTGGAAGAGACCTTAAAGCCCATCTTGTTCCACCCTCTTCCACTGTCCCAGGTTGCTCCAGGTCCTGTACAACCTGGCCTGGAACACTTCCAGGGATGGAGCAGAATGAGATGAGCTTTAAGGTCCCTTCCAACCCAAACCATTCTGGGATTCTATGGCTTAAACAAAGGGATATCGCATAGGGTGATTTAGGGCACTGCACAGTGAAAAGAGCCTCTCTTAAAAATAAAAATTAAAAAAAATTGTTTTCTTCCAATATTCTGATTTCTGTCCCTTTCAGATGGGCATTTCCAAATTAAACCAGCATTTGATGCCAAACTTAGGCCCCGGGGGCAACCCTCAGCCTGCAGAAGGAACAGTGTCCAGGAGAGCAGCCTGAAGCCTACATGATGTCCTATCCCTGTGAGCTGCAGTTATTTCACTCACCCCAGCACAGCAGTGAGAGCTCAGTTAATAACTTTAACAAGTCCTGGATGTCACCCTGTGTCCTTCATTTTTTAATGCCAATCTGAATTTCACAGCTCAGAGACAAACCCTTCAGCCCTCCCTGGATCTGCATCCCCTAACACGCAGCTCGTTTGGTTTGATGTAATTTGTCTAACCACAAACTCCCTCTCTGCAGGCAGCCTCTCTTCAGGAAGGAGCTTTGGATAACAGGATCTGCCAGTGTTTAGCAGCAATTTAAGCTCTCTCCTCTACCACCACTCTCCAATCTCATCTGGCAGGGCTGCTCGCATATGTGACAGGAGAGGAAATGAGCATTAAATGAAATGCACCGAAGTGCCTGTTGAATTTCCAGCTCAGGGAGAGACTGAGGGGTCTTTTAAGGCTGAATGGAAAACTGCAGCATTTCCCCAGGAAAGCTCAAGCCTGCTGGGCTGTAAGAGCTGCAGCAGGAGGGATATCCCCTCTCGCAGGGAGGCTGGCACAACCCAGCTCCAAACCAGTCCACACAAGCTGGGTAAAGCACATTGGCACTAGGGCTTTTACAAAGCTGAGACACTTTTGAAATCACAGTCATGCACCAGGAAGGAGAAAAATTTAAATAGTTTTCCTTTGATTAAAAAAAAAAAAAAAGGGGTGAAGAAAATTTGTCTGAGATTCCTCAGATATCCTTTAAAGTCTTCTGGCCACTCAGCATCCAAATCCAGCTCCAAACAGACAGAAAGAAGAGAAAATGAGACTGGTTTGTTTTCCCCTAGCTGCTCCTGAAACGGGGAAGTATCCCTTCCCTGTATCCCTTCTGCAAGCTGGCAAGTACCAAGGGAGATTATTCCTGACAGGGGGACTTGCCTGAGCTGATTTACTGAACTGTTCATTCTCATGGACAGTTTTTTGCAGTAAGTAAGAAGGAGAAGCCCCTCAGCCCATCCTCCCTGTCACGTCCCACTGCCACCAGCCCTGCTCCGCCTGGCCGCTCCCAGCAGGATCCTGCTCCAAGATCTGACCCGGCACGGAGGAAAAGAATCTCTTCCCATTGCCAAGGCTGACCTTGCAGAACCAGGGAACGAGGGCCCTTCTGCTCCAAAGAGACACCTTCTCCTGCACCCCAAGACACACAAATCCAGTCCAAACCCTCAGGCTGGTTTGCCAGAGGGCTGGAATCACCACTCTGAGATGAACAGAAGACAGGTTTGTGGCAAAACAACCATCCTTCATGTTTACACAACAAGACTCCCAATTAAATACCCAAGAGAGGTTCAGGGTCACCTCACTACAGGTTTAAAGTATTGATGCTCCCTCCTTCATCCTGGGCTTGGACTCAGCTCATCTGTGTCCTCCCCACAGCCTCCCAAAAACAGACATTCACCTTTAGCTCCTATACACCTGGAAAAGCTGAGCTTAAACAGCCTGGTGGGAGCTGGGAAGGGAATGAGGGAGGCAGGAAACACCTGGGACACCGAGGGGGATGTTATGCAACACCAACTGAGCAGGGTGGTAATTAATAATTACGGAATCGAGGTGTTTTGGTAATTACTAATTGCTGCACGTTTGATTTAGGCAGGCATTAAAAACACAGCCCAGCCTGCAAATCACCGCTGAGCGGCTCAAACTCCGCGGCGAGCTTCCTCAGCCGCACGCAGGACGAGCATCTTTGGGATTTCTGCTCTCCCACCAGCGTGCCAGAGCCGGCAGCGCGTTAGCTCCAATTAACCCTGATTAAAACCCAGTAACCCAAGCGTGCTGCTGCCGCCCTTGGCTCCCCCCAGAGCGGCTCCAGGCACTTCCCAGAGCCCAGCCGGGCTCTCGCTGCCCGGTCCCACGCACCCACCTCTTGGGCACCGGCTTCCTCCTCTTCCTGCCCGCGTACATCCCCGACACCACCGGCACCAGCACCAGCAGCAGCGGCAGCAGCGGCACCGCGCCCGGGCGGGGCTCCGGGACACCGGCACCGGCCACGCCCCGGCCACGCCCCGGCCACGCCCTTGGGTGCCCGCCACGCCCGGGGACACCGAAGCCACGGAGCGCTGTCCCTGGTGTTATAAATAAGGAGCTTGACTAGGCTAATATTCAAGCAGCAAAGGTAAAGTATGAGCCATATAGCGCTGGGTACAGCGGGGGAAGTTTTCCCTCCAGGTGCACACCGATAGTTGAGGTTACAGGTATTTATAGGGGTACTCATCAGCTTTCTCAGCAGTTTCTATTCCAAATTTTTACTCATCAGCAGTTTCTATTCCAAATTTTTACGTCGCAATTCTATAGACTATTGTGATTTAGTTTTTCTCAGGATGTATCCCAAAAAGGAGTATCCCCAGATGGTGGTGGTCCGGTTTCCGAAAGGAGAAAGACAGATCCTGTCTGGTGCAGTCCAGCTCCCCAGATGTGGGTCCACCTTTTAATTACAAAGACTATAAATCTCATCACAGTGATGTCCAGCTTCCCTTGGTCGAAACTATTAATCCTTGAGGTGATGTTCATCTTCCTTTCTCAAGCTGTTTTTCTCTGCTTTATTAAGGCATGAGATAAGCATGTTTCCTTTATATATATTCCAAAACTATCGTTTCAAGGATACAAGCAATGTTCTAAAATTACACTTCAAAAGGTTATTATTGCAGAACTCTTTAAGGCTTAACTGCAAGCAAAAAGCAACATTCTTAACACTTTAATTCCGATGTTCCTTAATCAACTAAAGTTAATTGCAAACAAAAGATTCAAAGGCCTTCTTCCATGCTTTACTTTCCTCAGTTATATTAGAATTCCACTTTATAAGTGTCCCATGGTAGGTCTCCACACATATCACAATCACAAATACACACATTGCCTGTATGTACCTGACACGAAACACAGCCTCGTATTTCTCACTAGGTGACACCCTGATCCTGGGAACACTGAGCCCCAAGTCCTAGGAAGCGCTGTGCCCCAGGGCCACCAGCCACAGAGGAGAGCAAATCCCGGGAAACACCGTGTCCACAAGCCACTCTTCCCAGGGGCCACCAAATCCCCAAGGGAACACCAAATCCTGGGAAATACCGTGACTGTTTTTAAAATTCTAAAATTTTAAAATTTTAGATGGTGACTGTAGACCACCATCCTGTGTACAGGTGACACTGAATCCTGGGAAAGCGATCCATGGGCCACCATGCTCCAGGAATGTTGGATTGTGGGGATCACTGTGTCTATGGGACATTATAACACCATGTCCATGCATCACCATTCCAGAGCCCAATGCCCTTTCAGGAAAAGCCAGCCTGTTCTTTCTCACTTTTTGCCTTTCCCTGAGTTAATGCTGCCCAAAGTTTTTGCTCTTCCCTCAAAAAACAAGCTCCAGCTGCTTTGCTGAGGCTGGCCAGGGAAGCTGTGGCTGCCCCTGGACCCCTGGAAGACCAGGTTGGACAGGGCTTGGAGCATCCAACCAGTCTGGCTGCAGCCAGAGCTGTTAAGGAAAGCTGGACACATCCTTTGCGGATTGTTTGGTTGGGTTTTTCAAGCTGCTTGCAAATTCCAGGGATAAATCCTTGACATGCAACTTGATTGCTTCTTGCCAGGGGGCAAAGCAGAGGCCGCTAATGGTGTCACAAATGTGCCAGGTCAGCAGAGCTGATGTCACTTTGATGGGAAATGTGGAAAACGTTTGGTTACGACCTTCCCAGGCCCAGTAATTTAACAGTGTTAAATTTAAATAAGGGTTCGGGTCACTGCACACGCTGCCAGCCTCCAAGCCTGGAGATGCTGCTCCAGCACCTGGAGCAGGGTGCAGAGGGAATTAGGGCAACTGGATGTGCAGGTATTGGAAAGAGACCCATCCCAGGCTCCCTCCTGCGGGGACCTGCGGGCCAGCACAGTGCAGGCATGCTGTCTGTCCCCATTCCCGGCTGCTCCCTATTCCCATCTTTTCCCTAACCCGGCTGCTCCCTATTCCCATCTGCTCCCTAACCCGGCTGTTCCCTATTCCCACTCTGGAAAATGCGTATTCTATGATTGGCTTTTCACAAATATTAAAATGAATATGATATGTGCTGTGTTAGAAAGTAATGCTGTATTAATTCTCTTAAGTAGTGTTGTTAAATATAGTTTTAGGTTATAAAAAATGTTAAAGTAGAAACTATGCTATATAGGATACTTTTTTAAAAGAAAGGACTTGCAGAGAGATAGCAGCCACAAGACACCTAAATCTTTCAGAGAAAAATAATTTATTGCTCCATTATCAGAAGAAACGAACTTCTTCCCACCTTGAAGGCGCTGTTAGGATTTGGAGAAAAAAGTTGACACTGACCAGACAGAATCCTGTGTTTGAATGGAATTTATGCATCATGTAGGAGGTGTATGAATAAGCAACAGGCTGTTGCTTTTAAAGGTTAATCCTTTGTTAACAGGTGTCCTTTTTCGGGCTCGTGTTGCCCAGAAAAAGGTACCTGGACATCTGTAACTCTTTGTTCCTATTGTCTCATATTGTCCTAATTCAAATTGTCCAAATTATTATTACTCTAATTGTATTGCTATTTTTAAACCATTTTATTACTATTAACTTTTAAAATTTTAAAAAACAAGTGATTGGCGTTTTTTCACACCATCTTCTCCCTAACCTGGCTGTTCCCTATTCCCACCTGCTCCCTAAATCGGCTGTCCCTTATCCCGCCTGCTCCAGTGCAGGCTGTTCCCATTCCTAACCCGGCTGTTCCATGTTCCTAACCAGTCCGTTCCCATTCCTAACCCAGCTTTTCCATGTTCCTAACCAGGCTGTTACCATGCCCTAACCAGGCTATTCCCTATTCCTAATCACGCTGTTCCCATCCCTAACCCGGCTGTTCCATGTTCCTAGCCAGGCTGTTTGTTCCCTGTTCCTAACCCGGTCGCTCCCATTCCCTAACCAGGCTGCTCCCATCACTAACCCGGCGGTTCGCTATTCCTAACCAGGCTGTTCCCTGTCCTACCTGCTCACTGACCCGGCTGTCCCTGGTCCCGCCTGGTCCCTGAACCCTGTTCCTTGGCCAGGCTGATCTCTGTCCCCCCTAATCCCTAACCCGGGCCGTTCCCGGTCCTGCCGGTCCCTGTCCCCGCTGTCCCTGTCCCCGCTCCCGCCGGAGCCTACACGGGTAGTAGGCGTGGCCTTTCATCAAGGGGCGTGGCCACGGGCGTGACCTCACGGCGCCTTCATCGCCGCGCCGCCACTCCTGTGACGTCATCGCTGCGCGCCGCCCCCCTCCGCCGGCAGCGCCATGTCCTTGTGGGTGTCCCGGCTGGGCCGGGCCGCGGCCGCCCGGGGCCGCCGGGGCAGCTCCGGGCCGGACAGCGCCGCGCTGGGCTCCGTCCTGCTGCGGGTGAGTGCAGGCGGCTGGGCAGGGCTGTGTCCGGAGCGCTGTCCTGCTGGGGGTGGGTGAGCAGGACAGCCTGGGGCCGGAGGTGCTTCTCCCCGGGGCTGGGAGCCGGGAGAGGCGGCGGAATGCGGGGCAGGCTGGAGCAAAGGCCGGAGAGGGGAGTGCGGTGACCTTCGGTGGCGGCTGTGGGCAGCGGTGCTGTGAGGAAAGGAGTGTTAGGTAGGAAAGAACGGAGCTGTGTGAGGGAGGTTACTGCGCCCCTCGGAATGAGGTTTATACAGTTCGATAGATAAACAGTGTTTATGGCGGGCTGAGGGAGGCTCTGAGCAGCGCTCAGTAAGGCCCTGACTTCACCCCATAGCCCAGGTGGGTCCCTCTTGCCACCTCTCAGAAATCGTGGAATAGTTAAGGCTGGAAGAGGTATCCAAGGTTACCAAGGCCAAGCTTTTGCCTGCTAAGCCGTATTGAAATGAAACTGTAACTCTCCTGAGAGTGAATTTAGTGTTATTATGTGACCAAAACCACACAAAATGCAAGCAAAAATCTGATGTGGGGTCTCTTTTGGGAACTCTGGGTGTCTGGCCTTCAGACTGAAAGTTGTTCCATGTTTTCTGTCTTCTCAGCCTTTAAATTAATGAACAATTTCCCAGCCTAAGCGCTGCTGCAGCTGCTAAACTGAAATGACTGAGTGCTAAGGCTACTGAGTAACAATTCCTTGTATTAGATGCTTAAGAGTGTGTCCTGTGTGTGTTTCTGAAGAAACAGTGTTTTTAGCTAAAGAATGCCTCCAAATCTGATTTCCATGGGTTTTTCTCCAGGCAAGAATCCACACCAGCCCTGAGCAGAGCCTGCAGTATGGGTGGCTGTCCTATATCTTGGGAGAAAGGACCACCAAGAAGTTCACAGAGCACAGCAAAGTCATCACAGTGGAGGGGAACCTCTCTTCTGGGAAGGGCAAGCTGGCTCAGAAGTTAGCAGACAAACTGGGTATGTCTCACTCTGGCTGCTTCCCTGGGAGCTGACAGAGTTGGATCGTGGCTCTTGTGCAGAGGGAGCTCACCAGAGCAGCAGCTCCTGCCTGGGGAATGCTGGAGGGAGAGGAGAGGGTCTGTGGGTGGTGTGGGTGAGGTTTGGGATGGGGATTTGTGTGAGTGAAGCTTCAGTTCTGGTGAAGCCTGTGTGCTCACCGTGCTCCTGGAGAGCTTGGGTGTTCCACGTGGATGTGCTTGGAGCAGCTCAGCTCTCCCTGGGCAGAGCTCAGAGTTTGGGTTCTGCTGTGGTGGGCAGAGGGGCTGGGGCTGTGTGGGAGCTGGGCAAGGAGCAGGAGCTGGGGCTGTGTGAGAGCTGGGCAAGTGTCGCTGCCTGGGGGTCTCTGTACAAATCCCAAATGGGATGGGACTGCTGTGGAATGTGCCTTGAGCTGTTTAATTTTCCAGCATCAGTTTCATTTCATGGTTATGGCAATGGGAAGATGCCAGCAGCTCACATCCCTGGCAGCAGACAAAGAACTTCATGTTACAACTTACTTTAAAAGTTTTTTGACCAATTACACAAAGCAAAAGCATATTGACAGCAGTTCTGTCCAACCACTGTAAGCACACGTACCTTCAGTCAAACAGTATTGCTTATTTTGGAGACAATACCTGCTTGTAAACACTAAAATACAATCCACAGGGCTCCATTATTAAGCTCAGAACTTCCTAATATCTCGGTAGATAAACTTTTCTGCAGCTTAGGGAGTTATTCTAGCCAAGCATTAACACACAGACCATTGTTCTGTTTGTCCTTACTTTTCTACTTTTTACATAAATTTTTTGCTGACAAATCTCATGGCCACAGCTTAGCTCTAACCACAGTTCTGCTGTCTTTGAGACCTGCCTTTTGCAGCTTTCCCAAACCCCTCTGATATTCTAGATTCCCACAGGCAAGGAGCAGCTGTGTGCTCAGCAGCTGGAGAGGCGTTTGCTGCAAACGAACACAGCTCATTCTCGCTGTGGGTTCCTTCTCCTTTTCAGGAATGAAATACTTCCCTGAGGCAGACATCCACTACCAGGACAGGCTCTCAGGGGATGGGCAGCCGCTGCCTGAGAAGTTCAGTGGTTTCTGCAGCCTGGAGAAGTTCTACAATGAGCCCAAGGCCTCTGATGGACACTCGTACCGCCTGCAGTCCTGGCTCTTTGGCAGCCGCGTCCTGCAGTACGCCGACGCCCTGGAGCACCTGCTCAGCACAGGTGGGGGTCAGGGAGGGGTGTGGGCTCAAAGGGACTGTGGTGTTTGTGAGGCTTCCAGGATGAGGTGAGAGATGAGAGTCTGGCTCCGTGTTCTCAGAAGACAGTTTTATTATTTTATGGTGTTATGTTATGTTAAAAGAATGTTATACTAAAACTATACTAAAGAAAGAGGATACTTCAGAAGGCTTAGCAAGAATGGTAATGAAAGCTTGTGGCTGACTTAGAGTCTGACACAGCTGGACTGTGATTGGTCATTAATTAAAAACAATTCACATGTGTGACTGTTCACAGGGGCTTTTGGTTGAGGGAAGAGATGAGGATCTGACTCCATGTTTCAGAAGGCTTGATTTATTATTTTATCATATATATTAAATTAAAACTATACTAAAAGAATAGAAGAAAGGATTTGATCAGAAGGCTGGCTAAGAATAGAATAGGAAAGAATGATGACAAAGGTTTGTGGCTCGGCTCTCTGTCCTGAGCCAGCTAAGCTGTGATTGGCCATTAATTATAAACATCTAACATGAGCTAATCAAAGATCTACTTGTTGCATTCCACAGCAGCAGATAATCAAGGTTTACATTCTGTTCCTGAGGCCTCTCAGCTTCTCAAGAGGAAAAATCCTAAAGATTTTCCATAAAAAGATGTCTGCAACACACATGTTTGGATAAACAATCTCCAGACAACATTCCAGAGTAGCAAAACATGGAGAAGCTGAGGCTTCTCATCTTGCCAGGAGAAGAAATCCTGGTGAAGGGATAGATGGTAGGTCAGAGAAATTGCTGGTGTTTTGCAAATGTGGCATTGCAAGTACGCTCCATGGAAGGCAAGCTGGTTAACAGCAGGGATGATATCCATGAAATTCCACAGGAGTTTGGAGTGGCTGTTTGCCCATGCACTTGTCTGAAACTGTGGGAATAGGTGCAGTAGATTTTTCAAGAAATACATCAGTAACAAAGGACCTTGCAGCTCCTTCTGTTCCAACCTGCAGCCTGTTCTCCCTTGCAGGTCAGGGCGTGGTGCTGGAGCGCTCTCCCTACAGCGACTTCGTGTTCCTGGAGGCCATGCTGAAGCAGGGATATGTGCACAAGAGATGTGAGTTCCTGCCAGCAAAGGGAAGCTGCTTGGCCATAATCTCTCAGAAGTCTGGTGGTTAACTTTGTTTTAAAAAAGAAACAAAACATTCCTGCTTGGAAGGAGGGATTCCTTTAAGTGTTCAGTGTTCAAATGAAAATGCTGGGTTGAGCTGGTGTGGTCTGGGTGGCAGTGAGAGGACAGAAGGTAAAGGGCAGGAATTGAAATGCAAAATGTTCATTTGTAAGGAAAAACCCTTTTTCTGCTGTGAGGGGAGTCAAACCCTGGAGCAAATCGCCTGGGATCTCCCCCCAGAGTGCTGTGGGTGGAGTTGTCAGCAGAGTGGTTGAACTGGGTGATTTGGGGATGTTCCTCCCAACCTGAGTGATTTGGTTTGGGGTTATGGGCACAGAACTCCTGAGCTGTTCTTGCCTGTTCTTAGTAAATCTCTTCTTTTGGCTGCTCCTGAGGTGGATGTAACTGTTTTCTTGACTGCCTCCTGTTTTTGCTGTTGGATTTAAGGGGTGTGTATTTGTTTTTTGCCACCTGCTGTAAGATACTGGATGGCTTTGAGAGCTGATTATAATGACCTGTGTCTGCATTGCTGAGACAGCAATGCCCAGCAACCCACAAATTCATTCAAAATCCCAGTTTGGATTGTACTGGAATCCTTGGGGAACAAACATGTTTATTGTCTCTAAATGGTGGAGGAGAAGCTGAGTTTCCTGTAAACCTGAGCCAGGAATAAAGTCCCTCTTTGATACAACTGAGTTTAGATTCTCAGTGCACAGAACTTCTCTGGAGATTAGTTTTTCTGTAAACTTCCTGAATTCTGTTTGAGGAAAAACATACCCTAATCTTGCTCTGTGAGCCCCAAAGAGACTGCAGATACAGACGTGGGGAATGTGATTTATTTGTGTTTTACACAGGCCTTGATCACTACAAAGAGGTCAAGGAGATCAGCATTTCTGAGTTCCTGCCACCTCACTTGGTCATTTATGTAGATGTGCCTGTCCCAGAGGTGCAGAAGAGGATTCAAGAGAAGGGCAAGGTAATTTGATCTCTGATTATTGCCTGTTTATCTCTTATCTTTATTGCTACTTGTCTCTCACAATTGCTGCCTGCTAATGTCTGTTGTCATCACACTTGTGTGGGAGTCCTGTGGGGTTTCTGCTGAATGCTGCATCTGAGGAGCTGCTTGTCCTCTGAGCTGTGAGATCTGCATGGTGGTGGTGACTCTGGATATTCTCTTATGCTTGCTTTAAAAAAAGAAAAAAGGAAAAATAATCATTTTTGTATGACTGCATCAACATGTTGTCATTTGTGGAATGCGAAATTGTTTTTAAGAGCAGGTGAATTTTTATACCTGGCTGTGTAGCTGCCACTTCAAGAGCTGTGGGCAGGTGATGTGCTGCTTGCAATGCACTTAGAGATGATTTATTTCTTATTCCTGAGTACCAGGAGCCCAGTGAGCTCCCTGGCTCCTGCTTCCCAGTTGACTGCTTCCTCTCACCTCTGCTGGGGTTCATGTGTGAGTCACCTGGGATCAGCAAGTTCACTCAACTCCCTGAAATCCAGCAATTCACTGCTGGGTGACTGCCTTATTGAGCTGGTCTTGGCCCAGGAGAGCTGCAGGGTGCTTTTGGAGAATGACTAATCTAAGTAAGGTTTGTAATTTGGGGTTTTTTTCCCCTCTTTCTTTGATACTTAGATGTGTGCTTGTGTTTGCAGATGTGTTATGAGGATTCAAAGATAACACAGTTTGTCTTGCTTTGTTGAAAGGCTATGGGAAATGCAGTTTAACTCTGGAAAACCTGACAGATTAAAAGAAAGCTTTGATTTATTAGAAAAAAGTTCTCAGTTAAGTTCTTCATGTATTGAGAGAGCCTGTGAGTTCTTAGCCCTTCTGAGCATGAAAATCAGTGGCATTTTTGAAACCTTTGGACAGAAATTACTGATGTAGCTTGTGACTTTTTGGATCAGTGGCAGTGCTGAGCTCTGTAGGAGTTGTTTGGTGAACACAGGGTAGATCAGAGAAATTCCTGGTGTTTTGCAGATGTGGCATTGCAAGTACACTGTGTGGAATGCAAACTGCTTAACAGCAGGGATATCCATGAAATTTCCCAGGAGTTTGGAGTGGCTGTTTGCCCATGCACTTGTCTGAAACTGGTGGAGATAGGTGCAATTTTGGCCTCCTTGTGGAAAAGGTGGACTCAGACATTCTTCTCCTGTTTTCTGGGTGGCTATTACAGCTCCCTGATATGTGTATTAGCAGGGATAAATCAGTCCTTGGATAGCTGGGGGCTACTCTAGGTATTTCATGGCATGTAAGGAATTCCAAACACTCTAAATCACACTCTTAATTCTTTGAAACTTTCACTGATGTGCATGTGGTTCACTTGGATGTTGGACTGCTTATCCCAGAGGGAGCCCTTGGCAGGTGGTGGAGCAGAGCTTGGAGTCTGTGCTGGTGGGAAAAGATAGAAATGTAATTCCTCAGCTTTTTCTGTTTGTTTGTTTGTAGCCATATGAGAAAAAGGTGTCTCCTTCCTATCTCCAGAGCATTGAGGATGCTTACAAGAAGACCTTCCTACCAACGATCAGGTTAGCAAAGGAAAACGTTTTCCCTCTTAGATCTTTGAGCAAAAATGTGTGCAAACCTTAAAATCTCTGCCAATATCAACAAGTCATGTGAGATAAACCTCCTTGTGCTGCAGGGTACATTATTGTGCCCCACTGAAGGGGTGCTGCAGTCACAGCATGAGAACTGTGTGAGTGGAGTTAACTTCTGCCAGCCCAGGAGCCTGATCTGATGCCAGTGCTGGAAGATGAGAATGGGCTCAGGAGTGCTGTGCAGAATGCCACAGCTGTGGGTCTGTGTGTGTCTGCACAGCCTGAGGAGAGAGTGATGCAATGCAAACTTTTCTCAGGCCTTTTTGGAAGGGTTTAGGGATTTTCTCTCCTCAGAAAGTCCTTTCAGTTGTCACAGAATCCCAGAATGGTTTGGCTTGGAGGGACCTTAAAGCTCACCCAGTGCCACCCTTGCCATGGGCAGGGACACCTTCCACTATCCCAGATGGCTCCAAGCCCTCCAAGACCTGGCCTTGGGCACTGCCAGGGGTCTAGGGGCAGCCACAGCTGCTCTGGGCACCCTGTGCCAGGGCCTCAGTGCCCTCTCAGGGAACAATTCCTTCCCAATATTCCCTCTAACCCTGCCCTGCAGCAGTGGGAAGCAAGGAAATTCCCTATGTCCTGTCTCTCACTGGGTTCCTCTAGCTGGTAAGCAAAGACATGTGGCCTGTAAACCTGGGATGAAACAGAGCTTGCCAGAGCTCTCCCAGCTCTTACAGAAGAGCTCTAGGAAAATTAAAATTGTTCCAAACATCTAAAAGCAGAATTATGATCCCATCATCAATTCTGGGCTACCCTAGTGGGAAGCCTCTCAAGGGTTTCAGATGAATTAACTGTGAAGCTGTGGTGTGTGCAGGGGGGTTATAAATATATATATACTTAATATAATATTTAAAAACTATAAAAAATATATTTATAAAATATGTAATATATTATATAATATATACTATATATATTATATATATTTATATTTATATATATATTAATTATATATTATATATAGATATATTATTATATATTATATATATATATATTCTACTATATATATAATATATAATTAATATTATATATACTATAAATATATTATTATATTAAATATATAATTATATATTTTTATATTTATTATATATTAAGATATTTTATATTTAATATAATATATATTTTATATATATTATATATATGCATATATAATAATATATATACATATATATTTTATTATGTATAATATAAATATGTTTATATTCCTCTGATATAAATCCAGAGTGGATCCCCAGGTGCTTTGTAGCCTGCCTGTGTCCCCCTGTGCTCCTCTCCCCGGGGTGGATCAGTGGTGGGCTCTGCCAGCTACTGAATGTGAGTAACTCGATATTGAGCTTGTCACTCACACAGGCAGGGCTTGGTGCTGTCACAGATTGGTCAGTGGCCCTCTCTATGTTGCCCCACAGCCAGCACATGGCTCTTGGAAGGGAGTGGGAAGCCTTGGGAATGTCATCCCCTGAGGGCAAGCTGCTGCACTCACTGTGGGAGCCAGCTGCTGCGTTCTCTGGAGCACAGCCTGCCCCACTTGCATCTCGTGGTGCTCAGCCAGGCTGAACCCTGCTGTGATTTCACCTCCTTGCCCTCTGTCCCTGCCAGGCAAACCCCTCTGCTCAGCATCCTGGCAGGGTGTGTGGGGCTCCCAGCAGCCTGGCACACTGAGTGAGCTGTGTGGTGTTTTCTGAGACTCCATCAAAGGGAGGGAATGATGAATCTGACTCCATGTTCTTAGAAGGCTAATTTATTATTTTATGATTCTATATTAATATTAAAAAATTCTATAACTAAAAAACGAAAATACTATACTAAAAGAATAGAGAAAGGATACAGGGAGCAGAAGGCTAAAAAAGATAATAATGAAAACTCATGACTCTCTCCAGAGTTGACACAGCTTGGCTGTTGTTGGCCAGTTAGTAAAACCATTCACATGTTGGATGAACAATCTCCAACCACATTCCAAAGCGCAAAACACAGGGAAGAAGCAAATAGGATAATATTGTTTTCCTTTTCCTCTGAGGCTTCTCAGCTTCCCAGGAGAGAAATCCTGGGCAGAGGGAATTTTCGGAAATATGACTGTGCCAGCCTGGCTGAGGGGAGCTGGAATGTGTGAATCCAGCTCTGTGCACCTCAGGACCTCAGGGTGGCTCTGTCTGGGGTACATGCAGAAGCCACAGCTGCCTTAACTGTTTGTTTGCTGGCAGGGCTGCAGGGGACTGTGTTCATGTTCTCTTAGTCTGCCTAGTTTAATTCTCTGACTCCTGGTGATGCCCGAAGTCTGGTCCAAACAGGCTAAAAAGAGTTGTTATAAACTGCTGAGCAAATTCCTGCATGCTTTCCCTGTTGAAGTTGTTTGCTTGTTCCTTGAAAAGCATTTGTTACTGGGCAAAACTCCAGTTACCTTGTGCTGTTTAACTGGAACAGCCTGATGCTGCCTAAAGTAGTTTATAGTGGATTTTTGCTTTAAAATGGATGCTTTCTTTCTATTTGACTAGTTATGAATGTCTTTAATGTTTTTATTGGTGGTGAGATCTGTGAGCTGGGTGCTGTGGCAGGTTCTGCCTGGTGATTTGGGTTCTGTTTGATTTTTCTCTTTTCCTGGAGCAGAGCCTTAAGGTTGGTAATGTTCCCTTTCATATCCAACACTGCTTCCACTGAGCAGCTGTTTTCTCTTAAGGAAAGCTCTGATAATCTGCAGAGTCACTGAGCAGCTGTTTTCTCTTAATGAAGCCCTGATCATCTGCAGAGTCAAATCAAGAGATGGGATGAAGTGATTTGATGGGCATCGTTGAGGCAATTGCTGGTGTCAGGCTCTGCTGAAGGTTGACCTCTCCCTTGGGCTGATATTGAGGAGGATCTCTTATTCCAGGGGCCTGCCCCATCCCTGGAAGTGTCCAAGGCCAGGTCCTGAAGGACTTGGGGCAACCTGCTGGAAGGTGTCCTGGAACAGGATGAGCTTTAAGGTCCTGTCCCACCCAAACCATTCTGGCATTCTATGAATTTTTCTCCATGCTCCTAAACTTTGCTGTGTGATGTTTGATTTAATGTCCACATTGGGCAGCTGTTCCAGGGCTTTCCAGATTTTCCAGGTGGAAACAGCTCTTGCTGAACATGTGAGGTGTGAAAGGTTCATGTAGGAGCTCCTGTTGTGGTTCTGCTCTGCAAGTGCCTTTTCTCTGAAGGCAGCTGGCTGATTAAAAAAACAATTTTCTAACCAGGAAACATTACCTTTTAAAAATGTTTTTACACTTACAGACCATGCTGCTTGCATTTGTATTCATTCACCTAGCTCAGCCTGAGTAAATAGTGACAAATGAATGCATTCTTCTCTTGAGGTGACTCACAGCTAGTCATGCACTTGGAAAAAAAGAAAATCTACCCAGTTTTGGGTTAGACTGAAAATTTCACTTATTTTCAAGTCGATTGGGCAGTTGTAATAGGGGCAAATATCTGCATTAATTAAATGAAAACAAATGCACATGTGCAGTTTTTGAATTTTTTTTTCAACTGAAGTTATGTAGATGTCCAGGTCATTTGCCCTTTAAAAGCAACTTTGCAGCAGCAAAGAAGCAGCTCACAGGTGCAACAGGAATTCTATTGCAATAGCTAGGAGCAATCTAAAAAATTGCAACGGATTCTGGTTCAGGTGTTTAATGTGGTCCTTTTAACTTCATTCTGATTCCTTTTCTGGAGTGGGAATGGGGGAGGATGGGTAGAGCAGTTTTATCAAGGGAAATTAAATTTCTGTGTTCTTTGGCAGTGAGAGCTGTGAAGTTCTGGCAGTACACAGCAAGTGCAGCTGAGGATGTGGAGAAGGTGAGTTTGCTTTTCTAGGGGTAAGTTTAAAAGACTTTCCCTTAGTTCAGTGAACTTTCCCCTTGTGCAGGGATTACTGGCAGGCTAACAGAAGCCTTTTGCTTGACCATTATTAACTTTCCTCTCTCAGCTGTTGTTCCTGAGGGAAAGAACACCAAGGATTTTGAGACTCTGGACAAGGTTTTGGGCCCATTTCAGTTCTAAGGATAGATGTCTGTTAAGAGCAGTAATATGATGTTAACTGAGGTAATAAACAATCCTCCATGGAAGCTTGCCAAGGAATCTCCCCACTTGGGAGGAGGGAGAGCAGATTTGCACATGGGCTGTCTCCAAGGGCTTTTTGGGGACTTCATCCTAATGAGGTGACATTTTTACCCTATTTGTACACAGTCCCAAACTCCCTCTCCTCCTCTGTTACATGCAGTGTGATCTTGGCAGAGATTGAGTAATATATACATATGTGTGTAGCCTGTACCTCATTAAGCTTATTAGCATATTCAGAGCATGCATTTTAATATTTAACTGCCCATTATCAGACTAAAATGACATTTTTTGCCTGAGGTGTCCTTCAACATTCTGGTTATATGACTGTGTGAAGCAGAAAATATTGATAAGGACTTCCCTGGTGCTAAAATACCACTCCATTTTCCCCCATAGGTGCATCTGCTGCTTGTTCCCTTTTGTTCCCTTTATAAGAACAAGGTTGTGTGCCACAATCTGGGTCCTCTCCTGTTGTGGATGGGTTTTTGGGTGCTCCTGAACTTGATAATAAAGGTTATCATTAATAACCTTTAATAAACCACACTGTGGGACAGTGTGGGGTTATACCCCTAAAGAGGGCTGGTGACTTCAGTGTGACAGCAGATAATAAATAGAAAAAATACACAAAATATCAGGCTGAAATGAACAAAAAGTTGAGGTTGTGACGTGAATATAGAGATTCTAGAGCAATTAATTTGTTTTTCTGGATAACAACATAAAAGCAAGGATAGGAGTTGAGAGCTGTGGTGTTTTCAAGATGGGTACTTGGTGAATTAAAGGAAAGTTGGGCATGGGGGTAAAATGCCTAGTTTTTTTCCCCATTCTTCTCTCTGGACACTTCTCCAAGTGGTCAGAATAAAGCAGGTTGTTTCTTCCTCAGATTGTTTTTGTAGTAAACCCCATTGCTAGAGATTTGATTTTAATCCTTTCAATCAGGGTTTAAAGGCAGTTAAAGCTCTTATGTACAAGGGGTGACTCTCCTGAGCTCAGCAATCTTGTCATTGCTCTAAATAGGCTCATCAGATGCACCAGTGGAGTCCTTAATTTGCTTGGACAAATCTGGACTAGGGGAAGGATTATTATTTGGAAGTTAAAGTATAATGCCCCAGAATGATTAAGGTTGGAAAAGATCCTGTAAGATTATCCAGCCCATGATATTGTCATTGTCATTGTTGGGTGTTGGTGGTAAGATACCAACACTTGGAAGAATTCAGTTGTTTCTTTTCCCCTTTTTCTGTTCAGATTTTTTCCCTTTGGGATGACACAGAAGAATTTGGAAATAAGGGCTGGCAGGGGGGCTTTGGCTTGTAAGTGTGTGTTTACACAGGTGTGTCCTCTTGACAGAGAGCAGTGTTCATTAGCCCACTCCAATCTGTTTGCTTAGGGATTTGGAGCTGAATTTTTTTTATGGCCCTATAGTTTAATACTTTTGGTTTGCTCAGAGCACACATACACAGCTTGGAAATGAGTTTTTAAGTGTCCCTAAAAGGTCAGTTGGGTTCCTGTGGTAATGAACTTGTTGTGGTGGCTGAAGGGGTAATGATGCTGAAATGAGCTTCATTAGGATGTTTCACACTTGTTTAGCTTGATGGGTAAAACTGGGAATACAAAGTTAGCTGTATGTTTAATTTCTTTTAAAGCCTTGGATATTTGCTGATAATTCCTGGGGAGGTGCCAGGGCATTCCTTATAAATTAAAAATTTTTTCTTCTGTCCTGGTTGGGAAACTGATGCCATTGTTAAGAAGCTGCTGGGAGAGAAGATCTTCTGATCTGATGATGACAGTGAGCAAAACTAATTTGAATACAGATTCCTCTCCCCTGTAGCATATTGTGAGCCCATTGTAACAACTGTGATTAGTGCTGGTACCAGGTTCAGAGTTTCCAAAGCTTTGCTATGGAGTGGAGAAGAATTGCTTTTGTTCAGCTTGTCAATTAAATAATTCAAAGAAATAATGGCTGTTTGAACTAACTTAACTTACACCTCTTGTCCTCTTATCTGGAGTTATGTTGCAGCAGTTTGTGCCTCAGAAGTGTTTATTCCCTCCTGTCCAAATAATTATTTCTTATTGTGAAAATTCTGGTAAGAGTGGATCTTTATAGTCAAAGCTACTTTGTATGGCACTTGGTTATCATTTTTGAAGTGGTAATAGCTGGATTTAGTGTTTGCAGGGAATAATTGCAGTGCATTTAATATAAAGAACTCGAAGATTTTTTGTTGATCATTCTGTCTCTTCATTGTGACATGTGCTCACCTATCAATGGCTTGACAGTGTGCCAATGAGGAATTTGGTCACAACCTCAGCTTTATCCTTTCCCCATGGAAAAGGTCTCTGGAAAGGGTTGTTTGGAGCTGTAACAAATCCACTCCTTCCCAGCTTGCTCCAAGGTGCTGTCTCCACCTCATCAGGCACCTGAAGTGCATCTTCCTGACACTAGGCCTGAGCTTTCCCTCAGCTCCAGGCAGCCAGGTGTGATAAGCAATTACCTCCTGGAGCAGCAAAGATCTGTTTCCAAGTGGAGCCAGGCTGTAAGTGAAGCTCAAACCAGGGATTGATAAGTTTTGGGGATGCTGAAGGAATGATTTGCTGAGCTGGCATTGCTTATTTGAAGGGTTCTGAGCTGTGAGTGTTACTTGATTTCCTGCATGGGTGGGTCCTGGTGGCTGGTGAAATGCTGAGCCCTTGGACTCCTCTCTGCAGCTCCTGAGTTTTCCAGCCTGAAGTGTGCCTTTGTTTCTGTGCTGTGAACCACACAGCACTGAGGCAGATGCCACACCTGCTCCCCTGCCTCAGAGAATGTGTTACTGGGAATAAAAACTGACCAAACTTGAGTTTTGTAACCAAAAAGGAGTCAAATTTAGACTTGCCTCCATTTCCTCCTCATTCTCTCTCTGGGATAGAGCTTGTACCTTCTTGGCTTTTCAGCCCCAGTGGCAGGTTAAGGAAGAATGGCTTGGATCTGGTAAGAATTTGGCAGCAAGGCATCTCTGAGCCAGTTGATCCCTGCCATCCAGAGCTGAATGCACAGGGTGTCAGGAGATCCCTGTCTTGGTTTGGAAGACAGGAGTCTGCTAAGGAAGGCAGGAGAATGTAAATGGAGAATGTGAACCCTCCCCACCCCTCTGAATTGCTATAAATTTTAAATTAAGGGGGTCTCAGCAAAATTTATGGGAACTTGCATAACAGTTCTTTAATAGGGAAGAAAGTAAAAGGATAAAATAAACAATGCAGCACACCTGAACAACACTGACAGAGTCAGAACCCAGCCTGACCCCTGTGGGTCAGGCTGTTGGTGGCAGTCCCATTGGAAATGTGGCTGCAGCCCTCCTGCAGTGTCAGGGGTGGCTCTGTTGGAGCTAAGGGGGTCCTGTAAGAGAAGGATGGATTCTTGCTCTGAAGATGCAGTGGAAGGAGAGGCAGCTGCTGTTCCTCTGGGCAATCCCGTGGAGAAAGCCGTGCTGGTGTCTCAAAAACCTCTGGATTCTATCTGGGCAGCAATGCTTGGCTCCTCCCTCTGGGCTCACATCTCCCCATGGGATGTTCTAGTTCTTATCAGCCATGCAGGGACATTCAATAGTCTGTTATCAGCAATGTCCCCTCCCAGGGAGGTGTGAATGTGGTCACTCAAAGGCAAACTTGCCCACCTTGACAAAGGTAATCTGCCATACAGATGGGAATGGAAAACAACTTGCATTGCAATCTTCAACAATCCCCAGGTGTGTGCCCAGTGCTCCTGGCAGGGCTGCAGCCTCCAGGAGATGATTATGTTATCTCTGGACATTTGCCTGGTTACCACAGCTTCAGCAGTGAAGCCTTCCTCATTTGTTTAATAACCTGTTTTGAATATTTCATTGATTTTTTTCTCCCCTTAGTGAGCTTTCTTTTCTGATTCCAGGTAATTGAAGACATCGAGTACCTCAAGTTTGACAAGGGGCCATGGGAGGAGCAAGATGATGTTTCTTTCCATCACTTGAGACTTTTGTAAGTGTGACTTGTGTAAGATGTCATCCAGCCACTGAGCAATCAAATCCCAGGGAAAATGGTCAAAGCCATGAGTTTTTAAAAGTGGGGTTACATTTTGTAACATTGGTGCTTGCACTGGATCATGGTGTAGCATTTTTGCTGCTGGTTGTTGAGACAAGAGGCTCCAGACAAGTTTAAGAGTGGTTTTTGTCAAAGATCCTTGTCTGCCCAGTTGGAAGAGATCAGACTCAGACACTGGAAAATAACTTGTTGGAATAGAATTTAATTTGATTTGAGTAATTCTTTGCAAATGCATCATGTTGAATTTGTTTATATAAAATACAAAGATGTATATAAACAATATAGCTGCACTTGTAAGGCTGTTAATGCCAGAAGTGAGACAGGCTCTCCATTTTGCTGCAACTTCATATTGAATGTGCAGGTGGAAATTTCAGTAGAGTTACATTTTTTTTAAAAAATGTAAGAGTTATATTATTTTCATTATTTCCTGGTCATCTCACAGGTTAATAGAAACACAGATTTTTAAACTCAATATGTGCCCTTAAGTTTGTGTCTTTGTGACAGGCATCACAGAAGCAAGTTAAACTTTTTTTGCAGAATTGTGATATTTCTTGCATTTTACTTTTCTGGGCTGTTACTTTAAATAATTCCTAAAATAGAGATAATGCTCCTATTGTATGGTTTTTCTATCAAGGAGTGAAGATAGATTGCAGAAGAGCAGTGCTGGGTGGTGTCTGAGAGGACCAAGTCATGATTGGGGTGCATTTATGTGTCAGAGATGAGATTTCTTTGTACTAGGATAACATCTGGTGACTTAGGCCCTAAAAAATGATCACAATCAGACTTCCTTTGAAAGAAGAAATAAGTTGCTTGTTTTCCTGTAGCTCCACACTACTACTGCAGGTATTAGGAAAGAATTATTAATTGTGATGAGTAGGAGGGAGTTGAAGCAAACCTTACAATTAGAGCAGTGTGTTAAGATACTCTATGAAAATTCTATTTCACAGTTTTAGAAGGGAATAAATTGCTTTAAGGACTCATTTTCATTGAACCTTGGAGGGAGGTGAGTCTCCTGCACAGGGCTCTTGTCACTGTAGGTAACAAGAAATTATTTATTGTTTTGGCAAAGCCATGGGGTTGTTTGAAGATCCCAGAATGCAATAAGCTGCTTATTTAAACCAGAGAATCATAAAATATCCTGCATGGAAGGGACCTACACTGAGCATTGATCCCAGCTCCTGCAGTTTGCCTTTGAATCTTCTTTTGTGCTGGGCTGCCAGAGCATGGATAAAAGGGTGACAACACATCCTGTGCCAATCTTGATCTCATGCTTTGCTCAGCTGAGTGAGGGAATCCTGGGCAGTGTCTTGGGCAGCCTGGGAAGAGCCTCTTTGTACAAATGTGTGTTTGGACCTGCTCTTCCCCCAGAAAGGCAGGAATCTTACTGCAGGTCAGCTGTGCTGGATTCAATGCCCAGCCCAGGTGTGAGTCCATGAGCCCTAAAGGTGCTGCTTTTCTCCTTTTTAACAATGCCCAGGGAGCCTCTGGTCCCCTCAGCTGAGCAGGTATCCTAAGCCCATGTGCATTGTTCCTTTGGAAAGGGATTTTCCTGCAGGCTCCCAGTGTGGTCCCCTCTGCTGAGCAAGTATCCCAAGCCCATGTGCATTGTTCCTTTGGAAGGGGATTTTCATTGTTCCTTTGGAAAGGGATTTTCCTACAGGCTCCCAGTGTGGTCCCCTCAGCTGAGCAGGTATCCCAAGCCCATGTGCATTGTTCCTTTGGAAAGGGATTTTCCTGCAGGCTCCCAGTGTGGTCCCCTCAGCTGAGCAGGTATCCTGAGCCCATGTGCATTGTTCCTTTGGAAAAGGATTTTCATTGTTCCTTTGGAAAGGGATTTTCCTACAGGCTCCCAGTGTGGTCCCCTCTGCTGAGCAAGTATCCCAAGCCCATGTGCATTGTTCCTTTGGAAGGGGATTTTCATTGTTCCTTTAGAAAGGGATTTTCCTACAGGCTCCCAGTGTGGTGCCCTCAGCTGAGCAGGTATCCTGAGCCCATGTGCATTGTTCCTTTGGAAAGGGATTTTCCTGCAGGGTCCCAGTGTGGTCCCCTCAGCTGAGCAGGTATCCCGAGCCCATGTGCACTGTTCCTTTAGAAAGGGATTTTCCTGCTGGCTCCCGGTGCCCAGGGACATGCTGCCCTCTCCTGGGTGTTCCTGGCCAGCTCCAGCAGCCACTTTGGATTGTTTAGGTTGGAAAAGCCCTCTGAGATCATGGAGTTCACCATTGTCCCAGCACTGCCGAGCCCATGTCCCCAAGTGTCACACCCACAGAGCTCTGGAACACTTCAAGGACAGTGATTCCATCACTGCCTGTTTCAATGCCTGACCACTCTTCCAGTGAGGAAATTTCCCCTCTGGTGGTGTTCACAGGGGTCTTAGGGAAGAGAAGAGAATGTTGACTCCATATTTCAGAAGGCTTGATTTATTATTTTATGATATATATTACATTAAAACTATGCTAAAAGAATAGAAGAAAGGATTTCCTCAGAAGGCTGGCTAAGAATAGAATAGAAAAGAATGATAACAAAGGTTTGTGGCTTGGTCAGAGAGTCCAAGCCAGCTGACTGTGCTTGGCCATTAATTAGAAACAACCAACATGACACCAATCACAGATCCACCTGTTGCATTCCACAGCAGCAGATAATCAATGTTTACATTTTGTTCCTGAGGCCTCTCAGCTTCTCAGGAGGAAAAAATCCTAAGGAAAGGATTTTTCATAAAAAATGTCTGTGACAATGAATTGTGACAATTCTAGCTTCTGGTGCTAGAAGCTATTTTTTTTAGCACCTTGGTTTTCTCTTCACCATAAAATCCCAGAATGGTTTGGGTTGAAAGGAACCTTGAAGCCCATCTCATCCCTCCCCCTGCCATGGGCTGGGACACCTTCCACTATCCCAGGCTGCTCCAAGCCCTATCCACCCCATCTTTTTGCTGCAGTTAAAATACTTCTTTTGTGATTTCTTCTGTGCAGTGGCTTTTCTAGGTTTGAAGAGCTGTTGTTGCACCTTCTCCCCTTTTCTTACAGAGCTGCTTTTTTTGGAAATATTTTTTTTTTGTTCTTGATGTTGATGTTGAGTGTTTGTTCACCAGGGGAGTTGGCTGTGCCTCACCTTGGCCATGCCATATCTGTTCTAAATGAGGGAATTGGAGTCCCTTTGGCAGAAGGAAGAATGTTAATTTCCTCTATCAACATAGAACTTATCTGGAATGATTCTGTGGTGTTGGCTTTTAGGCCAGTGAATGCTTTTAGGTCTCTCTTGTCGCGTGAGTTTTTGTGAGAAATCACAGCCCAGGCTATGCAAACTCAGGTGGTTTTTGTTGGCTTGATTGGTTTATTTATTTTTTTTCTAACCAGTTTCCTTCCCTTACCCCACCTTGCACCTTTGGCAGGGTGCTGCATGCTGAGAGCTCCTTCAGAAAGTCTGGTAAAGGGTCAGAAAAGAACAAATAGTGATAATTTTCTGCTGGGGGAGAGAAAGAAAACGAAAGAAACATAAAAGGTGTCTGTAAGTGCTTCCTGCTGAGCAGGGAATTAGTCCTGGCAAGTGGCTGTGGTTTTGTGGTTAGACATTGTTGTGGCAGGTGTCTTTGGGTGTGCTTCTGCTTAGTATTCCAAATTATTTCTGAAGGTGCAGAGAACACAGAGAAGCCATCAGTAACTTTCATTATTTTCTTGTACAAAGAAGTTTTGGGAGCAGCAAGTTTGTCATTTGGCTCTTAACTAAAATTATTTGTGCCTGGGAATTGTCCTTTCCAAATGGCCACTTGGCTGAGATCTGGGAAAGAGTGGATTCACTGCAGAGTGGATGACCACAAAACCTTATTTCTTTTGTGCCTCTCAGCATGTGAAATACATCTTTTATGTTGTAGAAGTTAAATATTGTTGTAGTTTATAGGAAGCATCTTTGGTGTTGATCCTGGTCTTGGAGAAGGGAGTTTATCCTCACCTTCTCCCATCTGAACTTCCACTGGGTTATTGTATTTCCTTACAGATCTGTCTGTAGTGGGGTAGTTTAGAGATTGAATATCAGGGAATGTTAGCAAACCAGTTCACTTGCTGGATCTCTTCACTGCTGGGAGGAAAGATCCCAAAATTTATGATTTGGGGGTAAAAATAATTGCTCAGAGATGATGAACTGTGCTTTGCTTAGGGCATGTGCTTGATGTGCATGTCAGCATTTGCTGAGCAATGTAATTCACTGAAAACAACCCAATTTGCAGAGTTTCTGGTGTTGGATTTAGGGTTTGGTCAGTGCTGACTGGGAAGGGATGTGTTTTTGCCAGCCACGTGCAGGTGGCACTGTTGGCCTGTGGATAACCACAGGCAGCAGGAGGCTTTCTAGCAGTTTCTCAGGCATTTTAAATTGGGGATATCTGAAGTGCTGGTGCTGTGCAAACTGGTGGATTCTGAGATCCAACACTGGAGCTGCTGCAGCTTCCTCCAGGTGTTCCAAGGCAGGATGCTGGAGGCACTGCCTCCTTCCAGATCCTCTCTGTCTCAGTACTGGTCCATTTAGGATGGGAATTTAGCAGGGTAATGTGTGGCATTCAGTAAAACCACAGGTTTTTACACTTTTATAGAAAGCAAAAAATCTAGAGGGGATTCATGGAGAAGGATCCCAGGAATGATAGAGCATCTCCAAGGAGGTTGAACCTGGGAGGGGAGATGGAGAAGCAAGAAGTTGGAGCAGGAGCAAACTGGAGGCAAGGATGAGGGGCAATACATCATAGATTTGTAAGGAGCAGGATAAATGTTTGGAAAACAGCCCAAATCTTTGGAAGCTTTATTTAACACAAAAGTAGCTCTTTAATCATAGATGATGATAATGAATCCTAGAATGGTTTGGGTTGGCAGGGTCCTTAATGCCCTGGCAATCCAACCCCTGCCATGGGCAGGGACACCTTCCACTGAATCAGGTTGCTCCATCCAGCTTGGCCTGGAATATTCCAGAGATGGGGCAGGCACAGCTTCTCT
Organism: Geothlypis trichas; assembly: GCA_009764595.1. Taxonomy (NCBI): domain Eukaryota; kingdom Metazoa; phylum Chordata; class Aves; order Passeriformes; family Parulidae; genus Geothlypis; species Geothlypis trichas. The sequence continues at coordinate 36,890,257 of CM019907.1, forward strand.
GGGTACAACACTTGGCTGTTGGTGGGGCAGGGTGTGACCTGAGTGCTCCTGTTCCCCTCAGTGTGCAGGACAAGGCTGCAGTGATGGATTCCGTGTCCATCCCGCGCTTCGTCCCCGAGATCACCATCGGCGGCACCGAGTACGACAGGATCTACTACGAGTACCGGGCGGTGAGTGCTGCTGGGGACACCTGGGGACACCTGGGGACACGGCCAGGGGGCTCCTCACTGCTGGGGACACCTGGAGACAACTGGGGATAGGGCCAGAGGGCTCCTCACTGCTGGGGACACCTGGGGACACGGCCAGGGGGCTCCTTGCTGCTGGGGACACAACTGGGGACACGGCCAGGGGGCTCCTCACTGCTGGGGACATGGCTGGGGACACGGCCAGGGGGCTCCTCACTGCTGGGGACACGGCTAGGGACAGCTGGGGACACGGCCAGGGGACTCCCTGACTGCTGGGGACAGGGCCAGGGGGCTCCTGACTGCTGGGGACACAGCTGGGGACATGGCCAGGGGGCTCCTGACTGCTGGGGACATGGCTGGGGGCTCCTTTCTGCTGGGGACAGCTGGGGACACAGCCAGGGGATGTGGCCAGGGGACTCCTCACTGTTGGGGACACAACTGGGGACACGGCCAGGGGGCTCCTCACTGCAGGGGACATGGCCAGGGGGCTCCTTGCTGCTGGGGACACAACTGGGGACAGGGCCAGGGGGCTCCTCACTGCTGGGGACATGGCTGGGGACACAGCCAGGGGGCCTGTCACTGCTGGGGACACGGCTGGGGGCATGGCCAGGGGACTCCTGACTGCTGGGGACATGGCTGGGGACACGGCCAGGGGGCTCCTGACTGCTGGGGACACAGCCAGGGGACACGGCCAGGGGCTCCTGACTGCTGGGGACACGGCCAGGGGGCTCCTCACCGCTGGGGACAGCTGGGGACACAGCCAGGGGATGTGGCCAGGGGACTCCTCACTGTTGGGGACTCAAGTGGGGACACGGCCAGGGGGCTCCTCACTGCTGGGGACATGGCCAGGGCGCTCCTCACTGCTGGGGACATGGCTGGGGACACAGCCAGGGGGCTCCTCACTGCTGGGGACATGGCCAGGGGGCTCCTTGCTGCTGGGGACTCAACTGGGGACATGGCCAGGGGGCTCCTCACTACTGGGGATAGCTGGGGACACAGCCAGGGGACCGTGACCTGGGGGCTCCTCGCTGCTGGGGACACAGCCAGGGGACAGAGCCGGGGGGCTCCTGACTGCTGGGGACATGACCAGGGGCTCCTCACTCCTGGGGATATGACCAGGGGGCTCCTCACTGCTGGGGACATGACCAGGGTGCTCCTGACTGCTGGGGACAGCAGTGTCATGCTTTTTATAAGCTACAAGAATGTAAAATTTGGTGGATGATGGGTTGATGATTTATGATCATGGATTGTATTTTGTTTGGTTTTTTTCGGGGGGTTAGTTCTGGGGTTAATTATGTGTTTGTTTAGGGGTGGTTATGGAGTGATGATGACAGTTGGTTATTGTTTTTTGACATTAGGAAATATAGAGGAAGGTTAATTGAAAGTGTTGATGATAAATGATATGGATAATGTAGGGATATATTGTTTAATTATTTAATAAAAATAAAAATGTCAAGATAAAAAAAATGAATGCATAAAATGGGATTTAAATATTAGTTCCTGGTAAATGATAAAATAATTATGTCCAGCAACCATTACATGATCTGTTGTCTAGAGGTAGGTAGTGGCCAGGGGGCTCCTCACTGCTGGGGACACCCTGCCTGCCACCCTCCTGCCCATTGCTCCTGGGAACTTGTGCATTTTGCCCAAATCCTCACCTTTTTTGAAGTCTGACTTCCCCCCCCGAGGGGAATAATGAAGCAAATGGTTTGTTTCATAAGCTGATTTTTTTTTGGTTTTTGGGTTTTTTTCATCTTTAGATGTGGACTAAAGGATAAATGGTTTTCATTTGTTTCTGTTTCTTGTGCTCTGATGAGTCTGTGACCTCTGAAATCTAAAAGAGTCCCTTAAGTCAAACAAGAAAATTGGAAACCCATGGCGAGTCCTTATCGAATGCTGAGGGAGGGGGTGTTTTTTCAGAGGAGGAATGAATGCTGCCTCGCTTCCCTAAAGTGCTGTTGCTTTAAATAGAGTGTTTCTGCACGTGGGCACACATCCAAAGCCTGTTGTGCCCAGTGCTCTCATACACCTCATGCAGGCTCCCACACAGGGTTTTAATTAGCTCCTGCCTTGCTGCTTCTGGAGACAGCAGCTTCCAATCCCCCCGGAGCTCTGCCCTCGTGCTGCTCAGTGCTGCCCTGGCATGGGGTCCTCTCCCTTGCCTAAGGCCCCAGGTGTTGGAGAAGCTCCTTGGAGAAGTTGTGGAGCTGATGGTAATTCATGCTGAGTAACCAGAGTTACAGGTGAGCTTCTGTTTTCCACTTGGGTTGGAATCATCTTTGCCACTGCATCTTATTATTTTCCAAGCAGTCCTGAAGACAAAGGGAGGAATGTACAATATAAATTGTTAGAAGCCATGATTTGCATCATCCAAACCCTATCATTTTTCTTTTCCTGGTAGCATAGTCTCTTACTGATATTTAAATGTAAGCTACAGATTTATGGACTTGTTTGGAAACTGATCCACCAATGTTTTCTTCTGGAATGGACAGAATATTCCAGTAATTTGTTCCTCCTTGGCTCCTGGATTCACACTGTTCTGCCTCATTTGAGATGTGACCTTTCCAGCTTGTAAAAGGGGCTGAAGCTAAAGGTTAAAGTAGCAGAAAACATCTGAGGTTATCTAATGGATTTGAAAACTCCCTGGTCCAGCTGAGAAATTGCTCTCAGAATTTCCTCCTCCTTGCTGTCACATTCTTAAATCCAAAACTTCAAGCTCGGGCTCCGGATTGTTGGAGCCCTTCCCTCCAGGAGCTGCCTGTGCTGTGCAGCACAGATTTGAGCAGGATCTGCTGCATGACTCGTCTCTAGCTCACAGCATCCATCTGCACTGCCTGTGCCTTTCTTCCCTGAGATGAGAGGGCTTTTTTTTGGGGCTGACATGTCCCTTTGCAGTGGAGCTGGGAATTACTGAGGCTGCCTGACACACAGCTAGATGTGACCTCGGTGCTGTGTGCTGTGAGAGCCTGGGGTGAGACTTCTGAAAGGCTTTTTTTCCTCTGCCTGTACAGCAGCACATGCTCTTTGTGCTGGCAGGAAACTGAGAATGTCCTGGCTCATCCAGTAACTGGCTGCCAGGAGGAATTTTTTGACTTGCCTTGCAGATGTAGCAAAGGGATGCTTGGGAGTGGGAATGTGGGTACCTGGGAAGGAAAGCTGTGCTCTTGGATGGCTCTGCTCCATGCCAGTTAGTTGACAGCTGAAGCTGAGCAAAAAAAAAAAAAAAAAAACCATTGCCAAAATATAATCTCCCTTCTGCAGCCTTGTTTGTAGGCCCTGATTCAGGAAAGTGCTGTGGAAAGTGATAATGTCCTTTGGAATCAGGAGGAGTTGCTTGTTTCAGGAAGTATTCTGTTAAATTTAGGCCACTTTAATACTCATTTTCTCTCTCCTAAATGCTTGGATACTCCTTCAGTGGTGTTGGGGGTGTACAGAGATGGTGCACAATGCAAAAGATGCTGAGTTTTCCTGTTTTCCATCAGCTACTGGAAGGGGAAGCACAAAGCCAGCCCCACCTGCTGTATTATGTTCTGAGGATTGCATTCTTTGTGCTGAAACTTTGAAGATCTGGGATTTTTTTGGTGGTTTTTTTTTTTACCTTCCAACTTTGTTTAGCAAATGAAGGGCTGAATTTTTTTTCTCAGGCAGAGGTGATGGAGCAAGAGGCCAACCAGCACAGGCACAGAGAGCAGATGAGCTTCCAGACTCACAGATTTGGTCTGTAAAGAGGGAATCGCTGGCCCCTGCCTTGCCCATGGCTGGCAGGAATGGTCACAGCTGTGCTGCTTTGGCATTTGGAAATAAAGGGTTTAGACTCACTTGTAAGTAAAACTTTAGGCTGACTTGTGAGTAAAGGCTTAATTATGGGATAATTACAGAAGTTTTAACTTTTCCTTGTGGGAAATGCAGTGCTTTTAAAGTTGGTGTAATGATGTTTACCACATAAATACAATGATTTGCATAGGGGATTTTTCCCCCTGTAACTACTCCTAAATCCTTGATCTCTCCAATAGGCAGCAAACTGCTGTGCTTTTCAGAGCTCCATGCACACAATTCATGCTGCCTAATAATGGTGGTTTTCAGGGAGTTACAAATTCCAGGTAGAAGCTGGGTTTTGTTCAAAATATTCATTAGAAGCAACGAAGAAGGAGGAGGAAGGAACACTCTCCGAGTTGAAGATTTTAGTATGTGTGCTTTTCCACAGAATAATGAGATGGCCACATACAGTTCCAAATACTCAGAACTCATTTTTTTTATGTTTATCCTCTAAATTTCTTCTGTAAGGGCTCTTTTCACGTGTGAGGAGGTGGCTTTCTGCAGCCTTCTTATACCATGAAGTCCTCTGGCAGGGTCCAGCAGCTCTGCTCAGGCATTCAGAAACTTCTAAGGATGCTCTTTTGGCAAGGGAAAAACATCCTTTCAGTCAGGTTCTGTAGATCAGAGATAAGCACGTTCATTCTTCAGGGAAGCAACATTATTTTAGGATCTGTCAGACTAGTAAAGGCTTGACTACCCTTTTTTTTTTTCCCTTAACAACTGCTGTATCTCTGTGCCTTTCTTCCAAGTGCACACAATCCCCAGGGATAATGCTCCAGACTCCGTGTGTGCGCCCTGTGGAGCTGGAGAGCTGGAGCACTTAGGCAGATGTGTTTGCAGTGGAGATGAAAACAAATGGCTCTGTTTAATGGAATCAGTGTACTTAAATAATGTGCTGATGTGCTTCACACTCCTGCTGCATCTCCTGGAGTGGCGAGAGCGGCGGCTCTGACGTGCGTGTGCTTTTCTGTGTACATAAAAGTGCAGCTGTTTGCTGGAATTTGGAGAATCAAAGAATCACAGAATGCTTGGGAGTTGAAAGGGACCTTTAAAATTCATCTCATTCCCACCCACTGCCGTGGGCAGGGACAACTTCCACTATCCCAGGCTGCTCCAAGCCCCAGTGTCCAACCTGGCCTTGCCACAACTGCTCTGGGCACCCTGTGCCAGGGCCTGCCCACCCTCCCAGGGGAGGATTTCTTCCCAATATCCCATCTAACCCTGCCCTGTGGCAGTGTGAGGTGATTCCTCCTTGTCCAGTGCCTTGGAAAGGTAAGACAGGGCTCTCATTTAAATTCCCTCATTTTAATTCCCTCCCTGTTTTCCTTGGTGGAAAGCTGCTTTTGGAATACAAGGATGCTGAGCATGAGGCAAGGGAGAGCTCGAGCAGATCAAAGTCCTGGCTGCTGCTGAGAGGTGCAGTCCAGCTCCTTCCACAGCAGCTGCACAGCTCAGCTGCCTTGCCTTGCTTCCTCTTTGTGCCCTGCTCCTCATCCTCCTCCCTCCTGCCCCAGGGCTTGGGAATGTGTGGCTGGCAGGGCCCTGCAGTCCTGGGTAGCAGCAAGCAGAGAAGAGGGGAGGGGAGTCCCACACTCTTTTCCCAGGCTTTTCATCATTCTTTTCCATAAGGATGCAGCCTTAGAGGGAAAATCCTCCCATGTCTGCCATGCCTCCAGGCTGGAGGGGTTGCAGGGCAGTAGCTTTGAGTGGTGGAAGGTGAGGCTGCAGCATGAGTCAGCTCTGACCCACAGCCCAGCACTGGGAGTGCTGGAAGAGCTTGTGTTTGCAGTGGGAGATCACAGCCAGCCCCAAAGGGGGGGATGTTAAGGGAAAGCTCTCCAGGTTTGAGGTGCCACAGAGCTGCTCTGGCCCCTCTTGGCAGCTGTGGGGCTGAGGGTGGCAAGCACAGGGCCCTTCACTCCCCATCTCTGCTGAGGGTGCAGGGACTTCTTCACATAAAAATCTCCTGAAACAGCTACAAAAGGAGTGCTTGAGCTTCAGAAAGGCAGAGGCTGGATCAGCAACAGGATCAACTCTTGCCTTTGCAGGAGGAGAGAGCTTAGGATATCTTTTCTTCTCCATGTTTGCCATCGTTGCCATAGCTGCTGCCTTTGATAGAACCTTCTGTTTTCTCTCTCCTGCCATTTTTTTCTTGGCTTGATGAAGCCTTCATTCTTTTTAGGATCAAGATCTCCTTTCCTAACTCTGTTTTAAAGGAGGTGTTTGACAGCTGTAATGCCCAGCCCTATCTGCTCTTGAATCCAGGAATGAATGAAAACAGACAGACAATAAATTAGAAGAGACTTCATTTAAGAGTTGGTTTTTTTTCTGTTTTATCTCTGCAGAAATATTTTTAGCCCTTTCTAAAGTAACAAAATGTTGCCTAGCTAGATACCAGTAAGACCAAAAGAACGTGAGGAATAACAAAAACCTGGGAATGACAGAGCTGTTGCTCAAGGATACCTGGATCTGCTCCTCTTCCCACCTTCCCACTTGTCCTCTGCTCTCAGCAATCCTGTCCATATGGGGATAGTGTGAGAGCATCCCCTCTTTAGGAACAGGCAGCTTTTCCACCCTGCTTGCCCTGAAAAGTATCATGGACAGTTGGCAGGGATATTTATCCCAAAAACAATAGGGAAGGAGCCTGGCAGACCTTGTAACTGTCTCAAATATTGGGTTTGGTGGTTGTGTCTGTTTTATTTTAGGTGATGGCCCCTGCTGTCCCAGGCACTGGGTGCCTCTGTGAGTCACAAAGACAGTCAAATCTCACTGGATTAAATAATCCATTTTCAACTTGATAGTCTGTCCCTGTGAAAGAAACACTTTTTTATGTGGGAGCACATCCCCCTTTCCCAAACCCCTCTTAAGCCCATACCTGTGGAGGGATGTGATCCCCAGGGTAGATCTCTATTAAATTAAAATTAATTGGAATATAATTTAATAGAGGGGTAGCATCTCCATGGATCTTAGACTGTGGAGTAGAGTCAGTTTGAGGTGTTTAACTGTGCTGTGTGGCTTGGATTCTTTCCTTGGCTTTTCCCTGCACTCTCTAGTGGATAACTGATCCTCTTATGGGCACTTTGCTTTCCAAAGGATTTTTATTGTCTGTTTTTTTAGTGAATGAATGAAGGGCAGGACAGCAGTCATTGAACAGTTCCAGCAAACTGGAATTGTTTCAGCCTTAGTTCAGCAAAACTTTTGGGTGCTCTTGTTTTTTGGGCTGTGATGGATGTTAACAGCATTGAGGGCTTTATTTGAGTAAGGGATGGCAGGAGTGAGGCTGTAACAAACATCTGAGCCAGGCCTTTGTGAACCAAGCCATGCACCCCTCAGATGTGTGTTTGGAGGGGAAGTTGTTCCCTTCCTTGCTTTCACTGCTGCTCTGGAGCACAGGATCAGTGGTCCAGTGCAGAGATCATTGAGTCCAACTTAAACCCAGCAGTGCCAAGGCCACCACCAGCCCATGTCCCCAGGTGACACATCCAGAGGGATGGGGACTCCTGGGCAGCCTGTGCCAAGGGTCACAGCCCTTTCCATGAAGAATTTTTTCCCTAATAGCTGATTTCAATGTCCCCTGTTGCATTTTGAGGCTGATTCCTATTGTCACTTGGGAGGAGAGACTTGACCCCAACCAGCTACAGAGAGGAACCAAAGGAGGAATAATAAAGAGCAATCAGGACCCAAACCCTCCCAGAATCCAGCCAATACCTGCTGGATTTCTCTCAGATTCTCTCAGATTTTAGCTGTGTGCCCACAGCACTGTCAGCCCTTTGGAAGGGAGGATTTCTCCTGTAGGAAGCAGGAATCTGCTCCCAGCAGGGATGGCAGGGGCTGTTATTGTGGCTGTTCTAAACAGCCTCGGGATATTGATGAATGAGCCCAGCTCCCAGAGCAGTGACTCTGCTTTTAAGTGCTCTTTGATCAGTGCTGCTCCAAGCAGGCTATTTATAGAGCTCCTGGAGCTGTGGAGCCCAGCCACCAGCACAGAGCAGTGCAGGAATAGCAGGCAGTAATGGCAATTCTCTTTGTTCCCCAAAGGCTGCAAAACAAGGCAGGCTCCTCCTCAACAGCCTTTCCAGGTGAGGGTTAGAGCCCTCCAGAGCTCTACCTGCACGTGCCTGCTGTGGAATGGTCTGGAACAAGCAGCTGGCTGGAGCTGCTTGCTGCTCTTCCACAGCCTCTGCTGCTTTATAGGGCTTTTCATCATGTTTATGGTTTTGACAGGCACTTCTGTGGCAGGTTCTTAATTTAACTGATGAGAGGGTCTTGTTTTCATCTCTTTTCCTAATGCTCTTTTAAAGCTGAGCAGTTTGATGCCTTTGAGCTGGCTCTACCTTTGGGTTCAGCTCATTTCAGGAGTTCTGTGCTCTTGTGTGGTGGATTTTTATCCCATCCCTCTGGAAATAATCCTCACTGCCAAGTTTTGGGCTCTGTGGAGTGTAATGCAGCAGGCCAAGGCTTCATTCTCACTCAGTTTCCATGGAGTGGAAAAATCTGTTCCTTGGTGACCTGGCAGGAGCTCAGCCTTGCCTCCTGCTGCAGGGATGTGGGGGAGCTCTTGGGGCTGCCTGTGATCAGAAAATTGTGGAATGGGTTGGGTTGGAAGGGACCTTAAAGGATCTAAACCCCCCTGCCATGGGCAGGGGCACCTTCCACCTCCAGCCTGGCCTGGGACACTTGCAGGGAACTTGTAGTGCAAGAGAAGGTGAATATTCACTCCCTCCCTGCTGTCTCCACTGCTGGCAAGTCCCACAGAGCTTCTTCCTCTCTCCTTTCCATCATCTCTTGCAGCCAGGCTGCCCAGCCTAGACAAACCCAGCAGCCTCAGGGCTGCTCCCTGATTTCCATCCCTGCCCTTGTGCTGGCCAGGAGCAGCCTGGCAATTTCAGCTGGGTGCCCTTTGGAGCACCAACCTGCCCAGAAGCAGCACATCTTCCTCCTTGCCCTGCATGCCCACATCTTCCCTGCTGCTCCTGCCACTCCTCTCTGCAGAATCCTGCCCTGTTCCAACCTTTACTGCAGTCACAGCTGGAAAATGTGGGATTTGAAGAGCAGTGGCCTTTGTCATCAATTCCCATCCTCCTGCTTCCCAGGTAATATGGGAGTTGTTTACTTCCCTCTTCCCTTTTTCTTTTTGGCTATTTTGAAAGCTTAGCTGTAACAAATCCCCAAACTCTCCTGCCTTTGCCAAGGCCCACTGTGAATGATGGAGTTATGGATGAATACTTACAACACTTGCTTTGATGTCTTGCATGTCTTTAACCAAAGGCACACGGGGAATTTGTTTTGGACAATGAATTTGAATTCTGTTGGGGTTGATCTTGTAGCTTTTTTAAGAGGGCAGATGTACCCAGAAACAAAACTGTAAACTGCTGTATTTTCCCAGAGATCTCCTGTTGCTTTAATAATCTACTTATCTGGGAATCTCTTCAAGTATCAAAGGGCCAATTATGTGCTGCCTGGAGAGGACCAGGGAGAGCTGTTTTTGTGTCACAGGCTAGTCACAGGAGGTCTCATGTCCTCCCTGGCTCACTGCTGGAAATCCATGGGGCAGAGGTAGTAATAATTTATTTTCATCTCCCATCTCCTCTTTGCTCAGTGGGGGGAACTCTCAACAGGACTGTGTGGTTTCTGCAGATGTTTAGACAAGGCATTAATTGAAAAAGCTCAGAAAAACTGCTCACAAATGGTTTGTGACAAGGCAGGGTGGGGAGTGTCTTGTGGAGGAGGTCAGGTCTTCTGTCAGCTTGGTTTTTAGGGAAAGAAGTGTCTTGTTTTTTGACATTCAAGTGAATATAAACACAGTTCCCCTTCCTCAAAACAACAGGCTTCATCTTTTATTAAAGAGTTCATTTTTGTGGCCTGAGTACAGATTTTATCAAGAGTGCATCTTGCTTCTCTCTGCAGGGGCAGCTCTCCCCGACAGGATCCTCTTACATGTTTTTTTGGAAAGGAAAAAATCCTCAGGACAAGTCTGGGGTCTTGTGTGAAACCAGTGTTTGTTTGGAGACAGAGCAGATGATCTGTGCTTGATTACTTGGAGAGGCTGCCAGCAGATAGCTTATTTTTAAAGGAAGGGTTTGATTACAGCATCTTTGCTGGCTTCAGCCTTTCTCACCAAACTCATTGGGTTTTTTCTGGTGCTTTGCTTCTTGGGTCCAGTATTGGAGCTCAGAGGTGTTCTGTCCCATTTCTTTTTGGTTCCTGGAGGTGGATTCTGCTTTTGGAACCAGGATCTCACCATCTCTGGCATTCCAGGTCATGGTCAGTACCTTCCAAAGGGCGCTGCTTCAGCACTGAGACTCACAGGCTGCTGCTTAGGTCCCAGGTCCTTGAAATTTGGGTAAAGGCTTCAAAAATCTTTGGGTTTTTCCATCAAAAAGTGGTTCCTGACTTTGCTGATGAAGGCAGGCAGATACTGTTTTTGCTTTAATGAAGATAAGTTCAGCTCTTGAAGGCTAAATCTGCAGTTTCATTTGAACAGTTTAATTTAACGTGGCAATTAACTCAGTATCTCATGCATGAAGTATTTCATATATTTAATAATGTGTGTGCCTATTTTGGAATGACATTCAGTTCCTCTCCTCCATGATACAGTTTGGGGAGCCATCTCACTCAGGCTGGGAGGTGCTGGATGAATCCAGGTGGAATGTGGTGCTGAGCTCACTGGCCTCATTTCCATACATCTATTATGGCTTTTGTACAGTGGTTTTTGCAGTCCCTCCTTCAGCTGCACAGCTCAGTCTTTTCTGAGAGCCCGATTTTTCTGCAAGTTTGATCATTACAATGTAAAAAGAGTATTTGATGTTCTGTAGATCCCACGAGGCACTTTAGAACTTTGAGGGGAGTGGCCAGAGTTCTGACTGAGCTTTCTGCTTTCTTCAGCTCCCCGGGCGCAAGTACGGGCAAGGCTACAACGCTGACGTTGGGGACAAGTGGATCTGGCTGAAATGAAATCCTGTCCTGCTGCAGCCCTGGCCAGGATGGACCACAGGACCTGAGGGAAGAGGAGCCACCACCTTCAGTGTACCTGCTCCACATCACTTGTGGAGCACCAAGGAAATGCTGCTTAAATCATTTCCCATCCCCAGCAGAAGGGAGCAGACTCCCAGAAGGAAAATCACTTTATTCTGGTTTGTTTTTCCCTGAGTTCCTCAGGGATGTTGGATAGTCAGTGTGGGGGGATAGCCAAGTGAGCTGGGGCAGGCTCAACATCAGAGCTGAGTTTTCTCTTCCTCAAGACTGTGGCACATTGTTATCCAGGATTAGTGTTGTTCTGCTGATTCAAGAGAAATTAAACTTGTACCCTCCTGGCTCTCACAAAATTAATTTCTTATTCTGTCACGTGTGGTGTTCTGTGAGGTTCATTAGAAGCAACAATGTGTTCTGAGAGGCACTGACTGGCCCTCAGCAAAGCATAAGAAGTTCAGTGAGAGATGGAAATAAGTTATCTCAATTAATACAGCAAAAATCTCTGCTTAAAATTCTAAAAAAATAGTCAAAATAATTGCCAGCAGTTGTACTTGCAGCTTCTTGCTTTGATTCCACTATAGAGTGAAATGTTTGTTGGGTATAAAAGACAAGTGTAATTATTATTTTTGCAAGTCCCTTGAAGTCCAAGTTGGAAGGGTTTTTTTAAAAGAAATTACTCATTTAGTACTAGCCACAGAAATGAGGTACCTTGGCCTTGGTTCAAGCACCACTGTCCAGATTTAGGCTGCAGCTAATTTTGCATTTCCAGCACGGGGCTCGCTGCTTCAGTCACTGAGGAAAATGCTGCCAGGCATTCCAGAATTTAGGGCAGTGCCTTGGAGTTAAGCAGCCAAGTCCTGCTTGTGCCCCTTCTTGTATCAAAAGCAGTCTGGAGAGTCCCTTAATGAGAGCCTGGGGGCTGCTGAGGTGCTGGATGCAGGAGCAGTGGGACACAACTGGGGCTCTTTTTGCTGATCCTGTGCTGCTTTGCTTCCATGTTTTATGTCTCATCCATCTGTCCTCTGGGAAGGGATGCCTGAATCCTTCAGGGCTCCCAGGCAGAGCAGTGTGAGCCTCCCTCCACCTGCCCAGAGCACCATCTCCCAGCTCTGAGGGCTGTGGGGATGAGAGGAGCACCTGCTGTGCTGTGGGGATTCCTCTGGAGAGTGCAGCTCTGGTTGTACACGTGTCTTCCATGCTGGTGTTGCTGACTTCTCCAGGTGCTGGAATTCACTTGGCAGTGTGTGCAGCCCAGTGCCAGATCTGGAGAGGTGCTTTGTGTCCCCAGTGGCAGATCTGGAGAGGTGTTTTGTGCTGTGGCTAAAGCTGGGGGGGCTCACTGGGGTGCAGAGCAGCTTTAGGAGCCTTCCCCACCCGCTCCAGCAGCACGGAGGGCTGAGCTTTGGATATGAGAGACTTTAATTCCAGTCAGGAAAAGCAGTGCTGGCAAGCCCTGTGGTATGACAACATGCATCTCAAACACACTTTTTAAAATGTTATTCAGACTTTAACTCTGCTTTAAAACTGTTTATAAGCTAAATCTGTGAAGGAAATAACTTTCTCTCCCCTTGCTGTAGGAAGGAGCGCTAGCTTTTCTTTTCCCTCCTCTCTGTTTTTCTCTTCCCTCCTTCCCACTCCAACACCTCAAGAAAAATCTCTCAGCAAACCAGCTGTAAAGATTTGGGTTTTGGATGCTATGCTGTGCCAGTTGGATGAATCCATCTCCAATTCTTACTTAGATTGGGGAAGATAATACAGCTCAAGTCCTCTCTGTGCTTCTGTGTAGGGGCATGTGTGAAACCATCTGCAGTCTGTCCTCTTATCCCAAATTCCCACTGCCTGGGCTTTGCCTCTTGCCTGTCCTGTGCTTGGCTCTGCCTGCTTTCCCAGGGCACATTCTCTGGGGAAGGTCACATTTATGGGCAAAACCACCACCAGCTTTCCCTGTGGTCACTCCAGTTCAGCAACAACCTCCCCTTGGCTTCACTTTGCACACGAGGGGAGGAAGGAGAGAGGGGATGAGTGACTGGTGCTTGTCTGTGCTATCCCAGTGTGTCTGTTAGCAGCTTCCCCCTCAGCTGGGGCAGGCTAGGACCATGCAGGCTGGGGGATACCTGTGCATGGCCGAGCTGCTCCGTGAGGAATTGGCTCCTCAGCAGTGACATCCAGCCTAGGGCTGCAGTTAGGAGATCCAGCAAGTTTCTTCTCCTTCCTTCACAGTGCAACTTTGATGTTTTAATTACAAAATGACAGAAGAGGATTGGGCTGGAAAGGACATTAAAGCCCATCCTGTCCTACCTCCTGTCATGGGTAGGGACACCTTCCACTATTCCAGGTAGCTCCAAGCTCTGTCTGGCCTGGCCTGGAACACTTCCAGGGCTGTGGCAGCCACAGCTGCTCTGGGCAATGCAATAGAAATGAGGTTTCAGTATTAGCCCTGCTGCCTCAATTCTGTTGTGCCCCCACCACAGACAAAGGTTGGAATGAATCCCTTCTGTGGAAGAGCCTGCTGAGCAAGTGGAATTTAGGTGCACAACAAATGCCAGCTGGCTTCCAGTGGTGCTCACAAAAGCAAAATGAATCAGTTGTGCAGAAGTGAGTGGAAGCAACCAAAGTAGAGGGGAGAGGGGATGGCACAATATCACCCAAAAATGTCTGTGCAGGTTTAGTGTGAGCTGAGTGTTTATGGAGAACCCCAGAAGCCACCTGTGTTCAGGGAGGGCTTGAGGGAAAAGGAGGTCTGGAGATCAAGGAGAAAGATGGACTCTCCTCCTTGGGGTGGCCTTCTGTTGATTTGCGTTTGATCTGAGGGTGACAGGAGAGGACATCATGAGGGAGGGGAGGCCCTGCCACATGCTAGAGCAGCAGTGGCTGCCCCTGGGTGTACCCAAGGCCAGGTTGGATGGGGCTTGGAGGAACCTGTGATAGTGGAAGGTGTCCCTGCCCATGACAGTGGCATTGGAGTAGAGCTTTAAGGTGCCTCCCAGCTCAAACCATCCCATGGTGGTGTGATACTGGCCAGAGCTCCTGGGGAGTGCCTGGCCCTGGCAGCTCCCATCCGTGTTGGCCAACGCTGATCCCATCTGATGACGTTGCTCCCTGTGATCCTGCTGAGCTCTTACACCTGGCACCATGGGTGGCAGGATGCCATGGAGCTTGCTGTGGTTCCCAGCTCTAAGCCCATTTTTCTGCCAAAGGCTCATTCCCAGCGAGCCCGAGCCCTGCGCGTTGCCTCCCGCTGTCTGCGATTCCTGCGCAGGTGCTGGAGCCGAGCCTGGCTGCTGCTATCTGATGGGACCACTCCTGCTGTGCTCCCCACCCTCCTGAGCCAAAACTGCAGCTACAAATGAGGCTTCAGTTCTCCGTGCCTGAGAAAGCTTTGTCTCAATTAGCTCAGAGCTGAGCATCTTCAAAGGCAGCCGGGGCGGGAATTGGCGGCGGGCGCTGCGGATCCCTCTGGGAGAGGCAGGCACCGCTCCTCATCCCTCCACCTGCTCCTGGAGCAGGGAGCACGCCTGGGAACCAGCTCCTGGGGCAGTGGTGCAGTGCCAGGGTGGCCCAGCAGTGCCCCTCTGCAGAGCAGGGCATGGCATTTAACCAGTGTGCTCTTTTCTGCTGCCTCTCCTGCCTACAAGAAGGTGGCTGCTCCAAACATTGCTGCTGGCTGGGGAAGCAGATTTCTTTCTCAGGAACCGAGTGCTTTGATATAAAGCTCGCAGGAGAGTGTCTGGTTTATAAAAGGAGTTGATTCATGCAAGAAAAAAGCACAAAATGGTGCTAAGATACAGCAGGCATGACCTGTGCAGCCCTGGCAGGGTCCTCAGCAGCTCCCTTCACCTCTGGGTGTTTTGGGAGACAAGGTTGATTCATTTTATGTCACAAAAGGTGAGGGTGTCAGAAACTGGGCTGGGATTTGCCATTAGGACACAGACTCCATTTAATGCTTTTTGGGTTTTGGTTTCTCTGCTTACAGGAGAGGCTCGAGGCTGAAGAGGGAGGTACTTGATGAAATCAATTTCCACTTTTATCTTTAGATATGGGTAACAATCGAGCTCGCATTGCCCTCAGTGACAGCTGAAGCAGTCCTGGAAGTCAGGTTGGTATGGGCAGGGACTGTACCTTCAGTGAGAAAGGGAAACCAAAGCCACCACAGACTCTGAGGGGTCTCTATTCCCCTCTGACTTCTCCCTGAGGTGTTGTCAGCCAAGAGAACTGCTCCCTGGTCACAGACTGGTTGGGAGCTGGTGCTGCAGGCAGGAGCAGGGGTGTGAGCAGACCCTCCTGGCAGTGCATCTGTGATTTGGCAGTGCAGTAATTCAGGAGATGGGGCCCTTGCTGCTCCCACAGTCCCCGTGGTGTCACACAGGTGTTGCTCTCCAGGTGGTGATGGAGAGGAGCAGGGGTGGAAGGCTGTGTTCAGTGCTGGGGGTTTGGCACAGTGCCTCAGTCCCTGGGTTTTCCTGGCACAACCACCCCTGTTTCTCCTAGCCATGCTGATTTCCATCCCACATCCATCTCTGGAGTCCCTGTGGAGCTGGTTTTCCCTTCAGTGTCTGCCTGCAGGCAGTATTTTGGCAAGGAGGCAGCTTTAACTGGACAACTGCTTCCTCGAGGAGCTTATTTTCAGCGGGCTCTGCTGGCAGGAACTTTTATGAGCTGTGGGAGGCAGCGAGGGAAAAACAACTTTGAGACCCAAAAAAGCCTTCTGCTGGTGTGCCCAGCCTGATGTGGGTGCTGATACCACTGGGTCAGGAGCAGCTGCCTTGTTCCCTGGCACAGCTCTGGGTGCACAAACCCCTCTCTCAGTCCTGCCTGGCCCCTCTGATCTGTGTCACAGAGCCGGGGGTGGCCCGGTCACCTGCAGAGCCCCCAGGGCCCTGGTGTCGCTGGTTTCCAGCAGGATGCTCGGGGCTTTCCCAGCACATCCCATTAGATGGCAATGCAGCCTGCTCCTCTGACAGCACTGAGAAAGGGGCTGCAGCCTCTGTGGGGTGGCCAAGGCTCTTCAGTGTGTGCAAAGGGCTCTCAGATCTGTGCTTGTTACTATTTTGGTTGCTGACACTAAGAAGGACGCTGGCATTCCTGCCCTTCTGGCTTTGAGGTGCTCTGTATCGTGTAGTGGTGGCTGTGGCCATGCTTGGGCCAGCTCTGTCCCTTGCCTGGGCTACACAGGTTCTGTCTGCAAGTGCTTTGCCCTGTTGCTTTATTCCTTGTCATTTCCAAGCAGGAGAAAGCGCCCAAGTGGCATCATGGCAAGAGGGACATACGGCATCTTCTCTGGGGTGACCAGCGAGCAGGACAGCTCCTGCTCATGTGGCTGCCTGCCAGAGGCAGCCCGAGCTCCAGGCAGGACCAGGCTGCTGCTCCCCGTGCTCCCAGCAGCCTTTCCCAGGCCTGCAGAGGATGCAGAGACCTGCACTGCTCTTGGCCACGGCCTCCAGCTCTCACTCAGGAGCCGAGTGAGTCAGGAGCTCACCTGGGCAGCACTGGCCTGCAGCCAGGGGCTTCCCAGGCTGGGTGTGGGGCCAGGCAGCAGCAGGGCACAGGGGGTAACCTGGGTATGGCTGGGGGAACAGCCCTGCCTCCCAAACGGGGCTGGAGGCTCCATGAGTGCCCTGGTGCGGGTTAGGGATGCACTGAACAGCTCCGTGCCTGCTGGGAGCCCTCAGGTGCAGCCCCGTGCTCCATCCCCCTCCTCCTGAGCTGTGCATCCCTCAGCCTGCCTGTCCTGGGTTTAACTGGGTCTGAGTGGAACATCCCTCAGCCTGGCTGTCCCAGGTTTAACAAGGACAGGGCTATGCATCCCTCAGCCTGCCTCTCCTGGGTTTAACAAGGATAGGGCTGTGCATCCCTCAGCCTGCCTCTCCTGGGTTTAACTGGGACTGAGTGGTACATCCCTCAGCCTGCCTGTCCTGGGTTCAACAGGGACAGAGTGGTACATCCCACAGCCTGCCTCTCCTGGCTTACCTGGGATGTCACCTGGAGATTAGAGAGCACTCAGATCGGGATCTGGGGATGGAGCAGTGTTCCACAGCAGCCCAGCCACGGGGAATGAAGCAATATTAAAGTGCAATATTTCATTGCTCTGTAATTAACTTCAGCTGCTTTCAAGCTGCAACAAATTACCCTCAAAGCCCGTTTTTGTACCGAGGAGAACTTTGAACTGCGTTCGCAGCCCTGTGTGCCTGGGAGGGAGGAGAGGCCGCTCCTGCTGTCTGTGGCTGCAGCTCCGTGTGTGGTTTGGGACCAGCCCTGGGCTGGCTGTGCTGGGCTGCCATGTCAGCACAGGCAGGAGTGCTGGGGCTGGCATCAACCCTGCTGGGGCTGGCATCAACCCCTCTAGGGACTGGCATCATCCCCGGGCATGGGAAACTGCTGCGGCATCCCAGAGAGCCTCTGGCTCCACCTGGAGAGTGTTCTCTGCTGGGATGGATCCTGCTGCACCCAGGTGCATGCTGCCATCCCAAGGTCTTCCCAAAATACTGTGGGCAAATGAATGCAGGGTGTGAAACTTCAGCCAGCTTGTTGGAGAGAAAATTCAGCTTAGCTGCCTTCTGGCCTCCTTCAGCAAAGACCTGGTGATCTGATGGCTTTTGGGGAGCTACCAATGCCCCTGAGTGGCTCAGAACACAGCTCTGCGTTTTCCAGCAGGACCCCTCATGCTCCAGCTCCCTAAATTCCTTGGAGAATAGGCTTGTTTGTGTTTACTTTCCATCTCCCATCTCTAGCAGGATCCATGGAGATGGGCCTGGGGAGCCCAGGCCTGGGCAGGTGCCACAGGCTCCCAGCACACATGGCCTGGCCATGGCCTGGCAGATTTCCAGGCAGAGGCTCTGCCTGGCCTGGTGGTGCCAAGCCCTTCCCAAGCTTCTCTGGGATACCTCAGCCAGGGGCAGCTTAATTCCCTCTGATGAATTGATGAGCTCATGAAGCCAGAGGAAGATGGGATGCATTCCATGGGAGCCAAGGGCTGGGGAGCTGTGGCACTGCTGCCACATCTGCCACAATCATCCTCCTGGATGCCCTCAGGAGAGGAGCAGGGAGACCTGGCATGGCCATGATGGAGGTGCCCTTCCTGGGAAAGCCATTTGGTGTGGATTCCCCTGGGATGGCTGCAGCACCAGCCTTATCACCTTCAGCTGGGCCAGTGGAGTAGGCTAATGATTAGATTCATCATAAAGTGATCTAATGAGCAGCAATAGAGCCAAGTGCTTTCCATTCAGTGACACACATCCAAATCTTAATAAGAGCTGACAGCCTGACCCCGGGACCGTGCTCTGGCCAAAGGAAATCAGCCTGATGGTTCCCCAGAGAGAGCAGCTATGGCTTTAAACTGTCTTCTGAAAGCATTTATCTGACCAGCTTAAAAAAATCAAAACACCAAAAAACCTGAGCTGCAGGGTTGGGTTATCTCCCTCTCTTCCCCATCTCTGCAGTTCAAAAAGCCTCAGCCTGGGAATGTGCTGGGGTGGCTCAATCCAGCAAGGAAAGCTCCAGCAGCATCCCAGATCCTTCCCAGGCTGTGCTCTCACATCTGCATCACCGGTACCTGGGGGGAAGATTAACATGCTGTGAGTGCTAATAGGGAAATTTCAATAATTGAAGGTGTTTGGAGGCTTTTGTTGGCATATATTTGCTGACATATTTTGGAGGTAACGTTCTACTGTAGCAGCTCTTCCTCTTCTCTAAACCTTTCCTTGCCCCTGTAATTTATAAGGGAAGCAACCTGCTTTATTCCAAATTCCCAGGGCAAGTCTCTGTGTATAGAGAGGTTGTGGAATCTCCATCCCTGGAAGTGTCCAGGGCAGGTTGGACAGGGCTTGGAGCATGCCAGGACAGTGGAGGGTGTTCCTCCCTATTGCAGGGCGTGGGATGAGGTGAGTTTTGAGGTCCCTTCCAACCCAACCCATATTCCATGGTTCCAGGGTCTGAGCAGTGGATGCAGCTCCTTGCATGGCAGGTGTAGAGATGAAGAGGAGGGTCAATGCAGGTGTAAGGAAAATCTCCCAGGAGTGGCTGGAAGGAGAGAATCCTTGTGGTGAGAGGGCTGTTTGCCACTGTGGCTAGCCAAGGGGTTTTTTTGGCTCAGCAGCTGCTGCCAGGAACCTCAGGGAAAGCTGCAGCGTGTCCTGCAACCTTCATCCAGTCTTCTCCCAAGGACCTGTTCCCAGCAAAGGTCCTTAGGAAGTCTTCTTCAGCATAGTCCTTCAACAGCCTGAATGATTTCTGCTGCTTACACTCAGGGATTTTCCCCCATCTTTAACATAATTTATTTTTTTAGTTTGAACAACAGCAATACCCAGGGCTGGCTCAGCAGTTGTTTGATCCCACAAGTCTCTGCCCTTGGCCACGTCATATGACACGGAGTTCCTCGAGGCAAATTGTGTGAAAAGATGCTCTTTTTTTTATCCATCACTTCTGGGTCTACTGTCCCTTCATTGCCTCTGAATGGCCTGTTGTGTGCAGAGCCTGAATACGAGCTCTGTCTCAGAACAAGCATGGCCCCATCCACTGGGCACCAGAGGACCCCAAGGAGGATTTTCCCTCAAAGTGCTGATTTTCAGAGGAGCCCTCCAAGGCAGGGCCATTGCTCTTGCTTCGTGTGACACCTTTCCTCAGGGAGATGGCCCAAGAGGAAGGTGGTGATGGTGGGGACCAGCACTGACAAGGTGGTGATGGTGGCAGTCAGCAGACCCTGGGAGCAGGGAGGGAAGCCAGCCAGCTCCAGTGGGAAGAGCTCTGAACCCCTCTTTGTGCTGCTGGAGCATGACCCCATCCATCCTCTGCCCTTGCCTCAGTGCAAGTGCTGTGAAAGTGCCTGGGAAGCCCTGGCAGAGCAGGGACTGGGGTTGCTGGGGCTGGAATTGTGCTCATTCCGTGCTCATTCCCTCCTCAGCCCTTCCTGGGGCTGCTCTCTGCTTTTTGTTTTTCTTCAGGCTGGATCTGTTCCCCTTCCCTGGAGTTGTGTGAAGGAGCAGAAGGTGCTTCCAGGTTTGGAGGTGTTTCTCACCTTGATGAAAACAAGCAGGGCTGATTTGTTCCCTAAGTGCTTGTCCACGGGAGTGGAGTGGGAGCTGGGAATTGCGCTTTGTTTGGCGTTTGATCGAGTGCTCTCCTGCTCCAGCTTCAAAGCTTTCTTTGCTTTTCCACTCCCTTTTAAGTCCCATCTCTTGAAATTCCAGTCCTGCACGAAGGCAGAAACCCAGGACAGCTGAAGGCTTCCAAATGCAATTATTTTCCAAAGCATTTCAATAAATTAGCAGCTCGTTCCTTTGCCAGACAGCACTTCCCTTCCCATTGACCCGTCTGTGCAGCCTGCCATGTGCCTTGGACCTTCCTCCTCTGGGATGTCAGCTCAGGAGGACACAGCCAGGCCCTCTCAGCTGTGATTCAGACCTGGGCTGGGACTCTGGGGAGGTTGGCACAAGCATCTGCAGATATATATATTTTTTAATAGCCTTTTATTTATGAAGCTACTTTGGAGTCTGATTCCCTGGCTTTGTTCGATATTTATTGGTGCTTCACCCGTCTTGAACTGGGAGCAGTAAGCACTTTGATAAATGGATTTGCCTTTCCTGGAACCGTGTCCCAACCTCAGCTCATCAGCATCCTCAGCCAAAGTGCCACTCCTGTAAATCAAGGATGGTGAGGAGAAAATCCCTGAGCAGGGCAGGACGGCAATCCAAGCCCCAGCTCCTCTGCTCCAAGGGGTTCAGTGCTTGGATAAGGGATCACTCCAGGTGACTGAGCTCTCTGTTTAGTTCAGGGAGGAATTCCTTCTCAATATCCCATCTATCCCTGCCCTCTGGCAGTGGGAAGCCATTCCCCCTTGTGCTGTCACTCCAGGCCCTTGTCTAAAGTCTCTCTCCATCTCTTCTGGAGCTCCTGTAGGTCTCTCTTTCCTGTCCTGTCACACCACAAGCTAAAAGGAGCTGGGTGCACATGGGACAGTGTCAGGGTAGGGAAGAGCCTGGAAACACCAGCTAAAGGTGAGTGGCTGTCCTTGCATGATCAACCCCCCAGGCTGGGATCATGCCAGGATTTTCCCTGAAAATGCTTCTCTGGGGTAGGGAGAGGTGGCATTTCGCAAAGGCAGTTTTGGGATCTATGGTGAATGTCTTGATGTTGCTATGGAGAAGCTGGATGGAGGCCACCAGGAGAAAAGGAGGCTCAGGGGGGACCTTCTGGCTCTCCACAACTCCTGACAGGAGGGAGCAGCTGGAGGGGGGTCAGACTCTGCTCCAGGGAACGGGGACAGGAGAGGGAACGACCTCAGGCTGCGCCAGGGGAGGTTTAGATTGGAGATGATGGAAAAATTCCTTCACCAAAAGGATGGTCAGGCACTGCATCAGGCTGGCCAGAGCTGTGGTGGAGTCCCCATCCCTGGAAATGTCTGAAGGATGTGTAGATGTGGCACTTGGTGACACAATTTGGTGGTGGCCTTGGTGGTGCTCAAGGATCTTGGAGGTTTCCTGCAGCCCTAATGATTCTGTGAATCCATGGAACAGCACATGGCTGGAGAGGGGCCGTGGCCCCAGGGAGATATTCCAGGGGAAGTTCCTGCTTGCCCAGGTGGCTGCTGCTGGACACTGGGATGGGCTGGATGCCCAGGGCAATGCCATGTGGGTGGGGGGACCAGCAGTGACAAGGATCTGCATCAACAGCTGTCCCCTCTGCACAGGGAGCTTTTCTTTTAAAATAATGACCAGGAAAAAAAAATCCCTGTCACTTAACACAAACGTTTCAGACCTTCTGGGTTTTTCCCTGTGACTAAGTCTAATGAGAAGAGACAGCAGAGGATTTATCAGTATCTGCTCCCTGATTTCCCTCTGTGCTGGCAGGAGATCCAAGGCTGTTAACTCCTGAGCAAGGACTTCATGCACTGTGACCACAGCCCTGATGGCAGAGCTGCACCCTGACCCTTCCTGAGGTGTGGAGAGTGGGGAGGAAATAAAGCAAAAGGATAAATTGGGATTCAGGAAAAGATGTGAACCTTGGCAGCATTGCCATGGTAACGGGGGACCTGCCAGTGCCTGCTGCAGCCTGGCACTGTGGGCACCGTGGCACGCTGTGATCCAGGATGGAGAGGGCTGGTGCCATGGAGAGGGCTGTGCTTTCCCTTCTGGAAGTCAGCAGAGACCGTGGGAAGATGCTCTGGAAGCTGGTGGCAGGGTGAGAGAGAAGCAGCAGTGGGACCTGAGAGTCTCCTGAACAGGATCCAGCTTCCCTCTGCTCTCCATGCCCACAGTGCAGGGCTGCTCCCAGCTCGGCTGCTGCTGGTTGAGCACACAGGCCCTGGGACAGGTTAGTCCTGCTGCTGGCAGCAGGGATTCCCCTCTGGGAACACACACCGAGGCTCAGGCTGTGTGTGAATTCTCCTGAAGAGTGAAACCCTTGGGATCTGTCTTATCCCAACCAAACACATTCATTGTCCTGCAGCCTCCTCTGGGCCAGCACCCAGAGCCTCCTCCCTGGCCACAGCAGCTCCTGAGCATCCCAAGCCCCTTTTCCCAGCTGCCTGCCTGCCAGGCTTTGCTTTGAAGGCAGAGCCAGGCACACAAATCTCTGTCCCAGAGGGGCTGGGCAGTGCCCCAGTTCCTGCCCTGCTGGTGGCTGTGCCAGGTTTGCTCCCAGCCAGCTCCCAGGGCTTCCTGCTTGCTCCAGCCCCCATTGCCTTCCTGTGAGCCCGGCAGAGAGAGGGACAGCAGGGACTGGGTCCCTTGGGGCAGCACCAGCGGGAAGGGGACGTGTTTGGGTGGGGATGTCTCTGGCACTGAGGGCAGAAGTGTTGGATGGCAGCGAGCTCGCCATCCAACTGCATCCACTGCTGTGAGCGAGGCTGGGAGCAGTGATTGATTAACGAGGCTGTGCTGTAATTACTGCCGGCGTGTTTGCCCCCAGCCCTGCTGTGCTGTAGAGGGAGAACGTGTCCTTGCAGCCGCTGCCATCCCTCCCCGTGCAGCCATGTGAGAGGCAACGCAGGCAAGAGGAGCTAAAAATAAACCTGGGTAAAAATAGTCCCACGTGTGCTCGCTTTTGAGGGGAAATGAGGGGAATTTTCATCTGAAGGAAAACGGAAAAAAAAAAAGGAGCTGAATTTATTTTCCCGGCTCTCCCTCTGGAGGAGGAGGAGCTGTGTCCAGGTGGGGGAGAAGTGGATCAGTGATGTCGGGGTCGGGACTCCATCTCAGCCTGTGCTCATCCACAAAATGTGTCAGTGCACCTCTCCTCTCTGCCTTGCTGCCTTCCTCTCGTGCAATTTCTCTTAGCAGAGGGAATTTCTCTCCTTTCTGCCCAGCTAGGGAATTTCTCTCCTTTCTGCCCAGCTCAGCTCGCGGTGCTTCAGCAATGCCTCAGGGCTGATTTAACTACCAGGGAACAGAAGGATCCATCCTTATTGCACCACTGGGGGAAAAGTGTTAACGGCATTACGATGGAAACCCAGCTCCGCTGAAATTTGTCTGTGCCCTGGGATGTGTGGGGCGTCTCCCGGCTGCTGGGGCTGTGAGTGGGCATCCCCTGAGAGCTTAGTCCAGGGAGAGCTGCTCCTAGCCATAGTAGGAGGCAGGAACAGGCAGATCCAGACCCTGCGTGAAAAGAGAGGGCTCCTGGAGCTCCTTTGTCATAGAAACATGAAACCACAGAATGGTTTGGATTGGGAAGGACCTTAAAACTCATCTCATTCCACCCCTGCCACGGGCAGTGACACCTTCCACTATCCCAGGCTGCTCCAAGCCCTAATATCCAACCTGGCCTTGGGCACTGCCAGGGATCCAGGGGCAGCCACAGCTGCTCTGAGCACCCTGTGCCAGGGCCTGCCCACCTTCACAGGGAGGAATTTCTTTCCAAAATCTCATCGTGCCTCCTAATTGCTGGGAAAGCATCTGAGCTCAGTAAAAGCAATTGTTTAAGCTGAAACAGAAGAAAATAAATGGTCATTACAACACATTCCAGGCCGGCACGTGCTAGTGATGTTCTTAATTAGCGGCGTGGTGGCAAGGAAAAGGAAAGGGGAATGGTAAAGCGAGACCGTGGAGAGATGCAGAGGAGGAGCCCCGTCAGGGAAGATGCCCACAAAGTCTCTCCAGCCACATATCCTCCGAGCTGATCCCGGGAGAGGACGGGGCAGCCCGAGCTGCTCCGAGCTGCGTCAGGACGGGATGGATGCCTTGGTGCCAGCCTGGGAACGCGGGGCGAGGACAGGACGGCAGCGGGCAGCCGGATGGAAGTGGAGCACTGATGGATGTGCCGAAGGAGAGGTGTGTTTGAGTTCCTGGCCAAACCTCGCTCTGCCGGGGCAAACCCGAGTTTCCGGGCTGGGAAGGTGCTCCCCAGCTGTGCTTTATCTGAATGAAGGAGGAGAAACAGGGAAGAGACCTTTTGACAGACACCTCGTTCCTCACCTTTTGTGAGGATAATCTTCCTTTTCAATGCCAAACGCGGGCTCTTTGCAGCGTCTCTTTGCTTTGTTTGCTTGGAGAGAGCGCTGGCACACACTCCAGGAAATCAGCTCTTAACTAAAAGCATTTATGTAATTGGGGAAGGAGGGAGGGAGGGAGGGGGAGGTGAGTGCGCGCTGACTTTGGGGAAGTTCAGTCTACAAAAACAAACCTCGCTAACTACGCTTGGTTCTGATTAAGGAAGATAAATCTGTCAGTGAGGGGCTAAATTTACCGAGAGCGTAACCCTCTGCCCCTCGCCCCACCAGCGATGGTCAGGCTGCGTTTATTTCTGTTGGGCGCGCTCCAGAAAGCGCTGGGAGGTGAAAAACAATCCCCAGAAATGTGAAAAATGTGGAATGGAGTGGGGGCGGCAGGAGGAAAAGTGGGGGGAGCGCGGAGAGAGCGACCAATGGCAGCACGGTGGGTGCGATCTCAGCTCCGCTGCTGAAATAAGAAATCCCGAGATGCTCCAAGCTGATGGGGAGCGGCTGGGAAAGGGGCTCAGCGTGGAGAAAAGGAGGCTCAGGGGGGGCCTTGTGGCTCTGCACAACTCCTGACAGGAGGGGACAGCCGGGGGACTCAGCTCTGCCCCCAGGGAAGAGGGAAAGGAGGAGAGGGAATGACTTCAAGTGGCATTAGGGAAGGTTCAGGTTTAGGTCCAATGCAAAGCATCCTGTGATCCATGATCCTGCTGAGGATGACACCTTTGGGATGCCATCGCTGATGGCTCATGGGCTGTAGCCATCCCTCTCCAGCCTGCAGGATGCAAATATGCTTCAGATGTGGTTATTGACCCAAATCCCTCATTGCACTGATTAATCAAGGAGTCACTGTCACCCACTGCCCATGAACCAGGAGAGAGACCCTCTTAGTTCTGGTTTTAGCCCTCTAAACCCATGTTTTTGTGGAAGAAGTGCCAGGAGAGGGGGAAAAACTTTGTTGACACACAGAGACCTCTCACTTCCCAGTTTTTGCTCTTGGAACTGTTTGAACTGCCTGACCCCTCCTGAGTTTTGGGGGTGTCCAAGCTGAGGAAGCCATCCTGAAGGTACAAGGAAGGTTTGGCTTCAGGAGAACCCATCACACCTTGCTGACCTGCTGCAGGACGTGGTTTGGTGACAGCCACATGGCACTCTGGCATCTAAACCCCACCATTCTGGAGATTCAGCAGGAGAAGCCCCAAGGAGATGTCAAACAAACAAACAAACAAACAAACAAACAGCTGTGTCCAGCTGCTCTGTTGGTGTGAATGGATTGGCTGGAGCCAGGTGGATTCCTGCCAGGTGGGGCTCAGGTTCTGCTGCTGGAGCATCCCTGTGCTGCCCTGCTCAGCAGCCTTGGCTGTCTCTGCCGGTCTGTGCAGCAAGGACATGTTTTTATATCAGGCTTTGCAGCTGCCAAAACAAACCCAGTGTCAGATGCAGCCCCAAAAGGCATTAACAATATTGGCATGTGCTCTGGCGGCTGCATTTCCTCCCAAAGCCTGAGCTGGACCTTGATAAGCCTGATTGCTTTGTCACTTAACTCTGCCTCCTCCTCCTCCTTAATGAGCCTTCCACTGAAACAGGGCTGCTTTCCTGGCTGAGGGAGAGCAGGGCAGCTGTGCTAGTGGGCATCCTTGCAGAACTTTGTGCAGGGAAAGCTGCTCCCACCCATGGCAGGAGGCAGGGACAGGCAGATCCACACCCTGCGTGAAAAGGGAGGGCTCCTGGAGCTCCCTCTGTCACAGAAACATGAAACAACAGAACGATTTGGATTGGGAAGGACCTTAAAACTCATCTCATTCCACCCTTGTCATGGACAGTGACACCTTCCACTATCCCAAGCCCCAATATCCAACCTGTCCTTGGACACTTCCAGGGATCCAGGGGAAGCCACAGCTGCTCTGGGCAGTGCCAGTAACTTACCACCCTCACAGGGGACAATTTCTTCCCAAAATCCAATTTAAGTTACTCCCTTTCAATCTGAAGCCATTATGCAGTGTTTAAAGGCATGCTATATGTACTCCCTTATTTCCCTTCTTCCCTGGCAAAACCAATTGAATTAACATGTGAAGATGATTTACAATCCATCCTTTGCACTGGTGTCTTCTCCAGGCAAGGCCAAGAGGTGTGAAGGTGCTGCTGCTGCCATTCCCTGCATGGATGGCTCTTCATTTCCCAGATTGGCAGGATGGTGTGTGTGGTAAAACAGGATCTCCTCACTAACCAGAGCAGTCCCTGCCCTCCTGAGGGCTGCAGGGGCTCCTTGGGGTCACTCCCTGGTGTCCAGGTCTCCAGGAGCAGTTCAGAGCTCTGGAGCGCTGAGGGCTGGACAAGGCCACTGTGACCCCAGCTGGCTGGGAGGGAATCCCACAGGGAGAAGTCTCTCCTGGGGGACAGCCATTGGGATGCCCTAAATAGCAGGGAGCTGTCCTGTCATCCCTTGTGCCAGGGCAGCGAGGAAACTCTGACGATTGACCCTGCCACCTTCTGCAGCCTGTGGGGTGGTTTGTGCTGGCACTGTGCTCCACCCAAAGCACCCCTTCTGTCTCTTTCTGTCCCTTCTGTCCCCCTCCTCCCCACGGATGTCCCGTGCGGCCTGCATGGCCTCCATGGTGCCTGTGGGGCCATGGCGCTGTGTGAGGCTGCCAGGAACACAGCTGGGCTCCAGCTCTGCCACCTCCTGGCTGCTGCTGGCCCCTCCCCTGACAAACGAGCTGCTGCCACCCTGGGGAGCAGCCTGGGGGAGAGGGGAGCTCTGGGCCAGTCCTGGCAGCCTGGGCTGGGCCCCTCTGTGTGGGGAGAAGGGAGCGCCTGGCCAGCTCCATCAGCCTGGGCTGGGCCCCTCTGTGTGGGGAGAAGGGAGCTCTGGGCCAGCTCCATCAGCCTGGACTGGGCCCCTCTGTGTGGGGAGAAGGGAGCTCTGGGCTGGTCTGACAGCCTGGGCTGGGCCCCTCTGTGTGGGGAGAAGGGAGCTCTGGGCTGGTCTGACAGCCTGGGCTGGGCCCCTCTGTGTGGGGAGAAGGGAGCTCTGGGCCAGCTCCATCAGCCTGGGCTGGGCCCCTCTGTGTGGGGAGAAGGGAGCTCTGGGCCAGCTCCATCAGCCTGGGCTGGGCCCCTCTGTGTGGGGAGAAGGGAGCACCCAGCCAGCTCCATCAGCCTGGATTAGGCCCCTCTGTGTGGGGAGAAGGCCCCGCTGGCAGGGCAGGGCCCAGCTCCTGCCCAGGTTGCCTCTCCTGCAGAGCCCGGCTCCAGCAGCACCTCCTGGGATCCTGCTCCAGCAGCTCCTCCTGGGATCCTGCTCCAGCAGCTCCTCCTGGGATCCTGCTCCAGCAGCTCCTCCTGGGATCCTGCTCCAGCAGCTCCTCCTGGGATCCTGCTCCAGCTCCCTTCCCGCCTTGGCCTGGGCTGCTCTGCCATGCCAGGAGCTTCTCCCCCAGCAAAGGGTGTGAGGGACAGCGCTGTGTCCCCAGGGCTCAGGGATTGTCCCAGGTACCTGAGGGAGATGGGCAGGTGGGTTCCCATGTCCCCTCTGACAGTGTGTGGATAAAATGAGGGAAGAGGGGAGATGGGAAGGGAAACAGTGCATTTTGGCAGGGATAAATGAGTGTACTGAAAGGGAAGGGGAGGGAGGAGCAGCTCAGTCCTTCTCACAGCTCCCTTACAGATGGAATAAGATGTCCAGTGCCCCTCAGTACCAAATGGTCTCAATTTGCTCCTGCGTCAGAGGGAGCTGGTTCTGCCTTGGCTGGGGCCTCGTGAGGATGTGTTTCATAACTGCAGCTCTTGTCAGGAACAACAACAACAACAACAGCTTCAAAAACCTGTTGAAACTGTGCTATGCCCTGAACAGAAAACACATGGCAAGAGGGAAAACTCCCTTCACCGAAAAGCCAACGTAATTAGCCCTGACAGGATCTGCAGGCCAGCGGCAGCAGCCGAGAGGCGGGAGGGGAGGGACAAACAACCCAACATGGTTTTATAGGCAAATGTAAATGGGTCATTAGCTGTCTTCGAACAAAATGTTCCCTCCTGTGGAAGGCAGGGGACAGGCCTGGCTGGAGGAAATGTTGCAGAAGGCCTGGCAAGGCTTCCTGTGAAAGCAGCTTTGCTGGGATGCTGGGTGGAAAGGTTCTTGCTCTCGCTGGAAGCAGAGCTCCTGGGATTTTTGCCTTCCAGCAGGGTTAGGGTGGCAGGACACAGGTATTTGTGGTACCTATAGTCAGCTCTGAACCTCTCAAGGTCACCTTCTCCATCAGCAGAAACATCTCCCTGCTCCAGGGTCTCCAGAACAGTTCCAAAGAGAAGGTTTTCCAGCTTAGGGAAAGTGCTGTGCCAGGTGGTCCACAGTCATTGGGGAAGACACAGAGTCCTCTCCAGGTGTCAGAGCTCAGTTGCAGGAGTGGGGGCAGTGGGAAGAAGAGGAGCATTGCCTACAGACCTTGCCTACAGAATCAAATCCCACCCAAATGAGAGAATCACAGAATGGTTTGGGTTGGAAGGGACCTCAAAGCTCATCCTGTGCCACTCCCTGCCATGGGCAGGGACACCATCCACTGTCCCAGGCTCCTCCAAGCCCCAATGTCCAACCTGGCCTTGGGCACTGCCAGGGATCCAGGGGCAGCCACAGCTTCTCTGGGCAACCTCTGCAGGGAAGAATTTCTGCCTGAGAGAACTGAACTCCTTGCAGTGCTGAGGATTTCTCCTGAAGCTCCCTGCAGATGTTGCATTTGCCACTTTAAATGTTTTTGATCCAACCCAAGCAGCAAAAATCAGAAGATTTTCCTGTTTGGGCTCAATCAGAGGTCTCAGATGATTTACAGCCTGGTTCTGGCAGCTGATTTCTGTTATTCACACCTTGGCTTCAGCAAGTTCAGGTCTTGGGTGACCCCTTTAGAATGATCACAGACTGTAGTGAGCTTTTGGATGTGCTTAGCAGCAAAGGATGGGATGCACTTGAGGGGCTGGAGCACAGCTGGCAGGGAGAGGGGTTTTGTGAGACAACAAATCCTCCTGTTTGATTGGAGTGTTTGTTCCTGGTCTCCCTGTGGAAGGTCTGAAAGCTCCAGTTGGCTTCTTCCCCAAGAAGGGTGCAACATCTGGATCCAGGTCAGTACCTCCTGCAGACCCTCTCTTAATAATCCTGAACTGACTCTTAACAGCCTGTGTGTGACTCAGCAGTGTTGTCACCAGGCTGTTTGCAAACCACTGCCTCTGAGAGCCTGTGGAGAGGGAGGGGGCAGAGCTGCCCTTTGTCATTGTGCAGCAATGCTGAGGGATCATTTTATCCCTACTCTGAATTTCAAACAGGCCACACTGGACCAGCAGAAGACCAAATCCAGAGTAGCCAGCATGAAAAGTTTCCTGGGCAGCTGTGTTAGCATCCTGGCACTCAGGGGAGAACCCAGATGCATCCTCACATCTGAAACTTTCTGGGAAGTCTCCTGTGCTCCCCTAAAAGTGTCCAAGGCCAGGCTGGATGGGGTTTGGAGCAACCTGGAATAGTGGGAGGTGGCTCAGAGCAATGTGCCTTCAGGGAAATCTTGGAGTGGGGATATTGCTGTGCTGGATGGAAAGATCTTGTTGCTGAGCTTGGAGTCCTTACTGCAGGGCTGGGAGTTTATCAGGGCTCTCTGGGAATCAGAGACTGGGATCCAGTGGCCCTGGAGAGGTATTTGATGCATAACTCAGGTAAGGTCTGCTGTGGATGCCATGAAACCTCCCCTTTGTGTGTCCTCTGCAGAAAAGTGATTAATGTGGGCACAGAAGCCTGCTGGGGGGTACAAGTGTACAAGTTTCAGGCAGCCTTTGAAACCTTCCTTCACCTGCTTTTCTGAGTCCTTGATGCCTGAAGATCTGATTTGGAACAGAGTGGTTTAGTCCTCCCTCAGCTCTTTCTTCATCTCTGTTTCTTGCCTGGGGCAAGGCTCTCTTGGACTGGGCTGCTCCTTTTTCCTGACAGTGTTCCTTGGTGAAGGCTTCATTTGAAGGCAGTGCTTCAGAGGCATCTCTGAGCTTTTAAACTCACAGAAAACTTTCATGGCATTATTTCCCATGGGCCAGCTCTGTGTCCAGGGAATCAGAGGGAACAGCAGCACACACTTGCAGCTGTGGGTGTCAAGAGAAGTTTCATTTTCCAAAGCCCAGAAAAAATGATCCTCAGAGCCACCCCCAGTGCACGATGCACCCTCCAAGTCTTCCCCTCATTTTCAGCAGGGACGAGAGCTGTGAGCTGCTTGCAAAGAGCAGCACTCAGCTTCTTCTCCCCTGCTTGACACATCCAGGGACTGAGCTGCTACTTCCAGACACCATGGTGTGACAAACCTACTGCAGCCTCTTTGTACTGACTGCACCTTATCGTGAGCAAAATTCCATTTAAAAACATAATGGTGATGCTGGGCTCCAAGCAGGATCCTGCCCCTCCTGATCTGAGGATTAGCCTGCTGATATTTTGCTCTTGGAGCATGCCATCCCTCTGAGCCTGCTCACATCAATCTGTGGTGTTTTGCTCTTTGGGCTGCAAACTTCCAGGAATTTGTAGGTGGAAATCTGACTTTTGCTGGTGTTCTCAGAGCTGGGTGCTGCTGCTGCTCCAGCTGTGCTCCTCTAGCACGGGAACCTCGAGTTTAATAACAGCTCTGGAGTCAACTGGGAGCAGCTATTGTTCTCAGGGCTTCTCACATATGTATCACTTCAAGGTTTCCCCCTCCTTCCATTCAAAGTGTTTGGGGATGGAGGAATGAGAGGAGCAAGCTGCCAGTGCCTAATGCATGTCTCTTGGAGCAAAATGTATTGGTTTATTTTGTTTTAAACAGCTTATTGCAAATGGGGAGCAGCTGTGGATTTTGTGATGACTTTTTTTGTTTTAGGTTTTGGAAATGTGGGGTCATCTCCCTAGTATTCCATAGCATGCTTGCTATAGAGAAAAAAATAATCTAATTTTGAAGAATTTCAAAGCAGTTATTTAGACTTAACCAAATTCTTCATTCCTTGATCTATTAAAGCCTATTCAGTAATCATCCTGATGAGGAGGAATGTGGAGTTTCCTCAGGGCTCCCTCTTCTCTTGCCCTTCTGAGGCTGAAATGAAGGCAGCCCACAGTGCCAGGCAGCAGATCCGTGGTGGGGTTTGGGTGTCCCAGTCCCAAACACAGCATTCTCAGGCACAGGGTGGGATTCTGGGACTCCATGATCCTCCTGGTGGGTTCCTTCCACACAGGATGTTGTGATTGTGTGAGATGGGCTGGGAGACTCCATCCCCAGAGGCATTCCATTGTCCCAGTGTCCTGTTTGGGCCTTCAGCCACACTGATGTGAGCATTCCTGTGCA
Source organism: Geothlypis trichas (assembly GCA_009764595.1). NCBI lineage: Eukaryota > Metazoa > Chordata > Aves > Passeriformes > Parulidae > Geothlypis > Geothlypis trichas. The sequence goes on from CM019907.1 coordinate 36,921,981, forward strand.
TCTTCTCCAAGGAACCTGGCCAGGGAGGATGTGGGGAGATATTTAATAGTGCTGTGATTTGGGTTTAAGCACTTTTCTCCCTGAGAGCAGGTGGAAGGATTGCTCCTGTTTGGATCTCCTGAGTGTGCTGTACAGCCTTGGTATAAGGTTGAGGAGGGAGCACAGTTCCAGGGGAAACATGAGGTCAGCGAAGCTTTAGCTCCAGCCTGGCAATTAATTTCACAGAATCCCAGGGTGGTTTGGGTTGGAAGGCACCTTAAAGCTCATCTCATCCCACCCCCTGCCACGGACAGGGACACCTTCCACTAGCCCAGGATGTTTCAACCTGGCCTTGGACACTTCCAGGGATCCAGGGGTAACCACAGCTTCTCTGGGCACCCTGTGCCAGGGCCTGTCCACCCTCCCAGGGGACAACTCCTTCCCAAAATCCATCCTTACTGCTGTCAGAGTGGCTGAGTTCCCTGTGTCTGTGTGTACAGGTGCCCCCGAGGCACATGGATTTCAGCACAGCTCCATGGATACAGACATCCCAGAACAAAGGAGCAGGCCCTGAGTATTTTGGGGAAGGGAGATAATAATAAGCCAGTTTGGCACAGCTCTTTCCTAAGCCTGGCAAGTCGACCCTGACAATGTAAACAGCTCTTTCGGGGTGAAATGTTGCTTTTCAGTTTCACAAATCTGCTGGCCGAGCTCTCTGCCAAGGCGTGGTGTGAATGAGGTGCCCTATATTTTCTTGCTCGCCTGTCCTGCCCTTTTCCTGCAAAAAAGAGATAACTGCTGGCTCTGCAGGGCTGGCCTGCAGCCTGGGCAGCAGCAGTGGTGCTGTGCTCCGCTGTCAGAGCTGCCCTGAGCACCGAGGTGCGGGAGCATCTCCAGATCCCTCCTGCCGGGATCCTCCGGGACTTGCGCAAGTTCTGCTGGGGAGGAGGGGGAGCGGGGCAGTTTCCTTCCCGGGGTTAATGTCAGCCCTCAGGAATCCTCTGCCCCCTTCAGCTCCACCCTGCACACCCCAGATTCCAGCTCTGAAATTTGGGAATGCTGACTTCTAACTCCTGACCTCCCACACGACTCCAATTCCAAGAAATGATGCCCTAAATCTGCTGGCAGTGACAGCTCGCTGATTCCTCCTGCATGGCTTGTTAAAAGATCTGAATCTACTAATAGGAATTGGCCTGATAAAAGGGATTTTTTTTCTTTTAAATTTTTTTTTTTTTTACCTCCTCACTTAGCGGCTACACGCAGCCCAGGGAATCTAGAAATTAAATTGGCTTTTTGTCAAGCCTCTTCTATGCAACAGCAGTGAGACCCCTGCAGTGCAGTGCAGTGTTTCCAATTACATTTTGGGGTATGTTGCTAATTTTTGGCACACGGAGAGAAGCAGGCCAGGCAAATGGCAGGTGGCAGGCTGTTTTCATATTTCACCAGGAGCATGGGGGAAGGGAGAGGGGAGAAGGAGCCGAGCTCTCTGCCAATAAATGTGACCTCGCAGAGTGTGAGCAGAAGAGTTTTGGCACGTGGCGGAGGATGCAGGGCTGGGCAGGCACGGCCGAGCCAGTTTACATCCCCTCCTGCTGGGAGCACGCACCAGGGAAGCAGGGCTGAAATAAACACTGCTCCAGCAGCCACAGCCTGCAGGTCTGGGTCTGGGCACCTCTGGGTCGTGTGTGGCTGCACCCAGGCTGCTCTGTCACGCTGGGGACAGCGGTGTCACCGCGCTCTGCCTCTCTGCTGCTCCGCGCTCCTCTGCCCCCAGCACAAACCCCGAGCTGGCTTTGGTTCCTTCATTTGTTCTAGCACAGCTAATGCATTCAGCATGGCACCAGCTCTGCAGGGCCTGGGTGGCTTCTTAGAGCTGTTGCACAATCTGCAGCTCACAATCTGCAGCAACGACCAGAAGCTGCTTCCTGGGATCTGTATCTGTCTCACGGTGGCTTTGCCCACCAGGACAGGTGTCTGGAGGTGTGAATTTTAGGGGTCAGATCACAGAATGGTTTGGATGGAAGGAGCCTTAAAGCTCATCTCATCCCACCCCCTGCCATGGGCAGGGACACCTTCCACTGTCCCAGGTGGCTCCAAGCCCCAGTGTCCAAGCTGGCCTTGGAACCTTCCAGGGATCCAGGGGCAGCCACAGTTTCTCTGGGCACGCTGTGCCAGGGCCTGTCCACCCTCCCAGGGAACAATTCCTAATTCCCAATATCCTATCTAATACTTGCCCTCCTTCAGCTCAAACCCATTTGCCCCCGTGCCCAGAAATGCTGCTGTGTTTGACAAGAGCACTCAGAGCTGGTCTGTGCTCACATGGACCAGGAGCAGAGCATCCACTTCGACCCAAGGGTATGTCAGCCAGGAGAGCTTTGGGGAAAAAAGCCCCAGGATTCAGCATGGAGGCCTCTAAATGCTTAATTTAGACATCAAATCCAAAAATAAAATGCTGAACGCTGTGGAAGAGGGTTGTTATTCTGGAATAAGAGATCTTATTCCAGGTCCATCTGGAGCTGGGTTTGTAGTGAAGCTCGCAGGTATGGTTCTTGTTACAATTGCTGAGTGTTGTACTGATTGCTAAATGTTGTTCTGATTACTGAATTTTGTTCCTCGGCAATGATTTCACTGGTAAATCCCAAAGCCCCTCATTTTGAAAAGACCGTAAGGCGAGACTGGAGACTGCAAACAAAATTTCCAGTAGAGGAAAACCACTGGTGAGCTGGGCATGATGTCAGCATCACTTTTGCAGTGCCTTTTGTAGGGGACTGGGCATGCTGAGGGTTTATTTCGAGTTGGCTTTGCTGCTGTGTGCTGACATCTCTTGCCAGAGGTAAATGTGGAATCATTAAGGTGGGAAAAGACCTCGAAGATCCTGGAGTCCAGCTATGAACCATGGGGTCGTCGTGGTGACAGAGTTAGTTCTGGCCGACAGGAGACTTTAAAACTCTTTTGTTTACTCTTCCCAGTGGTGAAGGCACCCCAAAAACCACCCCCCAAACATCTCTGCTCCCCCATCCCTCTGCCTGCTCAGACACTGCCACTACATCCCATCCTCCTCCTCCCCCTGCCGCTGTTTTGCTGCAGGGATGAGCCCAGATATTTCTGGCACCAGTGCTAATGTTCTTGAAATGCCTTTGAGCTGATAGCGAGCCAGCCAGCCAGGGACTCGAGAGATCCTCAGCGACCTTGTTTCAGATGAAAATTGTCAGGCTTTCAACCTGTTAATTTGCTTTCTTGCAACCTGCCTGAAGGGCTTGGGAAGCAGGGCCCTGGCCAGCTGAAATGCTGGCAGTGCTTGCAGGAGGAGGTGCTGCCTGAGGACACGGGGTGGATGTTGGTGCTGGGCTGTTGCTGATGGCAGAGTGGAGAGTGCAGCACCACCCCTGTGTGGCACTCGCTGGTCACACGGCTCAAATCAGGTGACAAGCAATTTGCCATCAGACCTTCTACACTGGGACAAGCTAAATCCGTGCTTGGTGGCAGCAGAGGTGCTCTTTTGACTCCACCTGAGGGATGCTGGAGGAGAAGACGGGTTTGGCATTTTTTAACCTGGTGCGGTCTTGCTTTTCCCACTAAAGGTTTTTCCTGAGTGTGTAGCCTGGGTTCTCCTTGCTGTCACTGTGTGGAGACACAGAATGTTTAGTGATTAGGTCTGAATTGGCCCCAGGACAAGGTGTCTCTCATCTGGAAACAGCTGTGCATGATGGAAGGGGGAATGGCTTTGGACTGAAAAGGACCTCAAAGCTCATCCTGTGCCACCCCCTGCCATGGGCAGGGACACCTTCCACTCTCCCAGGGTGCTCCAAACTCCATCCAGCCTGGCCTTGGACACTGCCAGGGTTCCAGGGGCAGCCACAGCTTTGCTGGGCAGAGATTTCCTCTCTCTGTCAGTGATCAGGATTATGCTCTTTAAGACTGTCCGCCCCAAGAAAGCCAGATCCTTATTCCTACTGAAGGTTGCTCTAAACCCTGGAGCAAAGATGAGAAAAGAAGTTCAGTGAGCACTTAGGGAAACGTGAAGAGCACTGTTAGTCCCAGCACAGCTTCAAGTGTCCTTTGCTCTCCTGCCTCACTCCGACCTGCAGAGAGAGAGCTGACACCTTCTCCAAGCTGTCCCAGCATGGTCAGAGCTCTTGGGGCCGCTGGAATTCCCCCAGGGCCCTCGGAATGGGAAGATGCTTTAAATGGGAAACATTGAAATGCAGTTTTCCAGCATCTTTGTACCCAAACCCTTGTGTACTCCTGGAACAAATCCAAACAGCCCCACTCCTCCCACAGAACCTGTGGCATGGCCTGGAGCCTTGTGGCACAGTGGAGATTGGGTTACACATTTCCCTAGGGCTCATAATATCCATTGAAAAGAAAGGCTGGGCACTTGGAAATTATTTTGGGAGAACCAGTTTATACCCTCCATTCCTCCTCCTGATGAAGATCCTCACGGAGCTGTTAGGATAGGATGGAAAACATTTCTCGCCCCTCACCCGTGACTTGCAAACCTTTAACAATTTCGCAAAGTGAAAATTGGGTAAGTCCCCTACACACAGCCTCCTTTACTCCGTTTTGTTTTGTTGTTTGTTTTTCAAACTGTGATTGAAACTACGAAAGCTCCGGCTCGGCTGTCTGTAAATGATGTTCCGATGTTTATGTTAGCATTTGAACTAGAATCGTCTTCCTTGGGAACCCCAGCGAGCTGCGGAGGGGAATACACCCCTGGAATGATAAAAGCTAAGCACTTGCCCACTAATACATTTAGGTGTTAATGCCTTGTTTTTGTGCTGTTTGGTTGCCATAGAGATGGGGCCGCCTGAACTAATGAGTTTGTTGTGTGAAGTTCAATACACATTTGCCAAATGCTCCGTTTCTCTTGTTACCTCTCTGCTTTTTTCTTTTTCTTTTCTTTTTTTTTTTTTTTTCTTCCAATGGAGCAAATGAGTTTGGAAGCAAAGCCATTCCAGGTTCTCAGGAAAGGAAGCTCGCTGCAGGTTTTGCAGGGCTGCTGAGAGAGATGCAGGATGTGGTTTTGAAGAGGTTCTTACCCTGTTTTGCACACCAAAGGATAGCAGGGCCATTGGCTCCAGGCTGTGTGCTCAGGGCACCTGTTTGCCCAGGCCTTTGTGGCACGGGCATTCATTTTATTCCTACACAGAGAGTTTTCATTGCTGGGCCCAGCTGATGGACAGGATGTCTCACTGGCAGCCCCTGTTCGTGCACAGAACACTCAGTAGGAGCATCTCTCCTTGGATCGAGTGAAAATAAAACACCACAAATAGGTGGTTGTTGTTTGGAGCAATGAATTCCCTTACACCCTCAAACAGGCTGCCCCTGCATCCCTGGGAGTGTTCCAGGCCCGGCTGGACAGGGCTTGGAGCAACCTGGTCCAGGGGAAGGTGTCCTTGCCCATGGCAGGGAGGAGAATGGGAAGAGTTTTAAGGTCCTTTCCAAACCATTCCATGATCCCAACACCCTTCAATGCTACCTGGGAGCTGTCATTCAGAGGAAATCACTCCATGAATCCATGTGTGGTCCTCCTGGGAATTTGGACCTTTTTATGCAGAGATTACTGGAAATCCTTGGGGGTTGAGGATTTGGGGTTTTTTTTTTATGTGTATGTGTGTGTGAGAACCTCCCCACTCACAGCACCAACCTGCACTTTTATTTAGAAAGGCCAAAAGAGTATAAAAACCCCAAAGCTCTGAACAAATTTTTATTTTTCAAAGCTTAAATGCTTGGTGACTGCCAAGCGCTAAACTGAAAGGTTTGTTGCCAAAATATCCTTTTCCAAAAACTTTCTTTTAAAAGTTCCTGCTTGCTAAAGAAAGAAAGAAAGAAAGAGAAAGAGAAAGAGAGAAAGAAGATGAAAGAGAGAAGAGGAAAGAGGAAGAGGAGAGAGAAAGGTGGGAGGAAGAAGAAGGAAAAGGAAAGGAGAGAGG
>CM019907.1:37671810-37700754 GCA_009764595.1 Geothlypis trichas
GAGACAAGGGGACAGAGAAGTGACCTGCCGAGGATCTAGTGTCACGTGGCAGCCTGCTAGGACATGGGGGACATCCATAATTTGCTGGTTAATGAAATCTGAGCTCTTTGGCATGTCACTTAATGTCCCTGCATCTCTGCTGCTGTCTGTGAGAGGAGGAGGAGGAGGATGATACTTTTTGGTGAGGGGAGGGGGATTTTGTTCCACCACCTCCTCTGATGTGAAATCCACGTTAGAGAGACGTGGATTTTAAATCCACACGCAGAGAGAAAGTTCCCATTTTTGCTCAGCTTGTGGCTTTTTTTTGAACGGGTGGTGGCCTCGGTGGCAGAGAGCCAGGTCTGCAGGGGTTAAAGCAGCACTTGGGAACAGGATGCTGCAGACAGAGCTCGAGGCTGCCTCTGCTCCTGGGTGGCTGCTGACACAGGAAACCCAGGGTGACATTTCGGGGTGGGGGAGCGGTGGAGCTGGGTGGCAAATGACTTTCTTTTTTTTTTGTTTTTAATTTTATTTTTTTAAATGATGACGAGGCAGCCAGAGGGGAAACGATGAGCCTGACTTGTGAAAGTGAGATTGGGAAGGGCTCGGGGTGTTCTCACCCTGCCTGAGGTTTGTGGGGTGCTCAGTGCCGGGGTGAGGGGATGTGGTGTCTGCTCTGCAGGATCAGCACTGGGGGCTCTGAGGGGTGACAGGAGCCCAGGGCACGGCTGGAGCTGTGGCTGGGCATGTTCAGGCTGGATTTTAGGAAAAGGTTCTTCCCCCAGAGAGTGCCCAGGCTCCCCAGGGAATGGGGAGGCTGCCAGAGCTCCAGGAACATTTGAACATTTGAACAGTGCTCTCAGGGTGGGATTGTTGGGCTGTCTGTGCAGGGCCAGGAGTTGGACTCTGATCCTTGTGGGTTCCTTCCAGCTCTGGAGATTCCATGGTTCTCTGAACCCAATGGCTCACCCGGAGCTGCAGCTGCTGAGCTGCTGTCCAGGCTCAGAAATCCCTCGGAGCTGAGCTGGACTGTGGCATTCCAGGATTCTGAGTTGTGCATTGCTCAGCTGCCCCCTGACCCTGCAGAGAGCCTCTGGATGCTGCCGTGCTCCCCACGGGCCTCCTCCTCACCCATGAGGCTCCTGTCCCTCTGCCACACATCCCAGTGCCACTGGAGATGCTCCTGCCCATCCTCCTGTCCCATTTTCCATAGGACACTCTGTGCTCCTCCTGCTTTCCTGGATTTGAAACCCCAGCAGTGTCCACACCTTCCTTAGCCTGAAGGGATTTGTCCTCACTGATCTCACCTGGCAGAAGCTGATTTTTGGGGGTTTTCCAGCTGATTTTTGGGTGTTTTCCAGCTGGCCTGGAGGTTTTGACACTGACATTGTGTTCCTGGGCTTACCTGTGAGCCAGGGGAGCTGGACTTTGGTCCTTTGGGCACCACATGGAGCTGGGGGAGCCTTTCCTCCTGGTTTAAAGGGGGAAAATAAAATGGTTTAGTAGTAATAAAATAAAAATGGTAATATAATTAGAGTAATAAAATTTGGACAATTAGGATTTAGGACAAGAGAAGACAATAAGAACAAAGAGGTATGGACAATCCGGGTACCTTTTCTGGGCAAAATAAGCCCAAAAAAGGACCCACGTTAACAGAGGATTAACCCTTAAAAGCAACAGCCTGTTGCATATTCATACACCTCATCCATGGTGCATAAATTCCATTCAAACACAGGATTCTGTCTGGGCAGTGTCAGCTTCTTCCTCTGGATCCTGACAGCGCCTTCAGGGCTGAGCAAGGTGGGAAGAAGTTAATTTCTTCTGATAATGGAGCAATAAATTCTCTTTCTCTGAAAGATCCAGGTGTCCTGTGGCTGCTATCTCACTGTGAGTCCTTTCTTTAGAAAAAAAGTATCTTACATATTATAGTTTCTATTTTAACATTCTGTTATAACCTAAAACTATATTAAACACACTACTTAAAAAAATTAATGCAGCATAAATTTCTAGCATAAAAAATATTACATTAATTTGAATATTTTCCAAAAGCCAATCATAAAATAGGCATTTTTCACAGACATGAAGCAGCGAGGGAGCAGTTGGGCAGTGGGCAGTGCCAGCTGAGAAGGAGCTGGGACATTCCAACAGGATGGATCAGGGCTGGGAGCAGCAGGAGATGGGGCCAGGACAGCAGTGAGCAGAGATGAGGCTCCAATGTGTCCCTGGTGGATTTTCCTCTCTACAGAGCTCCAGGGATGGCTGCTGAGTGTCCCCTGGGTGTATCCCACTTTTCCAAGCAGGCATCTCCTCCTTCCTCCTCCTTCCTCCTCCTCCTTCCCAACATCTCCTCCACCTTGGGACCCTCTCTGCTGCAGGTTCTTGCCCAGTGCTGTGCCAGCCCCACGGCTCCTTCTGCCTCTCCTGCCTGGCTTTGCCTCGTTAAGCCAAATCCCTCTGCTTTATTTCAAATGGGATTTGCTCCCCAAGCAAGGATCTTTAAAAGGATCATCCTGGTTAATGCAATCCGGAGGGCACTGGATCCTTGCAGCGTGGAGCAGGGCACTGGCAGCTACAGCACAGCACCTTCAGGAGCTTCTGGCCAAATTTTGGGGGTGGCTGATGGATGTTCACCTGTGATGGTGTTCACAGGGGTCCCAGAATGAGGGAAGAGATGAGAATGTTGACTCCATGTTTCAGAAGGTTTGATTTATTATTTTATGAGATATATTACATTAAAACTATACTAAAAGAATAGAAGAAAGGATTTCCTCAGAAGGCTAGGTAAGAATAGAATAGAAAAGAAAGATAACAAAGGTTTGTGGCTCACACAGAGTCCAAGCCAGCTGAGTGTGATTGGCCATTAATTACAAACATTCCACATGGGCCAATCACAGACCCACCTGTTGCATTCCACAGCAGCAGATAATCAATGTTTACATTTTGTTCCTGAGGCCTCTCAGCTTCTCAAGAGGAAAAATCCTAAAGAAAGGATTTTCCATAAAAGATATCTGTGACAGACCACCCCTTTAAAACAGGCTAGAAACCCCTGCCAGAAGAAAGAAACAAATCCCACAGTGATTCAAGCGTTATTTGCTTTGTTTCAAGCAGCCCCATCCTGGAATTTCCTCAATGGGGATTACCCCCAACTTTTCTTTTTACCCAGAACTTTTTGTCTGAGCAGCAGGAGGCCACTGCTGTGGGGTCCTTTAAGCACCATGCAAAAAAAAAAAAAAAAAAAAAACCCAACAAAAAACCCTCGTGCTGGCCTGGCAGAGCAAAATTGAGACATTTCAGCACGAGGATGTTTGAATCTGGAGAGCTCAGGCCGGGAATATTTGCTGTAATAAACCATTGTGTTTATTTCAGCTTAGCCTGTGTTTGCTTCCCTCAGACACTGGTGGGAGGTTTCAGGCAGGGAAGCTCACACAGCCCATCCAGCTGTGACATGAAAACACAGCTGGAAGGTGACTTAGGAGCCTGGACACCCCCAGGGGAGCAGGAGGAATCCCTGGCTGATGGAATGCTGGAAGAACAATGGGAATTTCGCAGATTGGATCCTTCCCCTTTATTATTAGTCATCCTTATTTATTGGTGGGAATGATATCATGGAAAGGAATTCTAATTATTCTTATTGATATTAACAGTATTTTAATGCATGTATTTGTCAATAAATAGTGATAAAACAGTAAATAAAATAAAATAAAATAAAATAAAATAAAATAAAATAAAATAAAATAAAATAAAATAAAATATAAATAAACCAGTAAATAAATAAGTTGTTGATATTAACAATATTACAACGCATATATTTATTAATAAATGTTGATAAGAAGAGTAAAAAATAAAATAAAATAAAATGAAATAAAATAAAATAAAATAAAATGTAATTAAAACAGTAAATAAATACATTATTGATATTAACAATATTATAATGCATATCTTCATTCATAAAGAGTGATAAAAAAGTAAAAAATGAAATGAAATGAAATGAAATGAAATGAAATGAAATAAAATAATAAATAATTAAAACAGTAAATAAATAAATTATTGTTATTAACAATATTATAATGCATATCTTTATTAATAAATAGTAATAAAACAGTAAATAGAAAACATAAAATATAATAAAATAATAAATAAAACACTAAATAAATTATTGTTATTAACTATATTATACCTTTATTACTAAATAGAGATAAAAACAGGAAAAATAAAAATAAAAAATATAAAACAGTAAATAAATAAATTATTGATATTAACAATATTATGATGCATGTCTTTATTACCAAATAATGATAAAACAGGAAAAATAAAATAAAATAAAATAAAATAAAATAAAATAATAAGTAATTAAACCAGTAAATAAATAAATTATTGATCTTAACAATATTATAATGCATATCTTTATTCATAAATATAGATAAAAACAGTAAAAAATGAAATGAAATGAAATGAAATGAAATGAAATGAAATAAAATTAAAAAAATTAAAACAGTAAATAAATAAATTATTGATATTAACAATCTTATAATGCATATCTTTATTAATAAATAGTAATAAAAACAGTAAATAGAAAACATAAAATATAATAAAATAATAAATAAAACACTAAATAAATTATTGTTATTAACTCTATTATGATGCATATCTTTATTACTAAATAGTGATAAAAACAGGAAAAATAAAAATAAAAAATATAAAACAGTAAATAAATAAATTTTTGATATTAACAATATTATAATGCATGTCTTTATTACCAAATAGTGATAAAACCAGGAAAAAATAAAATAAAATAAAATAAATAAAATATAAATAAATAAAACAGTAAATAAATAAATAAAAGGGTGGTGAGGCACAGGATGCCCAGAGCAGCTGTGGCTGCCCCTGGATCCCTGGCAGTGCCCAAGGCCAGGCTGGACAGGGCTTGGAGCACCCTGGGACAGTGGGAGGTGTCCCTGCCATGGCAGGGGTGGAATGGGATGAACTTTAAGGTCTTTTCCACCCCAAATTATTCTGGGATTATTTTTATTGCTCATCCCAAATTTTGCAGCTGAGGTGAGCTGCTCTGGTTCTCGTGATCCCATGGTGCTGGAGCCTTCCCAAAAAGATGGGGACCCAAAGCTCCTGATCCCACCTGGCATTGCTTTCAAGTACATTGCTGCCAGGAAGGGAGCAGCATGCAAAGCTGGGCCTAAATGCTGGATTTTTTACACTCCTGCCCAATCTTGGTCACATTACTTGCCCCCAAACTTCTTTTCCACAGGAATAAAAGGAAAATTCCAGCTAAAGGAAAATTTTTCCTCCTCCCTGGGCTTTCAGAAAGAAACTGGGGCTGGTGTGATTCTCAGATCCCCTTGGTAAAGATGCTCAACCTGCAGGATTGTCCCTTCCCTGGTGGAGAAAGGGGCTGAGGGATGAGGGTGGGGGGAGATTCCTGCAGATCCAGGTGCTCCTGCTGTGCCATGGCCACATTACTGGGTCCCAAATGATTATTGGGCCCCAAATGATTATTGGGTCCAAAATTACTATTGGATCCCAAATGATTATTGGATCCCAAGTTATTATTGGGTTCCAAATGATTATTTGATCCCAAATTATTATTAGGTCCCAAATTATTATTGGGTCCCAAATTACTATCGGATCCCAAATGATTATTGGATCCCAAATTATTATTGGGTCCCAAATTATTATTGGATCCCAAGTTACTATTGGGTTCCAAATGATTATTGGATCCCAAATTATTATATGGTCCCAAATTATTATTGGGTTCCAAATTACTATTGGATCCCAAATGATTATGGGGTCCCAAATGATTATTGGATCCCAAATTATTATTGGACCCCAAATTATTATTGAGTCCCAAATGAGTATTGGGTCCCAAATGATTATTGGATCCCAAGTTATTATTGGGTTCCAAATGATTATTGGATCCCAAATGATTATTTGGTCCCAAATTATTATTGGATCCCAAATTATTATATGGTCCCAAATTATTATTGGGTTCCAAATTACTATTGGATCCCAAATGATTATGGGGTCCCAAATGATTATGGGGTCCCAAATGATTATTGGATCCCAAATTATTATTGAGTCCCAAATGATTGTTGGGTCCCAAATGAGTATTGGGTCCCAAATGATTATTGGATCCCAAGTTATTATTGGATCCCAAATTATTGTATGGTCCCAAATGATTATTGGGTCCCAAATTACTGTTGGATCCCAAACGATTATGGGGTCCCAAGTTATTATTGGATCCCAAATTATTATTGGATCCCAAGTTATTATTGGGTTCCAAATGATTATTGGATCCCAAATGATTATGGGGTCCCAAATTATTATTGGGTCCCAAATTACTATTGGATCCCAAATGATTATTTGGTCTCAAATTATTATTGGGTCCCAAATGATTATTGGGTCTCAAATGATTATTGGATCCCAAGTTATTATTTGGTCCTATATGATTATTGGGTCCCAAATGATTATTGGATCCCAAATGATTATTGGTTCCCAAATTACTATTGGGAAATTATTTCTGCTCTGGGATAAGAAACTCAGGGTATCCCCCAGACTCTCATCTGGAGGTGCAGGGATGTTTTTTGGGGCTAGAATGAGGAGTTTTGGGGGGTCTGCAGGGCTGGGAGCAGCCCAGGACCCTGCAATGCACCCAGCAGAGGTGAAAGCCCTGCTGTGGCAGTGGGAGCTGGGAACACAGGGTCGTTGTTGTGGTGCTGGTTAATGTTTAAACAGCCCTGGGAAGCCCCTCCTGCCCTCCCTTCCAGCTCTTTGGCAGCTTCCCCACCCTCCTCTGCCTGGGGGTGCTGCAGAGAACTTTTATGGAAAATCCTTTCCTTAGGATTTTTCCTCCTGAGAAGCTGAGAGGCCTCAGGAACAAAATGCAAACATTGATTATCTGCTGCTGTGGAATGCAACAGGTGCATCTGTGATTGGTCTCATGTTGGTTGTTTGTAATTAATGGCCAATTACAGCCCAGCTGGCTAGGACAGAGAGGCCACAAGCCTTTGTTATCATTCTTTGCTATTGTAGTCCTAGCCAGCCTTCTGATGAAACCTTTTCTTCTATTCTTTTAGTATAGTTTTAATGTAATACATATAATAAAATAATAAATCAAACCTCGTGAAACATGGAGTCAAATCCTCATTTCTTCCCTCATCCAAGAACCCCTGTGAACACTGTCATGGTGGGAATGTGCAGAGGGAACAGGGGTCCTGCAGGTGTCCATCCTGCCAGGATGGGCTGTGCTCCTCCCAAGCATCCTTGGAAAATACCTGGGTGCTTGGAGGGAGCTGCCAGCGAGGACAGTGGGGGCTGGGGAGAAATAAACACCAAAATAACAACTCATGACCCACACAGAATCACAGAATTCCAGAATGGTTTGGGTTGGAAAGGCCTTGAAGCTCATCCAGTGCCATGGGCAGGGATACTTTCCACTGTCCCACGTTCCTCCAGCCTGGCCTTGGGCACTGCCAGGGATCCAGGGGCAGCCACAGCTGCTCTGGGCACCCTGTGCCAGGGCCTCACTGCCCTCCCAGCCAGCAATTCCATCTTGGAGCCTGTGCTGGGCTGTTCCCCATCCACATCTCCAGAACAAGTGGCCTTCAGCCTTCCCTGTGGTCCTGGACATTCCTTCTCTCCCAGGATTGGGCCTGGAGCAGCCCCCAGTGGTCCCAGAGAGCTGGGGAGACTTCAGCCCAGCCCTGGGGCCTGCCGTGCTCCTTCTGGGACTGCCAGCAGCTCCAGGGTACCTCAGACTGGGAATGGGGTGCCAAGGATGGGATAAAATCATCCTCTGATGGTTTTCCCTGCAGATTCTGGCACCAAAAATCTTCCCACCAAACATATTCCCATCCAACATCTTCTCACCAAATATCTTCCAAACAAACATCTTCCCACCCAAATATTTCCCACCAAACACCTTCCCACCAAACATCTTCCCACCAAACATCATCTTCCCATCAAACAAACATCTTCCCATCAGACACCTTCCCACCAAGCACTTTGCCCCCAAACATCTGACCAAACATCTTCTCATGAAATATCTTCCCACCAAACATCTTCCCACCCAAAATCTTCCCACCCAAACATCTTCTCACTCAAACATTTCCCACCAAACATCTTCCCAAAAATCTAATGTTCCCATCAAACATCATCTTCCCACCCAAAATCTTCCCACCAAACATATTCTCACCAAACATTTCCCACCAAACATCATCTTCCCACCAAACACTTTCCCACCCAAACATCTTCCCACCAAATATCTTCCCACCAAATATCTTCCCACCAAACATCTTCCCACCCAAACCCCTTCCTAAAAAACATTTTCCCACCCAACATCTTCCCACCAGGTATCTTCCCACCAAACACCTTCCCACTCAACACCTTCCCAACAAACACTTTCCCACCAAACAAACATCTTCCCACCAAACAAACATCTTCCCACCAAACAAACATCTTCCCACCAAACAAACATCTTCTCACCCAACATCTTCCCACCAACCATCTCACCAAACATCTTCCCACCAAACACTTTCCCACCCAACATCTCCCCACCAAACAAACATCTTCTCACCCAACATCTTCCCACCAAACATCTTCCCACCAAACACTTTCCCACCCAACATCTCCCCACCCAGCCCAGCCTCTCTGGAGCTGCTGCCCATCATGGGGCTGAGATGCAAAGAGCCCAAAGGGCTGAGAATTTGTCCCTCATCATCTGCAGAACCTCCTGCAGGGCAAACCACCCCCCTGGGGCCCTGTCCTTCATCCCCTGTGAGGGCAAGGCAGGGGGAGAGGGCTAAAACTGTTTATTCCACCTGAGCATCAGCATTTTCAGCATTTTCTGTGTCCCAGGGAGCTGCTGGGGTGCAGTCCAAGTGTTACTGCTGATGAGGAGGTCCTGGTGTGACAATGTGGAACATGAGGGGGCCATAAACCCATCAGGAGGATTGGAGGGCAAAAAAAAGAAAAGTTCTGACACCAAGGCTTGATGTTTGTCATCCATGGGATACCTGGGTGCTCGAGGCTCCTTTATTTTTAGCTGGATAATGGAGAGAGTGATGTGGGAGAAGGCAGGGCTGTGTCTGCTGAGATATTCAAGCTCCTTATTTGTAATTCTTGGTAAAGAAGTTCTGGATATGTGAGGGGGTTTTACATATATTTATGTGTATTTATATATGGGTGCTTATTTCCCATCCATATTCTGGTTTATATATATATATAAAATTGCACACAGGGAAGGAAATATTGCAAATATTCCCTCAGCTCCTTCTGCCCCTCTCTCAGATGAGCTTTAAGGTATGGATGTGACACTTGGGGACACGGTTTGGTGATGACCTTGGCAGTTTTGGGCAGAGTATTTGGACTCCATGATCTTAAAGAGCTTTTCCAATTCCACAGCTCTGTGTTTCTCCTGGTGCTTGGCACCTCCAGCCCACAGCTTTTCCCATCCTGTGCTGGGTCATGCCTTTCTCCACACCATGGATGTGTTTGTGGAGGCAATCACAGATCTCTGTGACCTGTCCATGTCCCTGTTTAAATTATTGGCTCCAAAATTGTTATTGGCTCCCAAATTATTATTGGGTCTCAAATTATTATTGGGACCAAAATTATTATTTGGACCCAAATGATTTCTGCTCTGGGATAAGAAACTCAGGGTATCCCCCAGATTCTCAGCTGGAGGTGGCAGGGGAGCCTTTTTTGGGGTTAGAATGAGGTGTTTTGGGGAGGTCTGTTTGCCTGGGCACCCCAAATTTCCAGCAAGCCCTGAAGTGGGAATTTTCTCCATGGGGTGGGAATGTTGGGTGTTTATCCAGCCCCTGTTCCCAGCAGCCTCAACCAGGTCATGTCCTGGTGATCCATTAACCAGAGTGGGGGGAGAGAGGCCCCTGTGCAAACCTTGGCATCTGCAGTGGAGCTGCTTGGAAAGCAGCCAGTGCTGCTCTTCCCTGGCCATCCACACAAAAAAACCCACAAAAACCTCCAAGGATTCATCAAAAAAAGGAGCCATTTCATGGAAATGCTGGTGGCAAAGTGCCATGGTGAGGGGGGACAAGAAGGGAGCTGCAGTGACCTTGGGACAACACTGCTGGGATGGATCGTGCTTGCTCTGAGATGGCTCTCCCCTGGGAATTCTGGAAGGAATTTTGCATTAGAGGTGTAATAAAACTAAATAAATAATAAATAATAATAAATAACAATATATAATATTATATAATAATATTATATATATAATATATAATAATATTATATATAAAATATACAATAATATTATATATAATATTATATATATTATTATATATACATAATATTATATATAATAATATTATATATATATATAATATTATTATATATAATATATAATAATATATATATAATATATAATAATAAATAATAAATAATAATAAATAATAATAAACTAAACTAAATGAATATTTATTTATTTAAATATAAATAAATAATGAAATCTGGGCAGGCCACAAAGGGAGATTCACCATGCTGGGGCTGTTTTCTCGCTGGATACCCACAAATTTCCAGTACTGGCAGCCCAGGAATCCCAGGAAACTCTCAGAAATGGCAGCAGGAGGAACCTCATCCCATTTCCCCCCTGCTGCCAAGCTGCTGCCCCCCTTGGAGGTCCTGGTGTGAGGAAAGGTGCAGGAAAAGTGGTGAATTTCTGAGGATCTGAGCTGCCTCAGTCAAGACCTGGCTTGCAAAGAATGTGGGTGATTTATGTGTGGATAGCAAGGAGAGGGAGAGCAGCAGGCAAAAGGAGTTTGGTCTCTCATTCCCCTCAGCCCTGCTCCTGAGGCTTTGCCCTACCCAGGAAAATTATTCCTGATTATCCCAGGGGGTTTAATTCCTGTGGGGACCCTCCTGAGTCCTCCTTTTTGCTTTAATCAACCCACTGTGCATCCAGTTGCTAAATCAGGAGGGGAACAAAACAAACAAAAATTACTTTTCTCCCCAAATTCCTCCATAACCTGTATTCTTTTGTATCCTTGCAGATCCTAGACTGGCTTTTCCCTACAGACTAGTCCTTGGGAACACAGAAGAGATAAATTCAGCTTCCAGGTCCAGTGTAATTGTTCACTCTCCAAACCCCTCCTGGTGCTGGCGGAAACCAGAAGCCCTGACACATTTATTTGGGTTTTTTCCCATAGAAAAGCCCTAGCAAGGGCAAATATAGACCTTGTGAAAGAAGAGCTTCAATAAACAAGATTTATTACCTGGAAGAGCAGGAGAAGGCCTGGGAGCTTTGCACAGCGTGGCACAACTCTGAGAAGGAAAATCCTTTAAAATTTCCATTTGGGGTGAGAGGAGCCTTGGCAGCTTCAGGCCTGGTTGGGGAAATAATGCAGGGAACCCTGCAAGGCTCAGATATTTTCATTTTCCCCCCTCTCTCCATCTCCAAAGGGGATGATCTGGGCCTTTTCAGAGCAGGGAGGGGTTAAGCCTGACCCTGAATTCCTCACTCCAACACCACATTCATGGATAACGTGCCCTTAATTACTGTTAATTACTTAATCGTGCTCTCCAACTCTGCTGAAAACTCTGCCTTAATTGCTCCCAAACAAGCTCTGGACATGCACGGGGTGCAATGCAGGCAGCAAGTCCCTAAATTCCATTCCCTGCAGGTTTGGGCCCTCCTTCCCCACCTCTCCCAGCAGTGACAATCCCCAGGTTTGCTCCAGGCATCCCGGGGCAGTTTTTCAGGTGATTTTCAGGCTGACCTGATGACACAGGGTCTTGTTTCAGGCTGCTCTCACCTCCTTAGGGATTAGCAAGGTGTGGGACATCACTTCCATCAGCCCCAGGGGGACATGGCAAGAAATGGGATGGGAGAGTCCCTTCCCCTGCAGGAGCAGAAATGGGAAGCAAGAAGAGAGGATGAACCCCCAGCCCTAGCTGAGCTCTGTGAGAAAAGAACAGCGTGAAAAATTCAGTTTTAAGCCCAGTTTTAATTCAGTTTTAAGCCCAGCCTGCTCAGGCCTGAGAAAAGGGAAAGCAGCAAGTGCTCAGTGTGGAAGAACTGCAAGGAAATCGACTCCTGGGACAAAACAGTGGCAGAATCTCCAATCAACAGCAACAAAATCAATCCCAGTCACGTTTCCCCAGCCAGGCTGCTCATCAGACACGATCTTAGTGGGAGGTGGAGGAGGAGAAGGAAGAAATACAAGCTGGAATTCCTATGGGCAGAGCTGAGCAAACCCATGGATACATCAAGCACCACATCAGCCAAAACACAGGGAAGCCCCATGGCAACCATTCCCAGGGTGAGACAGGAGGAGAGCATCAGAGTCACCAAATCCCAGGATAATTTGGGTTGCAAGGACCTTAAATCCCATCCCATTCCACGTCTTCAGGGCTTGGAGCACCCTGGGACAGTGGAAGGTGTCCCTGCCCTGGAAGAAGTGGAATGGGGTGAGATTTAAGGTTTGCAACCCAAATTATCCTGGGATTTGGTGATTCTGATAGCCTCCATCAGCACAAAGAACTCACACAGGCTCTCCAAACCTCCCACCATTGCTTTAAATGTAAAGGATAACCCTAAACTTACTCCAATTAATATCAATACAACTACAATGGGATGACACAACTTATCAAAGATCCCATTTGCAGTTGCTGACCTCCAGCTGGGGCAGCTCCCACTGATTCCAAATGCTCCTGTTCCAGGTGAAATCCAAACCCTCCCAGTTCAGCTCCAGCACCCCAAGTGTTCCATGTCCCATTCCTGTCCCAAACACCTCCATAAAAATCCTTGCCTGCCCAGGGGATGGATGCAGGGAGCAACCATGAGGACAGTGCCTCTTGCCTTCCATGAAACTCCAGCTCCTGGGAACTTCACCCCAAGCTTTGTGGTTTAGCACAAGTTCCACATCCTGGGGTGACCTTTTCATGCTGAGGAGGATGAAAAGTTCCATCTCAGATGTCACAAGGGGAACTTGCAGCCTCCTGGGCAATGCAGCAGATTGGAAAGAAGCCTGTGCTTAGCATTAAAAATAAACAAAACCAAAACAACAAACCCAAACTAAAAATTAATTCCCGAGTTTTACTCCTGTTTCAGGATTTTGCAACAGCCTGCTGGAAGTGGTTTTATCCCTTCCAACAGCAGAAGCTGCACCAAAAGTTGTGCTCACAAGTGAGAGGAAGCAGAGGGTGACTGCAGGAACCTGAGGTTTTCCACCCACGAGGCCCCACCAGAGCAGGAGATCTGCTCTGGAGATCAAGCCCTGTTCTCCCAGAGGTTTGAGCTTGTCCCTGTCCCACTTTAAGAGCTGCACCCCACCACTGTGTGTGTAACAAGTAACTCCAATCACTGTCCTGAGCATGAGGTTCTGAGCCGTGACATTCCCAAAGGGCAGAGTGAGAAATCATCAGGTGTTCTGCTCCTTCTCCCAGGAAAAAAGGAGACCGGGAACAGCAGCAAGTGTGGGAAACCCATCTCAGCTGACCCAGACACTGCCTGCCCCCATTCTTAGCATCAGAGATGTCCCTAAAAGGGGATCCCTGGCCCTAAAGCTGTGTCTGGGGTTAAAGGTTGGCAAAGCCAGGCTGCATTTCCCAGATGGAAAAGCCTCAGGTCCCTGTGGCCTCATTTTGTGTCCCTGGTTGCTGTGGAGGTGCTGGGGAGTGGTGGCTGCTCCTCCCCTGCCTGCAGATTGGATAAATGAAATTCCAGTGACCATTTCACTCTGGTCTGGGAGATTTTAACTCCCATGGAAGAGCAATTCCCACAGAGCACAGAGGGATGAGCTCCCCCACTCTTGCTCAGCTGTTGGAGAGGAGGGGAATCAGGGATGGAGGGTGATGATTAATGAGTATGTGTCCCAATCTGTGTCCCAACCTCAGCCTGGTCCTGCTGATCCATCCCCAGGCTCAGAGCCAGACAGGGAGACACCAGGGAGGGACAATCCCATGGTTGCTTCATGGGATGCAGGAATCACCAGGGAAGAGGAGCATCCCCCAAGGGAGCTGGATCTGCCTCACCTCCAAAATGTCCTTTTTGTGCTGTGGGGTTGAGCTGTGGCTGTGGGGAACATGGAAGAGCAGGGCTCCTTCATCCTTGGATATGGAGGGAGAGGGAAAAGCTGCCAACACAGGACAAGCAGGAGCAGCCTCAGGAATGTGGGATACTCTCCAGCCCTCATTGTCCAGGTGTGAACCTGAGAGATCCTGTGCAGGAGCAGCCTCAGGAATGTGGGATATTCTCCAGCCCTCATTGTCCAGGTGTAAACCTGAGAGATCCTGTGCAGGAGCAGCCTCAGGAATTTGGGATATTCTCCAGCCCTCATTGTCCAGGTGTAATCCTGAGAGATCCTGTGCAGGAGCAGCTTCAGGAATGTGGGATATTCTCCAGCCCTCATGGTCTGATAGCCCTGGCTCTACCAGGTGTAAAGCTGAGAGATCCTGTGCAGGAGCTGGGAAGGGAAAGGGAAGGACTGGTGAGACTGGGAAAAGCAGAATTCCTGTCCTGGTGTGTCACTGGCCTCTCCCTGACCCCATCACCCCCATCCCAGGGGAGATCCACCTCCAGGGAGGAGACAGATGAGATTTTGGGATGGGCTGGGGGGGAGCAGCACATCCCCAGGGCAGGGGGTGACCCTGATGTTGCCTTCTCCCCCTGGAGACCCCCCCTCCTTCCCCAGCCCCCTGGGCAGAGGATGGATGAGCTGAGGGACCCCTTGGTGGCCTCTGGAGTGGCCCAGGGAAGCAGGAAGCCCCTCCTGGTGCCCCTCAGCCCCCCCTGAGGAATTCCAGCTATGCAGGGAGCAGAGGTGTGAAAGGGAAAGATAAAGCTCATAAATCAGGCTGTGGGAGGAGGAGGAGGGCACAGAGCTGCAGGAGGATGGCACAGGGAAACCTCCCCGGGCGGAGGGAGGGAAAGGTGAGGGATAACCTAGAGAGGGGGATGGCCAAGGAAAGGCTGTCTCAGTGTAAAAAAACCCCAACAAAACAACAAAAAAGAAGAGCAAAATATGGGGGGAAAAACAGAAGCAGCGAGTTAAGCACAGAAATAAAAAGCCCTCAAAATACCATTTTACTTTAATTTTAGTCTGCTTTTTTTTAAATATTACTGCTACAATGGAAGATGGAAGGAGACACAGAACTCTCCTTGAAGAATGTTAGAAATTAAGTATTTAAAACATGTAATTGTTTTTTCTGCCTTGACAGGAGATCCCCCTAAGGCTGGAAGCTCTGTTGTGCAAGCCTCTATCCCTGTGAATCCAGCTTTCCATATGGGATAGATGGATGGATGGATGAATGGATGATGGATGGATGGATGGATGGATGGATGGATGGATGGATGGATGGATGGATGATGGATGGATGGATGGATCCATGGATGGATCCATGGATGGATGGACAGATGATGGATGATGGATGGATGATGGAGGGATGGATGGATGGATGGATGGATGGATGGATGGATGGATGGATGGATGGATGGATGATGGATGGATGGATGGATGGATGATGGATGGATGGATGGATGGATGGATGAATGGATGGATGGATGGATGGATGGATCTATGAATGGATGGGTGGATGGACATCTTGGCAACTTAGCTGGTGACCTGCCCCCCTTTCCTGAGCTCTCCAGGAGAAAATGTCTCCAGGCACATTTTTGGGATGCAGGAGTCATAATTAGCTCCTGGTGAAAATCCATGCTGGTCCACATTATATGTGAAAAACCCAAAGAGATGCTCTGGATCCCATCCCACCTGCTCTGGTGCACCTGGGGAGGGATGATCCCAGCAGAATCCCAGCTTCCAGAGCAGGACACTGAGAGCCAGCTCCCGTGCAGAGTGAGAAGGGAAACGTGAGCCTGTGGAGGAGCAGATGGGAAATGTGACCCTGGGGGCCACCGAAAATGAAGAGGGAACTGTGTGGTCTCGTGGCTTTCAGCTTGATTCCGCACACAGGGGGATCTTAAAGTGCACCATCCTCATTGCTGAGGAGCTCTGGGGCCTCTGGGCAGTGTCCCCAGCCCTGGCAGAGGAACTGGAGCCTCGCTGACACAGAGCGCCCACAAGCTGTGTGAAAGTAGGTGACTCGCTGGAGGAGAAAGAGAAAAAGCTAAAAATATCCCGAGTGAGGGAAGAATTCATCACTCACTCACTCACTCTCTCAGCTCTTATTATGCATCACAGAGAGCTGTTGCACAAACCCCTGCCACGAAGAGAGGCCCAGGCATGAATCATTCCCTGTGAGATATCCAAGAATCCAGCCAGAGGTGGAACCCACGTGGACCCAGACAGCCCAGACAGAAACCCAAATGGACCCAGACCCCAAATGTTCCAACCACCAGCTCCTGTTCATGCTCCTGTCATCATCCAGGAGACGCTCTGGCCTTTTGGGAAAGATATCCAGGGGTAGAGAAGGGAGATGATCCCCCTCTGAAGGACTTGTAATTCAAAAAGGCTGAAGGGAAGCAGTGACCAAAGCCCAGGCACCAGCCCCTGCCTAAAAGATCAGGGGAAAGGGGTTTTTGGGATGCATAAAATAGAAGAGAGAGGGGTCAGCATGACAAGCATGGGCTCCCACTGTGCCTCTTCCATCCTGCATGGATAACTGCACCTCCCTGTTCAAAGCCAACCCATGAATTCATGGAATCCCAGGGTGGTTTGGGTTGGAAAGGACCTTAGAGAACATCTCATTCCAACCTCTCTGCCGTGGGTAGGGACATCTGACTTCTCCCCTTAGCTCCCTGATGGAGAGGTATTGGGATCATTAGCTTGTCAGAGTGAACCCAAGAAAAGTTCCAAAGTCTGTTTTCCCAGCCTGGCGCTTGAAGAAGAAGTCAGGGCTCTTCATTTCTTGGTCTCAAGGTTGTTTATTGTATCTTATCTATAAAATTCTTTCTCTTGTCCTGCCGAGGTCAGCTCAGCAGGACAGTCCGAGGCACTCTGCCTGCCCCAGGGCAGTGTTATCTTTTTATACTAAAAACAACTACGTGTACAATATTTACAATTACTTTCCAATGCCCATCACCTATGTTAGACAGTGAGCTTCTACTCTAAACCAGTCTGTCAGTGCCAACATCACAGCAGGAGATGGAGGCCAAGAAGAAGAAGGAGAAAGGCTGGACACACCCAGTTCCCTCCATCTTGCTTCCTGAACCCCCATACCAGAAACTCTAAAATCTACTTTTCCACCCTGTGATAACTTCACTATTATTCTACTTAAACTGTTGTGGCTTGCTGGTCTTCATATAAGGTTGGTGATTTGCTCCACGGGTCATAATCAAACCCACAGAGGCATTTTGGGCTCTGTGACCCCTGGCAGGGGTCTTGGCTGCTCAGGACAGCCAGAGGGATGTCCTGGGTCCTGACAAAGAGGAGGAAAGGATCAGCTGAAAGTTAAAGTCTGAAGGCCCTGGGGATGAAACCTGTGCTCCACAATCCAGGATCACACAGCAGGCTGGACACTGAGATAAGGCAGATGCCTGGAATAACCCAAATAGCTGAGATAAGCCCTGGTCTGGGCCTGGCACATCCATCCATCACTGACCTGGGGCCAGGAGCCTGCTCTGGCCTGACCCAGACCCCAAACACCGCAGCCACTCCTCCCTCCAGACCCCAGGGCTGCTCCAGGCAGGGTCAAGGTCTTGGAATCCTGATTCCACATACAGGAGGGTGACAGGGGCTGAGCCTGGTGACTCTGAGCTCTGCTGGAGCAACCAATTCCCCCCTGAAGGCAGCAGGGTGGGGTTCAGTGGGTTCTGCCCAGCCTGGCACACAGGGAGGGGTTGGGGCAGTGACCAGGGTGGGCCACCAGCTGTGAAGCAGAGATCTTGGTTCATGTGACACCCCAAAGGCAGTGGGATGCTGCTCTCCAAAAGGTCAGAAATGGGCTGTGGAGGGGGCTCTGCAGGAATTTATTCCTCCAGATGAGCTCATGTGTTGGCAGGAGAAAGTGAGTGGTTTCTCATCAGCCTCATCCATGCCTCAATGCTGCCCAATCCTTTGCTCCAGGTGGAAGGGATATTGAGGGCCTGTTTTCCAGCTTCTCCTCATTTTCTTATCTCTTCTCCCACTTCCTCAGAGCTTACCAAGTCACCTCTGAAGTATGAGCCCTTGTTCATCACCATGCCAAACCATTCCCCTGAATAACCCTGGTTAAAGCCAAAGCTGGAGCCCCACAGTTTCCCTCCCCTGGAATTCCAGGGGTGGAGAGCCCTGGGAAGGGAGGGCAGCTCTGCTGGCACCACAGAGGGGATGGATGGGATGGGAAAAATGGATCAGAGGTGTCTCTGCTTGTTGTGGGCACTCTGGTGCCTCCTGCAAGGAGAGGCTCAGAGCACAGGGCAGGCGCCCACAGGAGGCTGCAGGAGCCAGCAAGCTCTGCTCCTGTCATCATTCCTGCCTGGAAAAACAGCTCCCAGCACTGGCAAACCTTAATTGGGCTTCCCTCATAAATCACCTTGATGTCACCCAGCTGCAAGCACTTCCCAGGCTGGCATGTAAGGGCAATCTCTGCTTTCATCCCACTCCATTCTTCCCCTGACCCCTCAGAGCCTCTGTGCCCCAGCCCCCTGGGACATCCCAGGAGCCCTGTTCCTACAAGAATGTCAGCTATTCCAGGTTGTTTTGCCCTGCTGGACAGGCACATGGATGCTTTGAGAGACACTTGCCTTGCTAGCAGCCGGCCCACTGCACCTAGCTTCCTCTCCTAGATTAGTCATTCTTCCCAAATTTCCTTCTTTTGTGTAGGGATTCCCTCTGTTTCCTGCTACAGGCTTCATTTTCCCTTGTTCTGTGAGCACTTGGAAGTATTTGTACTGCCAGGGAGGCTAGTTCATCTGTTCAGCTATTTTTATTCCTCCTGCCGTAGCATCTGAAGAATTGTTTTTCCAGAATAATCTCTGCAGGTCAGGAAGGGAAAAAGAAATCATCTTGGACGCAGCTGAATGGGTTGAAAGCAGTTTTTCACACACCATCCTCCTGCTGAAATCTTTAATATTGATACTCCATGACTCAATGTTCCTTGTGGGTCCCTTCCAAATTCAGGATATTCCACGATTTAAGTGACAGAAATTCAGAACAGAGCCACGTTCTTTGAGACATCAGGTGTCAATGCTGGAGCTGTGGGGGATCCGCTGCACCTCTGAGGACTAAAGGGTTTTGATTTCTTTCCAGAACTATTAAACCTCAGCCCAGCATCCCACAAAATTGCTCTTGCTCTCAGCATGCCCAGGCCTGGCACCAGGAAACGAGGGAAGCTGGAATGAGGTGATCTCTGAAATCCTTCCCAGCCCAAACCATCCTGCTGTTCTCTGCTCAAGCCTCTGCACATACAAATTCCTTTGGAATCTGTAAATATTTCTGCACTCAGCTCATTCTCCGCAGCTGGATCGGCATTTGGGGATTGAGGCTCCCTCCTGCTGCTCCTTGGAGGCAGCAAACCCAGCCCTGCCCACCAGTGTGGGATGTGGGGAGCATCCCTGGTGCTCTGCCTGCAGGGACACGCCTGGAATTCCTGCTCCAAGCCAGGGACTGGCTGCTCCTGGCAGGGCTGTGCCCAGGAGATGGAGCTTTGCCAGCTCCTTTTCCCTGGCTCCTTCCTCTGGGCTGGGTCTGCTCCCAGCAAGCCCCAACACCTCCAGGAGGGATCTGTTGAGGATTGCAGTGCAAATTATTTTCCATTCCCATCTGTATGGCAGATTACCTTTGTCAAGTGGGCAGTTTGCCTTTGAGTGACCACATTCACACCTCCCTGGGGAGGGGACATTGCTGATAACAGACTATTGAATGTCCCTGCATGGCTGATAAGAACTAGAACATCCCATGGGGAGATGTGAGCCCAGAGGGAGGAGCCAAGCATTGCTGCCCAGATAGAATCCAGAGGTTTTTGAGACACCAGCACGGCTTTCTCCACGGGATTGCCCAGAGGAACAGCAGCTGCCTCTCCTTCCACTGCATCTTCAGAGCAAGAATCCATCCTTCTCTACAGGACCCCCTTGCTCCAACAGAGCCAGCCCTGACACTGCAGGAGGGCTGCAGCCACATTTCCAATGGGACTGCCACCAACAGCCTGACCCACAGGGTGTCAGGCTGGGTTCTGACTCTGGCAGTGTTGTTCAGGTGTCTTGCATTGTTTATTTTATCCTTTATTTATTTTTCCTTTCCCTATTAAAGAACTGTTATTTCCTCCTCCTATATTTTTACCTGAGAGCCCCTTAATTTAAAATTTATAGCAATTTGGAGAGGTGGAGAGACTTTACATTCTCCATTTCAGGGGAGGCTCCTGCCTGCCTTAGCAGACTCCTGTCTTTCCAAACCGAGACAGATCCCAGTCCCACAGGGAGGGATCAGCCTCACCTCAGGGGTGATTTCACAGGGGACAAGCCCAAATTGGAGCACTCCTCTCAATTTCCTCTGTGGGTGCTTGTAAATGCTGAGCCTGAGGGCCAAAACGTGTTCTCCTTGTTGCATTCAGCCAAAACATCCCAAAAATATCCCCGTTCCTGAGGGAGAACATTCCCCTTTAGGCTTGCACTGCACATCTAGGCCAGGAGGAGAAACAGCAAATGTGGAGTTTTCCTGGAGCACAAGAGCCTTTTGTGGGTATTGTTGATGCTGCCTCTCATTTGTGGGACACGTCTGAGGGTCTGCCTTGAACACCCCAAGTTTCCAAAATACTGTATTTGTCCTCACAGTATCTTCCAAAACACAGTATTTTCCCTCATAGTATCTTCCAAAACACTGTATTTTTCCTCATAGTTGGTGTTTGGAAGATGGTGCATTCCAAAGCTTCTTGAAACACTTTTTTTAAAAAAACCATAGAAATAAAAAAGCCCTCAAAATACCATTTCACTTCAATTTTAGTCTATTTTTTTTTTCTAATATTACTGGCATAATGGAAGATGGGAGGAGATACAAAAAAGGTTTTTAAAAAAGGTGTTTGGAAGATGGCACATTCCAAAACTGCTTTCAACACTGGTGAGGTTCAAAACTGAGATTTCTGTCCTTGAGAGTGTGAGGCTGCTGGTTCAGAGGAGCCCTTCCAGCAGCTCAGTGACCCTTGGTGGAAATTGGAAAAATAAAAACTTCCACAGACACTGAAGGGTTTGATCTGCAGCCTTGGGAGAAGCTTGGGTTGGTGTAAAAATAAAATACACAGACATTAAAGCAGAAAAACCAAAAATTACATTCGAAATAGAAACTACTTTTCTATTTCTCACTTACTTAAGGCATTTCTATAGTAAGAATAGGCCTTAAGTAAGTGAGAAACTGCGTTGATAAGATGGTGAAGGGTTTATAATGTAGGAAACTGCAGTGATAAGATAGTGAAGGGTTTATAATGTAGGAAACTGTATTGATAAGCTGGTGAAGGGTTTGTAATGTAGGGATGTCATTGTACAGAGTAAGAGATTATAATAGAAGCATTTGTGTGCACATGTGACAAAATCCCATAGGATAAAAGTACCCACAGTGCAGTAGAAGTAAAGGTGATAGGTTAGAAAAGCAAAATAAACTTTGTGGCAACTGTCCATTGGGTTAGAAAGTTCTATATTGTCCTGTAACAAAGAATTTGTGAGTACTTTTGAGCTATGGCCAACTGCTTGTGCCTCTAAAATCTCACAGCCTCTGAGACTGATGTTTGTCTGAGCAATAAATCCTTCTGAGCCTGAAATTAGTGCCATCCCTTCGTTACCACAGTGACAACAATGACCCTTGGTGGCCTGAGCTCCCCATTTTGGCAGAGCTGGTGAGGGGCTGTGTTCCAGCTGCAGCTCCTCCTCGGATCACATCCTCACTTCCAGCTCCTCCTTGGATCACATCCTCACTTCCAGCTCCTCCTTGGATCACATCCTCACTTCCATCTCCTCCTGGGATCACATCCTCACTCCCAGCTCCTCCTTGGATCACATCCTCACTTCCATCTCCTCCTCAGATCACATCCTCACTTCCATCTCCTCCTCAGATCACATCCTCACTCCCAGCTCCTCCTCGGATCACATCCTCACTCCCAGCTCCTCCTTGGATCACATCCTCACTTCCATCTCCTCCTCAGATCACATCCTCACTTCCATCTCCTCCTCAGATCACATCCTCACTTTCAGCTCCTCCTCGGATCACATCCTCACTTCCAGCTCCTCCTCAAATCACATCCTCACTCCCAGCTCCTCCTTGGATCACATCCTCACTTCCAACTCCTCTTTGGATCACATCCTCACTTCCAGCTCCTCCTCGGATCACATCCTCACTCCCAGCTCCTCCTTGGATCACATCCTCACTCCCAGCTCCTCCTTGGATCACATCCTCACTTCCATCTCCTCCTCAGATCACATCCTCATTTCCAGCTCCTCCTTGGATCACATCCTCACTTCCAGCTTCTCCTCGGATCACATCCTCACTCCCAGCTCCTCCTCAGATCACATCCTCACTCCCAGCTCCTCCTTGGATCACATCCTCACTTCCAGCTTCTCCCTGGCCAAGCTGAGGGCAGCTCTGCCTCCCCCTCCTCATTCACACAGCACACCAGGGTCAGACCCAGCCTTGGACCAGGCCCAGTTTTTCCCTTTCCCTCCTGTTGTCACCATGAGGGGTCTCCAGTGAATATCTCATCCCATTCCCACCAGGATTCATCCCAAACCTTCTGGGCTGGGGGTGTGTGGCCAACCCAAAGGAGCTGAGCTCTCTCTTAATCCTGCTCTGGCCTCTTCCCTGTCCAGGGCATCACCTAAACCCTGAGCCAGCCCTGCTTGCTCCCCCAGCCTTTGATCCTTCATTCCCAGCCTGGCAGATTGTCCCCGTTAGGAATTCCAGGCCTGTAATTGCATCGAGAGCCAGGCCCGCACCTTCCCCTGTAATTTAGCTCTAATTAATGCCCATTTATTATTAACTGTTTTCAGCTGGGCTCAGGCTTAATATCAGCTGGTTATTATGCAGAGGCCGGCAGGGATTGTTTTCATCTCCTTTGTTACCCATTCCAGCCATTTCCCCTCCCTCCCCTGCTGACAGATGCCCACAGAATGTGCAGGATCAGCATAAAGGATCCCTGTGAGGGAACAACGGGGCTTTCAAAGCCACCAAACACCCAGGGAAAGCCTCCCCACCTCCCCAGGTCTGTGCCCAAGGCATGTGGACAAAGGAAAATCCCCCCCAGTTCCACAGGAGAAATTCAGTTTGTATTTTTTTTACTGGCGCACAAAAAATCTGTGATTGAGGGTGGAAATTACCCAGGAGCTGTTTTGAAAGAATTGGGGCATTTTCATGCTCTTTTCCTATTTTCCATTAGCTCATTTCTGGCTTTAAGAAAAAAAAATTAAAAAAAAAAAAAAAGAAGAACAGAAAGAGAAACCTTTCTTTCTACTTCCCTTTATCACATTTCACTCCCCACCCCCCCTCCAAAAAAAAAAAAAAAATAGGAGCAGTGAAAGCACAACCACAAATCCAAGATAACAGCAATATTTAGGAGAGGCCTTCAGAGCCTGGATAAAAAGCAGGGAGCTGAAGATGGAAGAGGAAAGGTTGAAAAAGATCAATTCCAACCATGAACCTAAACACTGTCTACTCTACCAGAACCGTGTCCCCAAGTGCCACATCCACCCACTGAGCCCTTCCAGCACTCCACCACTGCCCTGGCCTGGCTTTCCATGAGGAAATTTCTCCCAAAATCCGATCTAAACTGTCCTTCCTCCAAGCTGGCCAAGGGAATTGAGGGTAAAACTCCCCAGAGCTCCAGGTGGGCTCTGGAGCCAGCACCAGAACAAGCAAAGCCTCCACTGCAAAGGGTGACAGTGACAATTTGAGAGGGAAAGCAGGGGTGAAAAGGAGAACTGAGGCATGGCAAAGCCCTTTGCTCCCCTGCTGGAGGTGGAGGAACATTTTGAGAAAGGTCAGGAAGTGTCAGAGGAGCAGAGACATCGCCAAGGAGGGATGCAATGTGTGAATGCAGGTAGAAAAACAAAACAAAACAATAAAAAAAACCAGTTACAACTGCTCAGGCTTGACATTTCCCCCACCCTTAGGGGATATTTCAGTTCAAGGGGATATTTCAGTTCACTGCTTCTTGACAATTGTTGTGAAATTGGCAGCTCTTGCCACATTTGGTGCTTTCTGCTCCTTGCTTTGCGCTAAGGTTGCAAAATTGGCCTCTGGTTTTGGTGAGGAAAGGAATCAGCACTCCAGAGTTCCCAGGACTCCAAATCCCACCTTGTTCCTTTTGCCCAGGGGTGTGGGGGACACTAAATCTCCTTAAAACCTTGAGTGACTCAGGTAGAGGTCCCTTAAAGCAGGTTGGAGGCATCCCAGGTGCTGTGGCCTTGTGGAAACGGGAAATAATGGCAAGGAGGGAGAAATCTGTGCAGTGTTAAACTGTGGAAAACGCCAATCACTTGGTTTTAAAGTTTTAAAAGTTTAATAGTAATAAAATGGTTATAAAAATAGCAATATAATTAGAGTAATAATAATTTAGACAATTTGGATTAGGAGAATATGAGACAATAGAAACAAAAAGTTAAGCACAGTCCAGGTACCTTTTTCTGGGCAAAATAAGCCCAGAAAAGGACCCACATTAACAGAGGATTAACCCTTAAAAGCAACAGCCTGTTGCATATCCATACACCTCATACATGATGCATAAATTCCATTCAAACACAGGATTCTGTCTGGGCAGTGTCAGCTTCTTCCTCTGAATCCTCTTCAGGGGCTGAGCAAGGTGGGAAGAAGTTCATTTCTTCTGATAATGGAGCAATAAATTCTCTTTCTCCAAAAGATTTGTGTGTCCTGTGGCTGCTATCTGGTGTGAGTACCTCATTCCTCTCTTTACAAACATGTCCCACATACATTGCTTGTATTTTAACATCCTATTAAATGTTAATAGAAGTTACATTTTAACTACAAAACTACATTCACCGTACTATTAAAATGTTAATGCAGCACTACTAATCAATACAACATAATACATACAGTGAATATCTGCACAGAACCATAGAATATGCACTTTTCACATAAATCATCTTAAAGCATCCCATCCCCAGCACAGCCTGAGAGCTGCCCCGGGACAATTACCTGGAGCCATCCAGCCAGGAGCTCTTCCCTGCAAAGGCCTCGTTTGCTTTAATTACTCTCATTTGGAAGTCAATTCAGAGCAGCTTTCCTGAAGATGCCTGCCTGGAGCAGCCCCCGAGGAGCTGGAAAACAACACAAACTGTTTTCAGTTGCATATCAGCACCCTCAGGCTTGGAAAAATAGCGGAAATGCATCAACAAAACACTGTAAAGATGCTTCCTAAAGATGTTTTCCCCAACTTACTCTTACCCAGGCTTTCAAGGCTGGAGAAAATCAGAGACCCATCATCATCATCAAAGGATTTGGGTTGGGAGGGACCTTCAAACCATCCAGTTCTACCCCCCTGCTATGGGCAGGGACACCTTCCACTGTCCCAGGCTGCTCCAAGCCCCATCCATCCTCCCCTTGGACACTTCCAGGGATCCAGGGATGCCACAGCTTCTCTAGGCACCCTGTAGCCACCCTCCCAGGGAACAATTCCTTCCCAATATCCCATCCAACCCTGCTCTCTGGCAGAGGGAAGCCATTCCCTGTGTCCAGTCACAGAAACCATCAATATTAATATTGGATGCTGCCAGTCCCAAGGGCTTTTTGGTAGCCAGAAGAAGCCTGATTGATGCTCCAGCATGTTTTCATCCACAGCAGCTTGGGCTACCAAAGCAAAGGCTGCCTGTGGCCACAGCACTTTATTTTGGGAGGTTTGGAAGGTTTAGAGAATAGCAGCAAACTGGCAAGGAAGGGTTTCTAAAATATTTTCTTGCATTTGCTATTAAGAAAATAAAGTTGATGTGGTATTTTCTGGGTTCCCCCATGGCAGGACGGAATGAATCTGACTCCATGTTCTTAGAAAGCTAATTTATTGTTTTATGATCTTTATTATATTAAAGAATACTATACTAAACTATAGTAAAGAATATAGGAAGGATACAGACAGAAGGCTACAAAGAATAATGAAAAACTCGTGATTCTCTCCAGAGTCCTGACACAGCTGGCTGTGATTGGTCATTAAGTTAAAACAATTCACATGAAACAATGACCAGTTGGTAAACAATGTCCAAACCACACTCCAAAGTAGCAAAACATAGGAGAAGCAAATCAGATAATTATTGTTTTCATTTTTCTCTGAGGCTTCTCAACTTGCCAGGAGAAGAAATCCTGGGCAAAGGATTTTTCAGAAAATATGACTGCGACTCTGATGTTTCAGCAAAATGTCACTGCACTAGGAAAGAAAAAGAGCAAGGCAGAGCTGTCCCCATCTCTGCTGCCCCCCTCCTCCTCTCTGAATTCCCTGGGAGCTGAAGCAGTGACTGCCACGCTCCCTGGCTCTCCTGGCTATAAATCCATCAGGTTTCAGCCCCTCCCCAGCCAGACTCTGAAAATAAGCTCTGCCTGGCCCTGCAGGTGACCCAGAACAAGCAGCAGAGCAGGGCTTGGATCACAGCTTTTAAATCCTGGCCCTGCTCCTGCCAGCAGCCCTTGTCACCAGCTGATAACCAGAAGCCAGGGGCTGGATGTGGCACCGGTGCCCGGGAATGCCAGCCTGTCCTGCAGGGAGCAGATGGCAGCCTGGATCTGGGCACCACCTCGGCTTGCTCAAGGCACTCTGTGTCCAAGCCCTCTCCTGGCATGCATTTCCCACCCAGCAGCAGCTCTGCAGCACATTTGCTTGGTTCTTTTTTCTCATTTAGGTAAAATCCAGGAGCAGTGGAGCTGCGGTTCTGTTTCCTGACACACACGTGTGTGAGGGACAACTGCTCACCCTGAAATTTCAAAATGTTTATTAAACCCTGACAAAAGTATAACAAAGGAGTACATAAGTGTGAAAAACGCCAATCACTTGGGTTTTTAATTTTTTAAAGTTTAATAGCAATAAAATGGTTTTAAAAATAGTAATATAATTAGAGTAATAATAATTGGGGCAATTAGGATTTAGAACAATACAAGACAATAAAGAGTTACAGACTTCCGGGTGCCTCTTTCTGGGCAACAAAAGCCCGAAAAAGGACCCACATTAACAGAGGATTAACCCTTAAAAGCAACAGCCTGTTGCATGTTCATGATGCATAAATTCCATTCAAACACAGGATTCTGTCTGGGCAGTGTCAGCTTCTTCCTCTGAATCCTGACAGCATCTTCAGGGCTGAGAGAGGTGGGAAGAAGTTAATTTCTTCTGATAATGGGGCAACAAATTCTCTTTCTCTGAAAAATTTGGGTGTCCTGTGGCTGCTGTCTGGTGTGAGTTCATTCTTTTAAAAAAAGTATCTTACACAGCACAGTTTCTATTTTAACATTATGTTATAACCTAAAACTATATTTAACACACTACTTAAGAAAATTAATACACACTTTCTAACATAACACATATCATATTCATTTGAGTATTTGTGAAAAGCCAATCACAAAATACACATTTTTCAAATAAGGGAAAATTCACACCACTGGGAACTGCCCCTCATGGATACCTCATGGCCTGTTTGTCTTCAAGATGGATGCTGAATCTTTTATACCCCTAGGAGTTGCATCAGCCAGCCCTGGCCCTCCCAAAGTCTGTCAGTCAGCTCTTCTTTGCCATTTATCAGTGGAGACTGCTTGCTTGTAACTGGATTGGAGCTCAGGTGTTGCCATGCCCACCCCCTGAGCACCCCAAGCTTTTCCATTCCCAGCTGCCCCATGCAAGGGACACATGTGCAGCCTTCTTTGTACCTGTCCTAGACAGCCCAGGCTGTCTGATGGCAACAGTGCAGGGGGGAAAGGAACTATGGGGAGAGCAGAGGACATCTAACACACAATAACATAATTACACATCACTAAAGCTTTTCTAATATTCACACAACAGTTTTCTTTTAATTGCGAGAGCAAATCATCTCATGATCCATCTATAACACGTGCAGCAGGGATGGATCCTGGGGATCCCCAGGCAGCAGGGATGGATCCTGGGGCATCAGCATGGCTGGGAAGTGGATTTTGGAGTGCTGGAAACGTGCCTGGGGGCACAGCCTTGCTGTCTGAAAGCCTTCTCCCACCTCCTCCTCAGGCAAACAGCCTGCCCCAGGCGGATTTCTCACCTCGCCAGCCTGGCACAGACTGCAGCTGAAGCTGGAGCTGCCTGGAAAATTGGGCATGCTGGCACCTCACAGGGTTGCAAGGGCTGCAGGGTGGCCCAGGCTCCAGTGCTGGGAGCATCCTCCTGTGAGGCTGTAATTCCTGCTGGCCCTCTGTCCCTGCTTGATGGAAAAATAGCAGAAATGCATCAACAAAACACTTTAAAGATGCTTCCTAAAGATGTTTTCCCCGACTTGCTCTTACCCTTATTTTCCAGCAGGAAGATTTTTGAGGCCTTGGCACGGGGCTGGGAGAGCCTGGAGTGGGCACAGGCAGCTTGGAACCCCCCCCCTCACTCTGCAAACAGAGGTGTTTCTCTTTCTCAGAGCTCCCAGCTCTTCCTCAGGGCAATTTCCAGGGTCAGAGTGGCTGGGTTGGGGACATGGGGACAGCACACTGTCCCTGCATCACAGACAGGGCAAAACAGGCAAGAAAAGCAACAAATGAAAAGAGTGCTGAGGCCCTGGCACAGACTGACCAGAGCAGTTGTGGCTGTCCCTGGAAATGTCCAAGGCCAGGCTGGAACGGGCTTGGAGCAGCCTGGGATGGTGGAAGGTGTCCCTGGAATGGCAGGGGGTGGAATGGGATGGTTTTGAAGGTCCATTCCAACCCAAACCATTCTGGGATTCCATGGCAAACCAAGCCTGGCAGTTCTGCCTCAGAGGGGAGCAGCCATGGAAATGTGCCCTCCAACCTTTTGGATCCCTTCCCTTCTCCAAGGCAGGTGCTGTTCTGTGTTCTGCTCCCTCCACCGCCCCTCTCCTGCCCCAGCACAGGGAGAGCTCCTGAAATCGCTGCTCCTGAGTCTTTTATTTGGGATGCAAAT
>CM019907.1:37700954-37825780 GCA_009764595.1 Geothlypis trichas
CTGGGGACACCTCAGTGTGGAGCATCCCTCCACGGGCATTCCCTCCTCTCTCCAGGGAATGCAGGGTGAGGAGGGAGTTCAGCAGAGGTCACAGCACCAGGGAGGGACAGAGAAAATGAGATTGATGGTCCTGCTGTGCTTCAGGCTTTGGGTGAATCACAAGTGACTCAGCTGCTTTGAGACCCAGGGCAGCTGAACAGCTGGGATGACTTTGGCACTTTGTGGCCCTCACTGTTCTCCTCTGAGTGTTGTCCCCTGATGGTAACAGGGGTGGGAATTTGGGAAGAAAACCCTCCAAGAACCTGCAGCAGCCATGAGATGGACTTGAGCTCAGGGGTCATTCCAGAATCCACTCCTGGGAAAGGCAATCCTGGGAGCAAGCAGAGCCTCTGGAGCCTGCAGCACCTAATTCTAAGGGAAGCTGAGGAGAAAGAGGGGAAAAACAAAACCCACCAGGAAAACAAAGAATTTCTGAGCAATGATTGCTTTACCACAACTGCATCCCCATCCAGCCTCTAAAAACTCTGGAACAATCCCATCCTGTGTCATTTTGTGTATTTTCTGGAGCTAAACAGCTGCTTTTGGGAGGGATACTGCACTGTCCTGTTCAAAGCAGTGGATTTATCCTGTCCTTTCTTGCAGGAGGAACAGTGCAGTGGTTTCTGGCAGCAGTGAGGAGGTGCTTACACACATCTGCAAAGCCCTTCCAGGCCCAGGGAGCAGCCAAACCCACAGGGAGAGCTGCCAGGAAAGGAGCTCAGTCCTCTGGGATGCAGCAGGGCATTGGAAAGGTGAAGTGGGAGATCCAAGCAGAGGGAGATGCAGCTATGGATGGCCTAGAAAAATATGGAGAAGGAGGAGGAAGAGGGAGGTAGGGAAGGGAGCATGTCAGCACAAAGCAGATGAGGCAGAAGTGGGAAAGACAGATGGAAATTGTCTTTCCCACTGGAAAGGTGCTTCCATCAGGAGGATTTCCTTCTGGCATCAATCAGGGACAGCACAAGGCATCCACCCAGGCCCAGAGCTCCTAACTGGAGCTCCCAGAACAAAATGGGCCACTGGGGAGGCTGCTTGGGCAACTGAGCTCCAGCTCTGTGCCCTGGCAGAGCTTTCCTGCAGGAAGCTCTGTGCCCCCAAGGGAGGGGACAGGGGCAGGAGCCAGCCCACCTTGGGAGGAACAACAATCCTGTCTGGGCAAGAAAGAGCCCAGGGTTCCCAGGCTTGCCTGCAGGATCTGGGAGGGTGTGCAGGGCTGTTATCACATTCCTGGCTCAGCTGATATCCATCTTCCCCCTTCACCGGGCCTGACCTCAGCAGAGGCAGGGGCTGTGCCTGCTCACTCAGGATGACTAAAGCAAGGTTTGATACAGCTTCTACCAGCCCAGGATTGCTCACACACCATGCTCCTTCTCCAAGGAAAGGGCTGGGGGGTGAATTTTGGATCTTTCCCCAGATCAAGGGTAGAGACACCCATGTGAGAAGTGACCTTGTTTTGTTTTATAGCTGTGCTGAGAGGTTGATGTTTGTATTCACTGTGGCCATCCCATGCTAGGAAGCTCCACCACAGGGCTTCAAAAAGAGACTGGGAAGATGAAATTGCACCAGCATTTAATGGGGAAGAGAAGAACAGGGATAGCCCTAAATTGGGTGCAAAAAAATAGACCCCTTATTTTTCAATGTTGCTCTCATGCTAAAATTCCCTCCTTCAGCAGCTGAAAATGCTGTTTTTATGGGATAACATCAGAAAGTTGCTTCCTGCACCTCCAGGATGCTCAGAAGGTGGGAAAGGTTTTTGAGCACTGGGTTTTCACAGCTCCCACCTTCACAAGTCCCATCTGAAACATAAACCAGCCAAGGCTGGGGAGTGCAGGGCTGTTGGGTGACCTCCAGTACCACTGGGCTGGACTGGTCCCTGTGGGGAATGCACTAAGGGACAAAAAGAGTCTGGTCTGGGCAGCACGCAGGCCAGGGCCAGCCTGGTAATGAGGCAGCAAATTCCCACTCCAGAGCCTGCCTGGGAAAAGGAGCTCAGGAGGAGCCTCACTTACATCAGGCTGGGCCAGAAGTGTCTCCATGGCTGGTAGAAAAGCTCCTGGCTGGTGTCAGGAGGCCAAATGACTCAATTGTGGTGGGTGGGGGCAATAGGAGAAGGGGATGTGGTCAGGGAGCAGGGCATGAGTCACCAAGGAAGGGCATCTGCTGATAACAGCTGGATAAACTCACAGCAGAGACATCAGGTCTGCTGGGGAGAACATCCCAGCTGGAAGCCAAAGGCTGGAGGCAGCAGTTCCAACAGGCAGAGCAAGGGAGAGCTGTGAGAGCCTGGCATGGGCTTTTCCTGCTTGGCAGATGCTTGGTTTGAAAAGACAGGTGTCTGCTAAGGAAGGCAGGAGACTCCCTGAAATGGAAAATGTGAACCCCCTGCCTCTGAATTGCTATAATTTTGAAATCAGGCAAAGATGTGGGAGCAGGAATAACAGTTCTTTAGTAGGGAAGCAAACAAAACCCCCAAACCAATGCAGTAATACAAAACAACACTGACAGAGTGAGAACATGGCCTGACTCCCTGTGTGTCAGGGTGTTGGTGGCAGTCCCATCAAAGGTGGCTGCAGCCCTCCTGCAGAGACAGGGGTGGTTCTGCTGGAGCAGGGATCCTGTAGAAGGCTGGAGTTTTCCTCTGAAGATTCAGTGGTGGTGTAGGTTGGTCTGGCCTTCCTCTGGGAATCCAGTGGGAAAGGTGCTGCGGTGTTCCAAATCTCAGATTATACCCAGGAAGGAATGCTTGGCTCCTCCCCCTGGGCGGGGCTTCTCCCAGTGGGATGATGTAATTGTATCAGTCATGCAGTGACACTCAATGGCCCATGAACACAAGATATTTCTCCGAGGGAGGAGTCAGCCTCATTCCCTGCTCTGTTCCCTGTTATATTCCTTCCCTACACAGGGACAGACAATTCCCTCCCATCCCACAAGGCACCAGTCCTGTAGACTCCTCTGTGGAGCAGTTCCCTACAGGAATGCTCTTGGGCAAGAGACATGGGACAGCACTACTCAGTTTGCACTCTGCTGCTGCCTCCTCTCCTCCACCATCCTCAAAACCTCAGCTCTGAGCAGTCAGAGATCCCGCTGAAAAAAATGAGGGAAAAGGAAAGGCACAAAGGAACCACCTTCACCTGGTGGGAATGACACAGGGGGTATGACCTCCAAGTCTCAAAAATGCCCCTGGCAGCAGGTGAGGAACCTCAGGAAGGGATATGGGCCAACGTGTCCTCAAGGAGACCAAGGATGAGAATTCACTGCCAAGTCCCTGGGACCCTGTGGTGCTTTGTGGTGGTGCCCACCAGGCTGGGAGGCCATGGAAAAGCACACACTGGGGCCAAGATTCCTGCTGGATCCTTTACCACACATTAGTCAGCACTGTGGAGAATAAGTGCAGCCAGAGTGGGATCACGTCTCCATGACCTAATCCCTGCTCTCCACCAGTGTCCAGCTCCCATGGAGCTGAACTCCTCCTGCAAACCTCTCCTGCCCCCCCTGGGAGCTGACTAATGAGATGTGTCATGGTCACAAGGCTGCTCCTCTGCATGCACATGCTGCTGTGGCACTTCCCCTTCAGCTGGGAAATTGGAGAAGCAGTGTCCACGTGGCACAGGAGCAGTGGGGGAAGAGGTGCCTGGCTGCCAACAGCAGCTCTGTCCTTCTGTGTCCTTGGGGACTCATCCAGATGATCCTGGTGCTGTCCCACAAGCTGGACCCATCCTTGAGATGGCACCAGATTATCCAAGGGATGTGCTTTCTGTTGCTCACAGTGCTAGGGACAGGGATAAGATGAAGATGAGGCCATGGAGACCATCTTTGGCACAGAAACTGGAGGGAGACCAAAATTCCTGAGCGTGGGGAAGCCACAAACCACCCAGCTCAGTCAGCAGTGCATGGGGACATCAGCCAGCTGCCCTGCAGGGAAATGTTATCTCCCCATGATCCCGTGGCAAGGAGGAAGGGGTGCATTGCCAGGAGATGGGCTTAAGAGCAAGCACAGGCTAGGAGGAGCTCAGGAAACACAGCTTTCCCCTCATCCCTGTGCCTTGGCATGCAGGCTGACCACATCTGTGCAGCTGTGTCATCCCAAGCACAGAACCCAGACACTGCCATGGCCAGCAGGTTTCCTTCCACTCTCCTTTGTCAGGACCTGAAGGGATAAACACGAGGCCTCCTAAAACTCATGACCTGATGACTGTACAGGCACTTTATCCATCCAGGGCAGATTGCAATTATTGGGTTTTTTCCCCCATTCCTTGCCTTAAACAGAGGAATAATCTGTGATTTGGAGCAGTGCATCCTTTAGCTCTGTATCCTGGAGCAATCCCCATTTGCTTCCAGAAGTTGCTAGTGAATGTTTTCATAAGAAAAGAGGCTCCTGCTGCTTCTGCCTCTCTCAGTGCCTGAAGTTCTCTGTCTGATAGTGTCCATGGCCACACAGACCCAGCTACATCCTGATCCTTCTATGTCAGACTGGATCATGGAATCACAGCATGGTCTGGGTTGGAAGGAACCTTAAAAATCATACCACTATCATCATAGGTTTCACTATCCCAGGCTGCTCCAAGCCCTGTCCAGCCTTGCCTTGGGCACTTCCAGGGACCCAGGAGCAGCCACAACAATCTGGGCAAAGGAGGCTCAGTTACTCTGAAAAATAATCCCATTAAACACTACACACCAGGAGTGAATTGCTTTATGCCAAACCTGCATTTGCCAACGTGTGCTGTAAATAAATATTTGATTAAAGTAATAACCCTGGTGCAAAAAAAAAAAAAAAAAAAAGAGATTACATTACTACCTTTGAGCTGAACACAATATCTGGTGCCTGCATGTTGCAAAAATCAGACCCTCCCTCCAAGCACTCAGAAGCAACGGGGATCACAATTGTGGGAATCACAATTGTGGGAATCACAATTTCCCACTTTGTGGGAAAGCCCACGGGGCAGAGGGAATTGCCAAGCACTGCTGAGAGTGCACTTCTCACCCCAAAGGCAAAGGGTGAGCAGTCCTGATCCTGAACCTCCTGCAGAGAGCAATCCCACCAGTGCAGGGATGCTCCAGCGTTACTGCTGGCACTGGGAGCACTGAGTTACACGAATTAATTACTCCAGTATTACCCCAACTCCACAAAAACCAGCAGGATAATTCCCTTGCCCAGGCAGCCTTAATGATGCTCCTGTGTGGCAAGCTGGGAAGGGAGGGAGCAGGGAGATTCCAGGTTTGGAGAGAGGCTGGAGCCAGCAGAGATGGTTGGAGGAGATGTCGGTGCGGGCAGACAGGTGTGGGCACGGATGTCAGCCAGGCTGGCAAAGGGAAACCAGCAAAGTGCAATCAGCTCCTCCCTGCCAGCCTGCAGCCTGCCCCAGGCATGCCCTCACACCAGGGCAGTGCTCCCATGGCATCACTGATGGGATCCCAGACTCACAATCAGCTTTCCAATTCCAGCATCCCCCTGTGCTCCTCCACACCTCTTCCACTTCCAGTTGCTCTCCCCAAGCTGTCTGCTGGACAAGCTGTAGCCAAAGCCTCAAAGAGAGGCAGCAGAACTTCCCTGTCTGCTAAATCCATCTCCCAGCACTGCACTAGCAACATCCTCCTGTGCCTGCAGCCATCCTGCAATCAGCTTCTTCCCCACTTCCTCTTCCTGTGGCCATTCACACGGAGTCCAGAAAATGGGCCAAGTTTTATTAATAGGGATTAAAGAGATGTTGTTGGCAGATAAAAGATGCAAGCACACTACCTGCATGACATCAGCTCACTCTGCTTCTCCTGAAGGGCCCCAAGGTCGCTCCATCCTCCCTGTGGGACATCCAGGTCCTCTCCCTCCTCCTCTCTACAGCCTCAGCTGCAGAAGTGATCCATGTGCTCCTCCATGTGAGCCCAGCTGATTAAGAAAGATATTAATGAAGTCAATTCCATTAATGAAGTCAGGTCCAAACTGAGTCCCTGAGCGCTTCTGTTCACCTCTGAACACATCCTGTTGTTCATCCTGCTTCCAGCCCACCTGAAATTTCTGCAGCAATGCTCAGGTTGGCTCCCTTTGTTGGAAAGAAAAAGAAAATAATCCCTTATCAACAAAATGCATTTTGGTTCCATCTACTCAAGCTTGTGATATCAGTTAGATTTTTTTATTGAGTTTTGCACGTGTTCAAAACAGTGTCACAACTCACCTTGACTAAAATCAGTCCTGTCTGAGGAAGAGGCCAGAGGAGCCAAAGCCAGGGGGTAGAGGCTCAAACTGGACATCAGTCCATGGCTTTGGCTGTGGGTGGCAGCACCTCTGTGTAGGACTCAACAATGATCTGGGCAAGAAAATTCCCCATTAATCATCTTTTTGCTTTTTAAAGATGGACCTGAAGCTGGCTCTGTAAACAGAGAATAAATTAATGGGGACATTGATTGTGCCCCATTCAGGCACAAGCACCCAAAGATGTGGTTTTCATGTGAAGATCATCTCTAGCAGAGCCAAGGTCACCCCATCCAAATCAAAACAGGTCCAAAAGTCAAACCAAATCTCCCTCATGCTGGCAGTAACAAGCAATAACACAGATTGCTGCTGCCAAGAGAAAACTAGCCCTGTCCTGCAAGGAAAGGAGAATCATGTGTTTCAGGGAGAAAAAAGTGGGATCTTGACTGTTTGGAAGTCAGCAGCACTGCTGATTGGTGTCCAAGAATGTGTGGATGTGACACCTGGGGACATGGTTTGGTGGTGGCTTTGGCAGTGCTGGGCTGGACTTTGTGGACTTGGAGGGCTTTTCCAGCTTCAATGATTCTGTGATTCCCACAGAACAAGAATTCCTCACCCCAAACCCTCCAAGACTGAATGGTGACATCCAATAAGGGTGTATTTAACCACAGGTTAAAGCCCAGAGACATCATCCAGAACTGTTGAGTCTTTGATTTTTTTAAAGATAAACTGTCCTATTAAGAAATTACACCTAAATTATTTTTACTTTTAACCCAATAACCAACCACCTGTGCCCTGCAATGGGGACTTTTTCATCCAATTACACAAAACCACCCAAACCCATGGACAAGAAGGTGAAGAAGAAGGCAAAGAATGTAAAGAAGAAGGTGAAGAAAAAGGAGAAGGTGAAGAAGGATTAACCTCTGCCCTAAAACCTCCATCTTGCTTTATATTTATATTACCATATTCTAAACCCTTAAACTCTAAGTGTTCCACCTTGTGATATTACACACTTCTATTCAAACTACCCACCTACAATCTCAGTGCTACCAGTCAATTTTAACCCAATAACCAACCACCCATGCCCCACAATGAGGACTTTTTAATCCAACTACACAAAACCACCCAAACCCATGGAGAAGAAGCTGAAGAAGACGGTGAAGAAGATGAAGAAGAAGGAGAAGATGATGAAGAAGGTGAAGAAGAAGGAGAAGGTGAAGAAGGACTAACCTCTGCCCTAAAACCTCCATCCTGCTTTATCTATATTACCATATTCTAAACCCTTAAACTCTAAGCTTTCCACCTTGTGATATTACACACTTCTCTTCAAACTACATGCCCATAATTTTAGTTCTAATACTCAATTTTGGAAGCCTTCTCCACGGCCTCAGGTCAAATGCAGTGTTCTCTTGGGGGTCAGTGCCTGTCAGCACAGAAAGTCTGAAATTCTCAGCATCCAGGGTTCCATCACAGAACGTGGCCAAAAAAGCTGCCAAGGACAAATCCGTGTGAGCCCTCAGGGCCTCTGCAGCCATCCCTTGGAAAAGGGCAGGGATAAGGGAATGGCTGGACAGGGCAGGACGGGAGGTTACACTCAAGAGCAAGCAGATCCAAATGTCCTGAGAGACAATTTTCCAGGAATTCACTGTGGGATGTGGATGCTGCCACCCCAGCAGCATCTCAGAGGCAGCTCCTTCCTCGGGCACTTCCCAAGCACTCACAGCTCCCAGCAGGAATTCCCGCTGGACAGAGACACCAGCTCAGCACCTTGGAGGCCAAAGGGAGCTGCTGACCCTTTGGAGATGCCCACAGTGCCTGCAGGAGCTCCCTGGGTGCTGCAGAGGAAGGAGCAGGAGGGTTTTGTGCCTCACCTCCCACGGCCAGACCCAGCGCCGTGCTTCACCCACGCTCCCCAACCTGCCAAGGTGCTTGGGCGCCTTCCAGGCTCTGCCTGCCTGTGCCTTTGCATCACAGCAGGCTGGAAGTGATTCCTGGAGACGGGGAAGGAGCTGCCCCAGGCAAAATTTTGGTGCATTAAATGTCTGGTGAAGCCCCGTGAGAGATGGAAGCCAAATCAATTATGAGTCGAGGCCTGATGCCGTTCTTCAGCTTTATGGGAATTTCCACCTACCTGCACTAGGAAAATTGGCTTTTTAGGAGGTGATACAGGAGTCAGCATGGAGGAGAGAAGCCCCAAATGTTTGAGGTGCCTCCGAGAAGAAAGCAGCTTGGCCTGCTTTGCTTGATGGTTTTAAAGATGAACAGAGATCACCCCAGCCTAAAGCAATGCCCAGATGAGGAGACACCATTGTTGGGAAGGATGAAAATTTGACAAGGAAGTCTCACAGATATGTGTGCTTGGCAGAAAGATTTTTGAATGTAGAATCTGAAGAAGAAATAGAAATGAAAGCAAGTTTTGACATAGAAGAAAAGAATTGCTGAGCCAGTCTTACTGGATAACCAAGGAGGCAAAGGGTATGTTAGTTAGAAGGGGTTTTTATGGCTTAGAGCAAAGGATAAACCCACCCCAAACAAGAAGTTTTTACCAAGCAGGAAGATAGCACAGGCAAACAAGTCAGAAAATGCTGCAAGTAGGAAAAAGGTCTCAGAATTTTCCACTACAAGAAAACTGAAAATCAACTTCTAGCTTAAACTGTAATGTACTGACTTTTAGTGATTGGAGAACAGTAACATGAATATGGTAATTATAGCAGTTACAATAGGCTATAGGTAAAAGTTAAGGTATAGATTGGTTCTGCTGTATGAAGATGCTCAGCAAAGAAAAGTCTCTAATGCATTGTAACCAAAACCAAAGGGTCTCCAGGCCTGCCTGCAGCTGGAGCTGACAGCTGTGGGCACAGCTCTGTCACCCACAGCCCTGGACTGCTGTGACACCTTGGATACAATAAACTGCATTTTGGATACAATAAACTGCATTTTGGAGAGCACCTGGAGTCCCACATCCCTCATTTCAGCTCTTACACACCATCCCATAAAGGTAAGACCCAGGAGGGCAATTCCAGCAGCACAATGCCAACCCTGGCAGCCTTTCCCTGGGGTTTGATCCATTTGAGTTCAGGACACTGAGACTGCAGGGATGATATATTACAAAGCACCCATCTCATTTGGTCTGGGCTTCTGGAGGTGTTGAAACCCTCAGTCCCTCCCTGACCCCTTCTAGCATGCAATTCCAGAATCCATCTTTGACTGCCAAAAGCCAGCATGCAAAGAGGATAACCCAACTTTCCCTATATGATTCCATGAAAACAGGCTCCATAAACTGGGGTTAATCCAGTGATTTCAACCAGCTGCAGCTCTGGGGGCTTGGGAGAGGTGGCTGTGCCCTGTGCTGCAGCCACCAGCACCCAGCACCTCTCAGGAGGCAGCTCTGACCTCCTGGGAGCATTATCCCCATTTCCAGAAGAGGGGGTTGCCACAGCAACAAAAATGGTCTGCATTTTTAAATGCTTCCTCAAGGACGTCCATGAAGGATGCTGATGATGAGGAGAGCACAGGGATGGCCCCAGCCCTGGACTGAGCAGGCCTGGAGTGAGCCCAGGTGTCC
This sequence comes from Geothlypis trichas, assembly GCA_009764595.1. Taxonomy (NCBI): domain Eukaryota; kingdom Metazoa; phylum Chordata; class Aves; order Passeriformes; family Parulidae; genus Geothlypis; species Geothlypis trichas. The sequence goes on from CM019907.1 coordinate 37,710,743, forward strand.
ATCCATGGATATTCTGGAGTGCAAGGGCATCCTCTTCACCCTCCCCCTGCAGAGAAGGCTGCCTGCATGTGCATCATGGAAGAGAAGATCCAGGCAGGAAAACTGTTACTGGCAGCTTGACACAAACAGGGAAAAACAACCACAGCCTCACAAAAAAAAAAAAAAAAAAAAAAAAAAAAAAAAAAAAAAAAAAAAAAAAAAGAGGAAAAAAAGGGGGAAAAAATACCAGAAAAAAGTCTTTTTCTCCAGAAGGTACTAAAATTGACTCCACTGTTCTCATTTAAATGGACAAGGACGTTCAGGCAGCACTCGCCAAGTTTCCTTCCCGAAAAAGACTTGCAGAGAAAGTCCTCTGAGGGATAATTAACTGGCTGGCAGGCAGGAAACAGAGGATAAAAATAAGTGGAATATTTCCGCCCTGGAAGGAGATAATCTGCGGGATCTCTTCCCATGAGTGCTCAGCGACTCACGGATCACAGAGCCACTCCCAGCCAGCCACTGGAGCACGGCTTTGGGTGCCACCAGGGCAGAGGGGAGAGCTCCCAGGGCATGGGATCAGCACAGAAAGTTTGGATTTAAAGGGACCTTAAAGCCCATCCCATTCCTCCCCTTTGCCAGGGTACCTGTTGCTGATTCCCTGACTTCTGGGACTCAGGCTGGATCCTCCCAGGGGGATCCCCTGTCCAGGGAGACCCTCCTGGAGTGGTCTTGTGTCAGGAAAGAGAGACCCACTGGATTTTTTCAGTCCTCAGGTTCTTGTTTATTGTTATCTTATCTAAAGTTTTGCACGCTGTGCACACCAGGCTCAGCACACTGCAAAAATGGCCAACAATCTTGTGTTACAAGGTCTTTTAAAGCTAAACTATCCAATTAAGAGCTGATACCTAGATCATTTTCCCTTTCAACCCAATAACTGATCCCAAAGAGCTGCAATGTGGATTTTTCCACCCAATTACACAATTGCCACCAAAACCCATGAAGAAGAAGGAAGAAGAATGAAGAAGAAACCCAGGATGACACCCTGTGCCCTCCGTCTTGCTTCCATTCACAACACACTAAAAATCCCAAAACCTCAATTTCTCACCAAGTGATACACCTACTCTACTCTCTACAATTTATTTCACACTTTTGTGGATTCCAGCCTATCTTGAACTCTAGGAAAGTTTCTCCATGAATGAGGGTCAAAGTCAGTGCTCCCCTGGGGGTCAGGGCACCCCAGAGCAGACAGAGAAATATTCCTGGTGCTCTGGGTTTCCACACCTTCCGCTAGCCCAGATTGCTCCAAGCTCCAGTCAGCCTCCAAGTTGGAGCATCCCCTCTTTTTTTTTAAAAAAAAAATTATATTTGGGACACTGAGATGGATGGTGACAGAGAAAAAAAGCAGCAACCGGCAGGTTTAAACCAAACATTTGTGCTGCTATTTGTTTTTAAATCCCTACAGTGTCCTGAAGGTGTTTTGTTCAGGTGAGAACCATGCCTGGGATGAATGCAAACAGTGCAGATTGTCTGTGTGTCCATCCAGGCAAACTCCAGCTGGGATGCACAGCCTGCATCCCACCTGCCTGCCTCTCTCTGGTGTTCATGGATGCCTCCCACCCTGCCAGCCTTGGAATTTTCTCCTGGCTCTCAAACCAAGCTGAGCTGCTGCAGAGAGCCTCTGTATGACCATGTTCACAGGGGTCTCAGGATGAGGGAAGAGATGAGGATCTGACTCCATGTTTCAGAAGGCTGATTTATTATTTTACGATATATATTACATTAAAGCTATGCTAAAAGAATAGAAGAAAGGATTTCATCAGAAGGCTAGCTAAGAATAGAATCAGAAAGAATGATAATAAAGGTTTGTGGCTCAGACAGAGTCCAAGCCAGCTCACTGAGATTGGCCATTAATTAGAAACAACCACATGAGACCAATCACAGACCCACCTGTTGCATTCCACAGCAGCAGATAATCAATGTTTACATTTCGTTCCTGAAGCCTCTCAGCTTCTCAGGAGGAAAAATCCTAAGGAAAGGATTTTTCATAAAAGAAGTCTGTGACACGTCTGTGAAACCACACCCTGCCTACGTGGTCTGCATGGTCCTGCCAAGGGCTTGGTGCCTTTCTGTGCCTCTGGCTGGGCCAGTGGTGGCTGCAATAATTACAGGGGAGCCTGTGGGCCTCAGGGGAGGCAGAGGGAAAGGAGCTGCATGCTGTGGGAGTCAATAATGCAATAAGGGAGAGCTGGGTGTGGAGATGGGGAGACCTGCTGAAGAGTCAGAGCTGGGCAAAGGCACCTGGCAGGGGACACTGGTGGCAGTGAAGCCATGGCCAGGCCAGGAGAGGTGTGTGGGACAGCTGGAAAAGCACAACTCAGGCACCAGCATGGGCTTGAAGGGAGAACAAGAGCAAGACAGGAAGGACATGGAGAGAGCCCAGAGGAGGCCATGGGGATGCTCCAAGGACTGCAGCCAGGCTGGGAGAGCTGGAGGTGCTCACCTGGAGAGGAGAAGGCTCCAGGGAGAGCTCAGAGTCCCTTCCAGGCCTAAAGGGGCTCCAGGAGAGCTGGAGAGGGTCTGGGGACAAGGGATGGAGGGACAGGACACAGGGAATGGCTCCCACTGCCAGAGGGCAGGGATGGATGGGAGATTGGGAATTAGGAATTGTTCCCTGCAGGGTGGGCAGGCCCTGGTACAGGGTGCCCTCCCTGGATCCCTGGCAGTGCCCAAGATCAGGTTGGATGGGGCTTGGAGCAGCCTGGAACAGTGGAAGGTGTCCCTACCCATGGCAGGGGTGGAATAAGATGAGCTTTAAGTCTCTTCCACCCCAAACCATTCTGGGATTCTGTGATCCCCAAGCCTGAATGTGGCAGAGGCCACGGTGGGAGCTTTGATCCATGTGCACTGCAGCACTGGGAATGTCTCAAACCCTGGTGGCTTGCTGGAGATGTTTTAATTGGTCCCAGGTGTTTGTTTCCTTCTGTTTTCTAGGCTTCCATGGTTTGAAAGCTTCCTTCTTCACCAGCAGCCCTGGTGGCAAACCTTTTTGAAAAAAAGACCCTTTTGCAAGGGCTAAGAGCAAATATTCTGTGCACTGCTGTGATTTCAGTGCCGAGATTTAAACCCCAAGCAGACAGACAAAATGCTGCAGGCTGGGAGCTGGGGGGTTTGTCTGGAACAGGCCTGGTATGTGGGAGAAGAAATCCTCCTCTACCAGTGCAACCTACAAGTAAGCAAAGCCCAGTCTGCAGCCCCCAGAGATCCCCAGCCCCCCAGCACACGTGTTTCTGTCTGTCCTGCTGCAAAGCTCCACATCTTCCCTCCTCCCACCCACCGGCTGTCCCTGCAGCTCCCAGCCTTTCCCCAGGGCCTGCTCACCAAAGGATGCTCTTCCCCAAAAGAAACATTCTCCTCTCTGCTCAGGAATGCTCTGACACCAGACCTGCTGTCTTGGCATCACTAAAGTTGGAAAAGGCCTCTAAGATCACCAAGTCCAGCCTTGCACTGCCAAAATTCATGGCTAAACCGTGCTAACCAAGCTCTGATTTTTGCCTCTCCATCTGCAAAGAGAGAAGCACTGAAAAAGAAGTTCTGCCAGCTGGTCACTTTTCTGCCTGTGTTGGTTACCCCACACCAGAGATGTTGCTGGAGGTGGAAGGGTTAAGGCAGGCTGGGGACAAAAGCAATGGATTTACTAAATGAAGCAGAAAATCCCACTGTTTTCTTTCCTGCCCTTGCTGGAAAACATTTGCCTACTCTCCTCCCGACTTCCATCAAAAGCCCTGCAGGAAATCAAACTGTTGGAATCTGCTTTTCTGGCTGCAGTGGTTTCTAACAGGTCAAAGCACTTTTTAGCCAGCAGCAACCTCCTCTTCCCCCTCCCTCCACACCTGCCATGGCAGGGCTTTAACACCCATCACTGATCAACAATTTTTCCTCTTCCTGCCTGACCCACCTCAGGTTTCCCACCCTTAGGAATGCCCTCAAGGTGCCCTCAAGAGAATATCCACGAGGAATTCCTGCATTCTCTGTGGCTCTGAAATTGCCAGCTCCTGCTGGCCACCAAGCTTTTCCAGTGCTCACAGAAGAAATGGAAAGTTCATTTCCAAGGAAAAGCAGTGGGATTCCTCACTCCCTGTGTGCTTCTTCCTCTGCTAAAGGAGCCATATGGCAGCACTTAACTGCACTCACTGTGCTGGAATGGCTTGGCCTTCTGGCTCTCTTCTCCAAGGCTGCCCAACTGTGCAATTGCCACCAAGCTGCCACCTGCCTGCCTGGCACTCACTGTCCTCCTCCCCGGGCTCCAAACTTCTGCAGGCAGCTCTGGAGGGCTGCAGTTCATTCCCAGCCTTGGATTTAGAGTGGTCTAGCTCGGTGTGACCACCCACAGCACCATGGTGTAGGCAGGTGTGTTCCCTCCAGGTCACACAGGCTCCCCATGCTCTGTGAGACAGCATTCAAGGGCAGCTCCACCTCCTCCTTTTCAGACCCTACCATGTGAATTCTTGTTGTCTCCTTTAGGTCAGGAGGCTTGAGGATGATTTTTCCCCTGTGTGGCTTCTGCCCTCTCCAAAACGAGTGAAATCCCAGCAGAAAAATGCAGAAGGAAAACCCAGCAAACCTGATAAGGGGTTTAGGGGAGCACCTGGCAGTTCTGTGTCACGTCTGAGCCCACGTTCCAGCTCAAACCATGGGATGGGCACCGTGCTCTCCTCTGCCCCAGCAGCATGAGAAAGTGTCCACAGGGCTCCTGGGCAGCAGATGATGGAGCAGAAGCTGCTCCTCTCCTCTGGGTCACCTCCTGCAGCCAACTCTGCACTTGTGAGGAGCAGCTTTGGCACCTCTCACCATGGGATTCTCCTCAGGGTGTCCTGTGCAGGATCAGGAATTGGAGCTGATGATGATCCCTGTGGGTCCCTTCCAGCTCTGGATATTCTGTGATTCTGTTCCTGACAGCAGAACTGTGTGCGGGGCAGACAGATCCAACAGGGATGGTCACTGACCTCAGCAGCTGGAAACAGCAGGAAAGGGGAGCCTGAAGGGCTCTGAACATAAATTCAACCTCAGGAAATGTTGTAAGAGAAGCCAGGCAGGTGTTAAATCACAACAGCAGGTATCTGTTTTAAGATCTTTTACACAACAGTGGTAATGATAAAATCCAGGTTTCTGCTTCCCTGTCGGACTCACCATTACAGGGAGCAGGGTCTAGGTGGGCTGGAAGGAGAAAACTAAGATTTTACATGGAGCAATAAGATTTCATATTAAAGAAAAAATCAAATTTGGTGTTAAACTCAGTATAGTCAGAATGTGAGGCTTGCTTCACTTCCAGGAGGGGAGATCCTCAGTGGATCTTTGCACAGGGGGTTTATCTCCAGCTTAAACAAACAGATCACTGCACAGATTAACCCAGCTCCATGTGCTGGGGTACCTGGGGTCACTGCAGTGGCTGTGCCAGGCTGGGGCTGCCTGTGCTGCTGTGTCAGCCTCAGGTATCTGACACATCCTCATGCTCTGGAGAGAAGGATGTGACTTGGGGGGTGTCGCAGACATCTTTTATGAAAAATCCTTTCCTTAGGATTTTTCCTCCTGAGAAGCTGAGAGGCCTCAGGAACAAAATGTAAACATTGATTATCTGCTGCTGTGGAATGCAACAGGAGGATCTGTGATTGGCCCATATTGGTTGTTTCTAATTAATGGCCAATCACAATCACAAGCCTTTGTTATCATTCCTTCTTATTCTATTCGTAGCTTGCCTTCTGAGGAAATCCTTTCTTCTATTCTTTTAGTACAGTTTTAATGTAATACATATCATAAAATAATAAATCAAGCCTTCTGAAACATGGAGTCAGATCTTCATCTCTTCCCTCATCCAAGAGCCCTGTGAACACCATCACAATGGGGATCAGAAACATGCACCAGGCAGCTCCAGCTCAACTAACCCCCTTCTCCCTGGGCTGTGCTCATCCAGCTGCATTACCAGAGCTCATCATTCCTGCCCCAGGCTCTCAGGGTTTGTGGGGACACAGTCAGACCACCCAAAGGGGAAGGAGGAACCTCTCCCATGCAGGTGAGAGCCAGGCTCAGCCCCATGGAGAGGTGGTGGCTCAGCAAAGCTCTGCAGGATCCCTGCCAAGCACTGAGTGTGCCACAGGATCAGGGGCTGCTTCCCAGACAATGCCAGGAGAGCACCCATCAATCCAGCTCGCTTTGCACAAAGTCTTATTTTTAGTGCTCAGAGCGAGAGCGGTGCCAGATTGGCAGCTTTATAAATAGAAGACTTCTATTTATCCTGCAGTCTGGGGAGCGCCGTGCTAAGTCACTCTTACGACCTCAATAAATCCAGATGAGGTGCTCTCGAGGCTGTGTCACCATAGAAATGACATCTCCTCTGTGTTCAGCACAGCTGGGGGGGGCTGCTGTCCCTGTACCCCTGCACGGTGCCCTCTGATGTGCCAAGGTGTGACACATTCAAACAGGACAGGGCATCCCACCCTCAGAGCCCTCAGCCCCATCTGAAAGGTGATTATGAGCCTTGCATTTTGGGGATTTGAGGACAGGGAGCATCACACTCTACATCCTGTCCCTCAGTGATGGGCAGGGGCTGCTCAGGGCAGAGTTCAGGAAATCGTGGTGCCCTTGACCCTATGGCAAAACCAGGGCTGGGAGTGAGAGCAGCCTGCTGCTCTGGAAAGGTGGGGGGAAAAGAGGTAGAGCAGGAAAAAACAGTGTGGGTTGAATGGATAACTTATGTGCAATAGTTAGATGTTGCTTTCCTAACAAGCTGACTGTCAAAAACAATTAAAACACCAAATCAGAATCACAGAATGGTTTGGGTTGGGAGGAACCTTAAAAATCATCTCATTCCATGGGCAAGGGCACCTTCCACTATCCCAGGCTGCTCCAAGCCCCATCCAGCCTGACCTTGGGCACTGCCAGGGATCCAGGGGCAGCCCCAGCTGCTCTGGGCACCCTGTGCCAGGGCCTGCCCACCCTCACAGGAACAATTCCTAATTCCTAATATCCCATCCAGCCCTGCCCTCTGGCAGTGGGAAGCCATTCCCCCTTGTACTAAGTCCCTCTCCAGCTCTCTCAGAATCTCTTTAAGCACTGGAAGGGAGCCTACAACCTCCCTGGATTCCTAATAATTCTTTCCCTCTTAAAAAAAAAAAACCAAACCAAACACCCTCTTCAATTCCCTTCCACTTGTTTTTTTTTTTCCTTCCAGTGAGAGGTTGCTTCATTTAATTTGTGGCATTATGACAATTCCCAGCACGACAAGCATTTCCTAGTGGTCACACAGCTGCCTTTGAACTGGTTGTGCTGGTCCCAGGGACAGGGAGTGCTTCTACTGCTCCTCCTTTCAGGATGCCTGCTCCCAAAAACGCCACCTAATTCCTCATGCATCCACCTGAGCCCATGCACTCCTCCAAAGCCCAGGCCTGCTGCATGCCTGGACACTGACTGGTCTTCCTCTAGGCTCTCAGCCAGGGAAGGGCAAGGGGAAAAGGTCTGGAAGGCTCCAGTGACCCTGGAATTCCCTCTGTGGGAACCAGCCTGTCCGGCTGCCGGGAGCGCAGGGAGCGAAGGCGCTGGGAAGCGGAGCGGATCAAAGAGCAGAGGAATTCCAGCAGCTGGAGGTTCCTGATCCTTTCATCTCAGGGAGATTTTTGCAGTTTCCAAAGCTGGCAGGCTGCAGCAGTACAAGCTGCTTGGCTCAGGTACAGCTTTTTGTCTGGTCAGCTGCTGGGCAGCAGGAGGAAGGCGCTGGATTGGGATGAGCCTGCCCGGGCTGCCCAGGAGAGCTCCATCCTCCTCCTCACCTGACCTAGAATGGGGTCTGCAATGAGGGCAGAACCCCCAAAACTGTGAAAAGATGATTGTGGAAAGGAGCAATCTTATTAATTTCATAATATCATCAAATGGGTTGGGCTGGAAGGGACTTAAAACCCATCTCATTCCACTCCCTGCCATTCCCGGGACACCTCCCACTGTCCCAGGCTGCTCCAAGCCCTATTCAACCTGGCCTTGGGCACTGCCAGGGATCCAGGGGCAGCCACAGCTGCTCTGGGCACCCTGTGCCAGGGCCTGACCACCCTCACAAGGAATAATTTCCTCCAAATATCCCATCTAACTCTAAGCCTGCCCTCTGTCAATGGGAAACCATTCCCTTTTCAAAGCTTGGCTCTGGAATGGCTGCTGGAGAGTCTGGAGGTTTGGGCTTTGTGGGCAGGGGAATGGAATTAAAATGCAAAGTGAAGCAGGTTGTAAAGAAGAAGGAATTTGAAAAAAAAAGGGGGGTAATATATAACTAACTAAATAAAAATCAGTAAATAAAACATTAAAAAATGAGATGAAACAAGCCAGGCCCTGTGAGTTATTTGCCATGCATCGCTGTCCAGGTTTAGAGTGACAAATCTGAGCACCAAAACCACCACAGAGCCATCACAGAGCTGCCTGTGCTGCTAAACAGGGATTTCAGCCAAATTCCCAGGGCTCAGGAGAGGCTGCATCACTCACAGGCCAGGATGGGATCAGGAGCTGGGATGAGAATGAGAATCTGGGATGAGAATGAGAATCTGGGATGAGGAGTGCTGGAAAGCACATTGTGAGAAATGGATTTGTAGAAAATCCTCAAAACCTGACAGAAGGCTCAGATACTACACATCTGTATGCAAACCTTGAGATTTAAAAAATAACTCAAAAATTACTTATAAATACCATAGAATTAGACAAATATTGTTGAGAGAGAAACTGAACTAGAAAAAAGTTGCAAAGGATGGCCTTGCAAATAAGACTTTAAAGAAATAGAATTATGAAAGATGCATTGTAGTAGGGTCCATGAAGAGTAATTTTAGATTATTTGCTTTAAGGCATTTGCAACAAAGCTGATGGGCCAAGAAACACCTATAGTGTTTTGTAATCAGGAAATAGTCAAATTCTAACAGTAAGGCTGTGAATTATAACATCTGTATTGCCTCACCCCTTCACGTGAGACTGAAAATGGAATAAAAGTTTTAAAAACACCTTTCAGTTACCTCATCTCTGGGTAGGAGAAGAGCTAAATCCAACAGCACGTGGGTGCTGCAGGAGATGATCCCATTTCACACAGCAGCTCCAGAGGTTTCAGAAGGAGTTCCCTCTGCCTGAAATGACAGCAGCAGCTTTCTGATGCTTTCAAAAAAATTAAAAAAAGAAAGGAAAAAAAAAAAGAATTTTGTTGAAATGTCTATTTTGGGATTAAAATCTTCAGTCTTTCCAGGACAGAGGGGATATTGTGCTGCATAATGCAGTGGTGGGGAGGGTGAGGTTCCCATCCAAGCCACCCCAGCTCTCATCCATCCCCCTCCCCAGAGGCAGGGAAGCAGTTTGGTGCCCCAGCTAGTGAGAAGATCCCGAGCTCAGCAGGAACAGCCACGGAGCCAGAGGGACAGCACAGGCCCAGCCTTGGAAAGGGAGGAGGAATGAAGAGCTGGAGGCACCCGAATAAAGCTGTGAATGGTTTGGCAGGAGGGAGGGGTGTCCTGTGGCCTGTTAGCACCCCCAGCTGGTCTGTCATGGCTGGCTGCCCTTCCAGCACAGCCCCAGCTCCAGGGACACGCTGCTCCTGCCGGGACAGAACCACAGGATCACAGAACCACAGGGTCACAGAGTCCCAGGATCACAGAACCACAGGATCACAGAATCCCAGAATCCCAGGATCACAGGATCACAGAATCCCAGGGTCACAGGATCACAGAACCACAGGGTCACAGAGTCCCAGGATCACAGGATCACAGAACCACAGGGTCACAGAGTCCCAGGATCACAGGATCACAGAACCATAGAATCAAAGAATCACAGGATCACAGAACCATAGAATCACAGGATCACAGAACCACAGGATCACAGAATCCCAGAATCACAGGATCGCAGAATCACAGAATCAAAGAATCACAGGATCACAGAATCCCAGGATCACAGAAAACCACATAATCCCAGAACCACAGATTTCCAGGATCACAGAATCCCAGAACCACAGAATCCCAGGATCACAGAACTACAGGATCACAGGATGACAGAATCACAGAATCCCAGGATCCCAGACTCACAGGACCACAGAATCACAGAACCACAGGACCACAGAATCACAGTATCACAGAATCACAGAACTATAAGATCACAGAATCACAGAATCCCAGACTCACAGAACCACTGAATCCCAGAATCCCAGGATCACAGAATCCCAGAACCACAGAATCCCAGAATCATAGAATCCCAGAATAATGAGGTTGGAAGAGACCTCCAAGATCATGAAGTCCAACCTGTGCCCTAACACCTCACCTAGACTATAGCACCAAGTGCCATGTCCAGTCTTCTTATAAACACATCCAGAGATGGTGATTCTACCCCATCTCTGGGAAGAGCATTCCAGTTCTTTATTATTCTTTCTGTGATTTTTTTTTTCCTAAAATCCAACCTATCCCTTCCCTGATGTAGCTTGAGGCTGTGTCCTCTAACAACACTTTGTGCCTTGCACCTCCCATCCTCTGCCTGTTTGCTCCTGATATGAGGACCCTCTCACCAGAGGATCCAGAGCTCATTTCCCACGAATTCTGCCTGAGTGGGAGTGACCTGAGCCTGGAGAAATCTCCTGGGCAGCAGGAAGGCCCAGCTCCTGATGGCAGAGCACACTCTGGAGGGGTTTGGGCCGTGCTGTGCCCATCCAAGGGCACTCAGCAGTGCCTGTCCCTCTGCTTCCTGCACAGAGCCCAGCCCCCAGACACACTCCAGGCTGCTCCAGAGGAGGGGAAAACAGGCTGGAAGGCTGACAGCTAGGTTGGCTTCCCTTGGATCTGTGCCTGAGCTGCCAGCTCAGCCAGACAGAAGGCTGCTTCCTTATTTATTTCGTAATTAAAGTGAAAGGCATCTTCTGGGAAGCCCGTTTTCCTCAATACTCACAACAGTCAGTGGCTTGCCCAAGGATTTATGCCTTCAGGATCCCTGGGATCCTTGTGAGGGAGCTGGAGTTCCCTGCTCCACCAATCCTTCATCACTGAGGCTGAGGGTGGCAGTGCCAAGGGATGAAGCACACAACCCCTGGAATCAGCTGGAAAACACCATTTTTCTCTGCTGGAATTAATTTCAAGCCTAGCTGTGATGGTGTTCACAGGGGTCTCAGGTTGAGGGAAGAGATGAGGATCTGACTCCATGTTTCAGAAGGCTTGGTTTATTATTTTTTGATATATATTGCATTAAAACGATACTAAAAGAATAGAAGAAAGGATTTCATCAGAAGGCTGGCTAAGAATAGAATCAGAAAGAATGATAATAAAGGCTTGTGGCTCAGGCTCTCTGTCCAAGCCAGCTGACTGTGATTGACCATTAATTACAAACACCCACATGGGCCAATCACAGACCCACCTGTTGCATTCCACAGCAGCAGATAATCAATGTTTACATTTTGTTCCTGAGGCCTCTCAGCTTCTCAGGAGGAAAAATTCTAAGGAAAGAATTTTCCATAAAAGTTGTCTGCGACACCTAGCTGTCCCACTGCAGTGACCACAAATTAGCTCTGAGTTGTAACACTCAAGAAAAAAAAAAAAAAAATAAAATTCCATGGAGAAAATCCTACTCTCAACAGCATCCCAGGAGGCTCTAGCACCAGCCCAGCTGGGGCAAGTCAGTGTTCAACCAACATGAAGCCGTTTAATCCATGTTTCAGTGGGAACCCCTCCCCAGACCTGTGTTTCCTGCACAACCACCATGGGCTGGAATGGGCAGGAAGGATTGGAAGAGGCTCCTGTCCCACCTCATCCCCCAGAGCCCTGATGCCAACTCCAGGGCTGTCCCCATGCCAGACCTGAGGCAAACCCTGCCTCACATGAGGTGTGACATGGTTGTGAGGGTTTGACAGTGAGTTCAGGGGAGAAGCTACACCATTTTCCTCTTGGCTGTCTCATTTCAAACCCTTGGAGATGAGCTCAAAGCATCCCTCAAGCTGGACACGGGGTATTTCCTTCCTCATGCCTCAGTTTCCTGCCACAGTTATGGGAAGGAATTGTTCCCTGGGAGCGTGGGGAGGGGCTGGGATGGAATTCCCAGAGCAGCTGTGGCTGCCCCTGGATCCCTGGGAGTGTCCAAGGCCAGGCTGGACATTGGGGCCTGGACCAACCTGGGCTGGGGGGTGGAACTGGATGAATCTTTAAGGTCCCTTCCAACCCAAACCGTGCCAGGATTCCATCCTGCCTGTGCCCAGAGGAAAGGAGCTATCAGGACGTGCCAGCTTTGGCCCCATCCTCGTGCCCACCAGGAGCAGCAGTTTGGTGTCAGTAAATGGAAGCAGCCCCTGAGTGTGCAGTTTATTTATTTCCAGATCATTAAGCCTTCTCCTAGCGACAGTGTTTAAAAGCCACGATGACGTTTCATTCCTCCTTTCCCCCCCCCTCTTCTGCTGTTTGGCTCTTGAAAATTAAAAGATAAGCTTTGTAAATCTCACTGAGAAGAGGGAACTGTCACTTCAGCTTTAGAAGAAAAAGCCAGCAAAGAAACAAAATTCCTCTTTTGGCAGAGGAGGGGAAAAAAAAAAATCCATTATTAAAGGCTTAGAGACAAAGGCTCTCGACACAATTAAAGGCAAACCTAAGCCTTTGAAAGCAGAGGGCATGACACTGGAATACACACAAGAGGTGGAGATGAAAGCCTCCATTGTGGGCCTGCAGAAAAAGTTAAGGGGGGAAAAAAAAAGAGAGGAGAGTTTCAATGGATGCATTTGCCTAAACCAAACTGGATGAGAAGCTTTCTAGAGAAGGGCTGGAGTCTTCTCATGTGTTTACACAATGCCAAGAGCCGCTGGGCTCAGCCTTAATTAGGATCCTGGGGCATTACTGGAATAACTTGGGGAGCGAGGGTCACAATGTTCATTAAGCAGAAAGAAAACAGGGCTCTGATATTTTCCCTGGGAAACTTTCCACCTGGGCAGCCTAATCTTCCTCTCCAGCCTGCTCAGCTGAGGGAGATGATGTTTGCTTTGGTGTTGTCAAGGCAGGAGAGCCGGCTGGGGACACGGTGCTGCTCCCCAGGCACACGGGTGACAGCAGCAGTGGGAAGATGTGGCCACCTCTGGAAAACACTGAGCCTTCTTGGCTTTAAATCAAGGATTATCCAAGGATAACCAACATCCAGGAGGGCAGAAACGTTGTTGAAGTTCTTGCCCCTTGCTCTCGACCCCTCTGTGTCCAACCAGCAGCACCACGAGCCAAACCCTCACCCTGAGGTGCTCCCAACCACCATGGAAATGTCTAAAACCCCTCACTGCCACTTGGCAAACCCTGAGCTGATAAGAGATCACCAGCACCACTCCATAAAACCATGGATTTGCCATCCACCCCCTCCTGCAACTTCCCAAAGCCAGGGTGGCCTGACCCTAGGTGGCTGCACCAGGCTAGGGAGATGATGATGATGATGATGATGATGATGTTTCTGCTGTCCTAAACTCTGACTCCTTCCTGAGAGCCTCAGAAGGCTTTAAAAGAGAGCAGCTCCCTTTTTGCTGTGGATCACCTGGGCTGTTTTTCCCCACCTGGTGTGTTAACACAGGCAGTTTGATTTTTATTAATGCTGGGTTTAATCCAGGGCTCGGCAGGGAAGGCAGGAATTACTTATACCCAAACTCAGCACCATTTTTGGGAGGTTGGAGGGGAAGACTGTGCAGTAAGGACAGTGCGCAGGGTGCCAGGAAGGGCTCTCATTACAGGCACATGACTTTTTAATCCTAATTCTCCTCTCCACAGCAGCTCCTGGCATAGCTGAGCCTCGTTTGGGATGACTCAGGTGGAGGCCAGAGCCACACCAGGCACATTTACATCCTTCTCATAGTTACAGGCCAGCCTAATTCACTGTCCTCCACTCTGAAAATAAAAGCAAGGTCCAGGGATGGGTTTAGAGTCCTTTTTGTGTGTGTGTGTGTGTTTTCCATTGGTTGGTTCCATCACCAAGGAGACCGAATTCCTACACTCGCTGTTTCAGACATAAATCCCAGCTCCTGTGCCAATGGCCATCACAGCACAATTACATAAGGAACGTGTTGTGTGCTGAGCTGGGGCTTTGCTCCCCGTACCTGTGATCTGCCAGGGCTTTGTGGCCATCCAAAGGGGAGCACAACATCCTCCAGGTCTGCTCCAAGCCCAAATCCCTCTTGGCACCGTGGCCCAGAGTCACCTGAAATCACTCGCCTCGTATCCCATGTAAGAAATTCCTGCATAAAACACAGCAAGGAGAAGAATTCCTGGGCTGAGGCATGAATTCAGAAAACACCTCTGCTGCCAGGCCATTTCCTGTCCTCATGGAGCAGCAATGCCCCTCTCTGTGCCCTAATCCTGGTTTTTGTCCCTTCCCCCCCTCTCAACCCCACTCCTAAGTGTGAGATCAGTTTTCAAAGCACTACACAGGATGGTGTTAATGGGAATTCTGTGCCCGGGATGCCTTTCAGAGTGCCAAGTTTATCCCCCAGGACACAGACTGTCTCATGTTGTTTGCCTGACGCCTGTCACACTGGCCTCCATCTCCATGGCAATCGCGAAAATCCAGCACCTGATGGAAAATGGGAGGCAGGGCTGCTGTCAGGAGGGCAGGGCAGTGTCCACTGCAGGATGCTGGGCCAGGGGATAAACGGGGTGTTTGCCACGGGTCAGAGATGCCTGGGGGGGCTCTCAGAGCTGTGGAACCTCACCACAAAGCCACTTATATAAATGGTTACCTAAGGATGTGTCTCCCCAGATCTGCATCACAGGGAGCTGATCCGCAGGAGGGCGGCTCCAGCGGCACACCAGGGAGGATGTGTTGGGAGGAATTCCTGATCCTGAGTGCTGGAGGTTTTGGAGGTGGAATTGTTGCCTCTCTGAGCCCCCCAAAGCAGCCCAGAAGAGAAAGCCAGAGAGATGCTGTGCTTTGCAGCAGAGAGATCCCCCATGCACTGCTCAGTGTTCCTCAGCATTTGACTCCTAACCTCCCAAAATGCAGTCCAAACACATCTGGTCTTCAGGATTGGCCTTTTACATCAGCCTCTATGCTCTCCTCTTCTAGAATCAGCAGCAAAACCCTTCCTTGAAGCAACAGCTGGTTTCCATGATCTTATTTTCAAGCCAACTCCTTAACAGATACTCCCTTCCCCTCCTCCCCCCACCCAGTTTTAGCTGTGTTACTGCTCCATCTGGTCCCTCCGTGCTTGGAGGAATGCCAATACCTCCTAGGAAAGATAAAAAAAAAAAAGCTTCTCTTCACTTTGGGATTGCTGGGAAAACGTGAGCAGGCACTGGCAGTGTCCGTGTCCATATTCAATTCTGACTCTGGAGCATCCTAGGAGGCTTCCAGCAGCTCTGAGCCTGTGTCTGCTGCCAAGTGAAGGTCTCCAGCCCCCCTGGGCATCTCTGTGCACCCCTTGGGCCAGCCTGAGGTGCAGAGAGAGGAGCTGAGTAGGTGATGCTGCATGGAAAAAAACATTCCTCTGGTGTTTTAACCTGTCTGCAGACCTCAGGCCTTCCTTTCCTCCTGCTCCTCTCTCCCCCCAAAAAATGAAACACTGCAACTTCTAAAGGTGCTGGTGAGGGCAGAGGGAAGTCCTGAAAGATTTCTCCAAAATCCAGGAGACTGTGGGACCATTTCTCACCTGTTGGGGAGAAACCTGCTGCACCAGCTCTGCTTTCCTGCTCCTGAGGAGGAGCAGCACTTTTTTAGGATTGGTGAGAGGGAATACGTAGTTTGCCATTTCTGGCTACACCAGACCAGACAAGCATCCTGGAAAACATCAGGAAGCCCAGTCCAGGATGAAGTAAAGGCTCTGGGGCACTTCCTATTGTTGCTGGTGCACGTGAGGAAAAGTTCCTTTGTTTTTAGGACAATAGCTTCCTTGCCTCCAGGGATCCTGGTTCCAGCTCCTTTCTTGCCTGTGTTATGGCTCAGGAACGAAAAACAAAGAAGGGATTGAGGAAAGCAAGCCCAAGCAACCCCAGGAAAGGGTGGGTTTGTGCTCCCCTGAGCACGGGCTTTGTTAGGGCAGCCAGGGAGGTGTGAGATTATGGCAGAGGGGATTTTCCCTGCTGCTAGCAGCCCGTGGCCATGGCTGGGTTTGTCACTAGGAGACCCGTAAAGGACAGGGATATAAAATCTCCGGGGCTCAGGGCCATGCTGGGAAGCTGCAGCCCCAAAAGCAGGGAGAGCCAGCTCAGTCTGCCTCTCTGCCAGCAGGGTGTCTGCATCCAGCTCCTGTCCTCGGTGCCTAATCCGAGGAGACAGCAGAGACACTCACACTGCCAGGCATCCTCCTGGGAGCGGGGCTGTGCCTGCCAGGGCAGTGTCTCCACAGTGGCTGAGCATTCCAAGCTCTGGGAAGGGGCTGGTGCCCAGGCAGGGGAGCAGGCAGCTGGTTCATGCCACAGTGATTGCCAGGAGAGGCAGTTCCCTGTTTAAATCAGCACAGCCCAGAGAGGTCTCAGGTGCAGGAGGGAGCCCAGGCACCTCCAGAGCTGTCCTGTGCTTAGGAACACATCGTGACACAAGTTCTGCTTTTCTCTTAAACCAGTAAAGAATTGTGGAATTGTTAAGGTTGGAAAAGACCTCCAAGATCATCAAGTCCAACTGTTCCCCAAGCAGTGCTAAGCCCACCACAAAACCACATCCCCATGGCAACATCCAGGGGCCTCTTGAGCACCTCCAGGGATGGGGATTCCACTACCCTGGGCAGCCCCTGCCAAGGCCTGAGCACCCATTCCATGGGGAAATCCTTCCTGCTGCCCAACCTAAACCTCCTCTGGCCCAGCTTGAGCCCATTTGCTCTCCTCCTGTCCCTGTTCTGTGGGAGCAGAGGCCAACAATCCCCCTCCTGTCAGGAGCTGTGCAGAGCCACAAGTTCCCCCCTGAGCCTCCTTTGCTCCAGGCTGAGCCCCTGCCCAGCTCCCTCAGCTTCTCCAAAACCTCCCAACCCTGCCCCATGATGCACACAGCACATTTTTAGATGCAGTTTAAAGGGATTCTGGATCAATCCCTGCTGATTCCCCACCCTGGCAAGAAGGAGGTTCCCAGAGCTCCAGGCCTGGCTTTGCTTTCTCAGCCTCTGCACGTAAAGCCAGATTTTAGAAGGTGGTTCAAAACCTTTCTCCTATTAGGAAAGATTAATAGCCCAAAAAAAAGCTTTTTTGGGGTGGTATCCATCCTAGTTTTGTAAAGTGACGGGGACAAAGCCTTGGAGCAAAGAGGTTCCTACTCCTTTCCACAAGCCTTAGAGCAGGGAATGACTTAACAGCCCTCTGCCTCACTGATAATCGTTTGTGAGCAATCTGTGAAAACTAATTAGTTGTTAGGAAGCTTAATTAGGCTGCTTTCCTTGAAAGGAGAAGGAAAATTAGGGATTCTCACATCCTTCAGTGCCACCGGCCCAGCTTAGCTGAGCTCAAGGCCCAAGTTACACCTGGCCAACCACGGCAATCCTTCCTGGGAAGGACCAACAAGGATGGAGTCCACCCCAACAATCCCATCCCTGAGACATGGCCCCAAAGCTCCCTGACTCCTGGCAGCCTTGGGAGCGTGGTCATTCCCTGGGGAGCCTGTTCTAGGTGCAGGAAAGCAGTCCCAAATTGTGCTTCCAAGACTTCCAAACACCAACCTTGGCCGGGAGAATCCTGGCTGTGTGAGGCGGAGTGTCCCTTCCTTCTGATCTAGCCCTGAGCATCCCTTCTGCTCCTCAAAACACACTGATGGATGGGCCTGGAGGTGGCACACAGCAAGGCAAGAGGCAGGAGCAGGGAAGGAATCCTTTCCTCTCCACAGGACCTGCACCTGGATTCCATCGAGATCATGGCAGGACATTCCCAGAGAAGCTGAAACCTGGAGTGAGGTGATCAACAATTAACAATTAACAACACAGGTCTTGTTTATGTGGGGGGATTGGTGGGGTTCAGCAAGCCTTGCTCAGCCAAGTCATGGTTAAAGGAGATAACAGCCTAGGAAATACCTGAGGTGGCTAAAAAATCCCTAAAAACCCCCTCCTCTCACTGCGGGGAGGACCTGGAAATGTGGAGATAAGGAAATGGAGAGGCCTGGGCTTGCCCAGGACTGAGGATGCTGCAGCAGCACTGTTGAAGATTGAAATGCAAGATGTTTTCCATTCCCATCTATATAGCAGATTACCTTTGTCAAGTGGGCAGTTTGCTTTATCTCTCTCTTTGAGTGGTGATCATTCACACCTCCCTGGGGAGGGGACATTGCTGATAACAGACTATTGAATGTCCCTGCATGGCTGATAAGAACTAGAACATCCCATGGGGAGATGTGAGCCCAGAGGGAGGAGCCAAGCATTGCTGCCCAGATAGAATCCAGAGGTCTTTGAGACACCAGCACGGCTTTCTCCACGGGATTGCCCAGAGGAACAGCAGCTGCCTCTCCTTCCACTGCATCTTCAGAGCAAGAATCCATCCTTCTCTACAGGACCCCCTTGCTCCAACAGAGCCAGCCCTGACACTGCAGGAGGGCTGCAGCCACATTTCCAATGGGACTGCCACCAACAGCCTGACCCACAGGGTGTCAGGTTGGGTTCTGACTCTGGCAGTGTTGTTCAGGTGTCCTGCATTGTTTGTTTTACTCTTTTTTTTTTCCTTTCCCTATTAAAGAACTGTTATTTTCTGCTCCCATATTTTTGCCTGAGAGCCCCTTAATTTAAAATTTATAGCAATTCAGAGGGGGTGGGGAGGGTTCACATTCTCCATTTCGGGGGAGGCTCCTGCCTTCCTTAGCAGACTCCTGTCTTTCCAAACCAAGACAAGCACCCACGGGGCAGAGAGTGACAAAAGGGACAAAGCAGCCCCATGATGAAGAGGAGGACCTGCTCTGTGATCCCAGAAGGGCTGCATGAACCCCTCAGGAATGCTTGGAAAGGCTGCCTTTCCCACAGAAATGGGGCTGTTATCCCGCTGAGGGTCACACCACAGGTCTGGGGCTCTCCTTGCCTCTCTCCCAGCGTGGTGTCCCCAGAAGATCTGGCCAGCAGCAGATGGGCACTGGCTGCTCCAGCAGCAAGGATGGGGAGATCCCAGCACTGCACAGGGCTCCCTCTCCCCGGCAGGGATCCAAATTGGAGAATGATTCAGCAGGGTATTGATTGAACTCTCTGCAGACAAATGACCTCCCTCTCTCTGGGCCACGCTTTTTAGTGCAGGGCTCCAGCCTCCTGCATGAATATTTGAATAAATTTACAGTGGAGTGGCTTCACCTCTGCAGGGAGAGGGAGGCAGAAGCAGGAAGGGAAGCACAGGTTGGAAGTTTGGAGTTTCTGCTGGCAGGCTATGAAATTGAGGTTTTTCCATCTAAAGAGGTTCCCAGTGCTCTCAATTCCCATTAGCACTGCACCAGAAGCACACACTTGGCTGCAGTTCTCCAGTCTGCAGCTCAGAGGAGGGTGAGGGATCAATCATGGCATCATTTGGGGTGGAAAAGCCCCCAAGGTCATCGAGTCCAGCACTGCCAAGCCCACCACTAACCCACATCCCCAAGTGCCACATCTGTGTGGTTTAAATCCCTCCGGGGATGGGGACTCCATCATTGCTCTGGACAGCTTGTTTCCACGAAGAAATTTTTCCTAAAATCCAATCTAAACCTAAACCAAGCTGAGCTACACTGGAAGGGGAGGGTGGGTGGGCACAGCCTATGGCTTGGCTGAGGCTCACACCTCACCCAAAACCCCTCTGCTCTCATTCAGCAGCACAAGAACTCCTGGCAGAGGGGCTCCTCCATGGTTGCAGAGAACATTTTCCCTCCAAAATATTTATTTTTCAATTTTTCCCTGTGCAAAGGAAGTGTTGGAACCCTGGTTGCTGAGAATTTTAGATTTTCTGTGCTGACAGGCACTGACCCCCAAGAGAACACTGCATTTGACCTGAGGCATGGAGAAGGCTTCCAAAATTGAATGTTAGAACTAAAATTATGGGTGTGGAATTTGAATAGAAGTGTGTAATATCACATGGTAGAAAACGGAGAGTTTAAGGTTTTAGAATATAGTAATATATAAAACAAAATAGAGGTTTTAGGGCAGTAACTAGTTCTTCTTCACCTTCTTCTTCATAAGTTTGAATAGTATTGTGTAATTAAATTAAAAGTCGACATTGCAAACCACAAGTAGTTAGTTATTAAGTTAAAAGTAAAAATAATGTAAGGGTCATTTCTTAATTAGACAGTTTATCCTTAAAAAAAACTTATAAAAGACACAACTCCATTTTGAACTTATTGAAGTACTGTAAAACTCAGTTTGTAAAACTATAATATAAATAAAAACTAATAAACATCTAAATGCAAACGAAAAATACCTTGTCACAGATTTAACGCCAACTTGAACAACAAAAAAAAAAAGACAAAAAAAAAAAAAAAAAACAAAAAAAACCCAAACCCACAAAAAACTCAAAAAAAATTCAAAACAAAACCAAACCAAAAATTCCACAGCACACAAACCATCACAGCCTTGCAGAAATCCAGGCTGCTTTACCCCAGCTGGGAGGAGGCATCTCCAAACTGGAGATATTTCATCCCCACGCGGCTGCTGTGACAGTTTGAGATGGAATCCTGCAGCACCCGGGATCATCTGCATCCCAAATCCAAACATCCTGTGCCATCCCCTGCAGCAGAAACCAGCTGCTCTTTGGCTGTGAGCTGGGAGAGGGGAAATTCCTGCATTCTGCAAGGAATTCTGCCACAGAATTCTGCATTCTGTTATCAATAGGACAGCCCGTGGAAATGGTGCCAGCCCAGCTCCCAGTTCTGCCCTTCTTTACCTCCAGAATCCCACCCTTACACAGAATTACTCCTCACACGAGTCCATTCCTAACACAAAAAGTTTGGGGTTTCCAGACTGTTCTTCATCTCCTCTGCACGGTGGAGGAAAATCCAAGCTGCTCTTTTCTCCCACAAAATGGGAATCTCCCACCAAATCCAGATGCAACTGAGACCTTTCAGTATAATAAACTTAATTTTTCAACACAGCTGCTGCTGCATCCTCTGCAGACCTGGCTTTGAAGGAAAAATGAGGCAGGAATTCCATGGCTGCACAGGTTCCAGTCATCTTTAAAGGATGAGCTCATCTCCACCCTTTTCTTACACAGAACTAAAAATGGGGTTTCTTGCATCCGGGACAAAACTACAGCGCCCCACCTCTATCCCACTCTCCTAAACAAACCTCAAAGGTCAACAGAGAGCTTTGATAACAAATGAAAAACCAAACCCAGCCCAGAACCCAAAGGGAGAGTTACAAACAGCACCTATTGCTCCTTGGAGTTCCCAGACATGTTGGAGCACCAGGATTTTTACCCCTTTTCCAAGGCTGGTGGTGAAGAACCCCTCCAGGTAAAACACATTTCCACCACACAATAGTCCTGAATCCACAGCGCCAGGAAGGCTGCATTTGCTCAGAGATTTCCAGGAAATGAGTCAATCAGCAGAGGAGAAACACTGCATTGAGAAAGGGAATGGGAATTTAAAGGGATTCTTTTCAAGTTAACCAACAGAGCCGTCTGAGATGCAGAAGCCATTGAATTTGCCCTCAGGCTGTGGGGAATGAGTCATTTTCTTTTCTCTCTCTCGGTATAAATGTCAATCCTTAGTGACTTCACCTTTTTCTCTGCATTGCTGGGAGACTCTGTCGGGCAGTGCTTAAGGGTTTTTAGCACAGGGAGAGGGTTGTTGGCTGCCCAGCCGGGTGTTTATTATGGGATTGTGTCACCATGATATTTTCTGAAAAATCCTCTTTGCCCAGCACTTTCTCCTGGGAAGCTGAGAAGCCTCAGAGAGGAATGAAAACAATAATTATCTGATTGCTGATCCTGTATTTGCTGCTTTGGAATGTGGCTTGGACATTGTTCACCAACAGGTGAAAGCTTGATTGGTTCCTTGTGAATTGTTTTAATTTAATGGCCAATCATGGCCAGCTGTGTCAGGACTCTCTGAGTCAGTCGTGAGTTTTTATTATTTCATTCTTGTTAAGCCTCTTGATGTATCCTTTCTCTTCCTTTAGTAGAGTTTTAGTATAGCATTCTGTGATATAACATGATATGGTATGTAATAATAATGTAATGTAATGTAATGTAATGTAATGTAATGTAATGTAATGTAATGTAATGTAATGTAATAATATAATATAATATAATATAATATAATATAATATAATATAATATAATATAATATAATATAATATAATATAATATAATATAATATAATATAATATAATGCAATATAATGCAATATAATGCAATATAATGCAATACAATGATATGACATAATAAATTAATAATATAATATAATATAATATAATATAATATAATATAATATAATATAATATAATATAATATAATATAATATAATATAACATAACATAACATAACATAACATAATATAATATAATATAATATAATATCCCTCTGAGAACATGGAGTCAGATTCTCATCACCTCATCCTGTGGACCCTCACAAACACCACAGGATTGCACTGGGGAGGGTCTTCTCTGCTGCTTTGGCTGGCTCAGCCTGGGATGGGGGGAATGTGAGGGGACCTTGGAATCTGGTCTGCAGAGCAGATGGCTCCAGCTCTCCACCCAAGTGCTGCCTACCCACAATTTCACGTTTTTCAGAAATGACTAACAGCAGAACACTTCTTCTGCCCAAAGATCTCAAAGGGAGTCTGAGCCCTGGGAGATAAATCAGCCAGGAAAGGGAGCTGAGCCACATCACCAAAGTTAGGGGATCCTAACCCTGACACAGATCCCACACAGCAAGCCAGGACTGACAGCCCCCAGGATGGTTCAGCTCCTGGAACAATGTAACATCCCATTTAGCCCATGGAATAACCCAGTAACTGAGAAAGCTCTTCCCAACCAAGCTCAAGGGACTGAGTGGAGCCTGCCTCCAGCAGGAATATGTGGATCAAAAAGATGCTCCAAGGCTGGAGCCCCTCTGCTCTGGAGCCAGGCTGAAACTGGATGTGTTCACCTGGAGAAGGCTCCAGGGAGAGCTCAGAGCCCCCTCCAGGGCCTAAAGGGGCTCCAGGAGAGCTGGAGAGGGACTGGGGACAAGGGATGGAGGGACAGGACACAGAGAATGGCTCCCACTGCCACAGGGCAGGGCTGGATGGGAGATTGGGAATTAGGAATTGTGCCCAGAGAAGCCTCAGATTCCTCACCCTGGAAGTGTCCAAGGCCAGGTTAGACAGGGCTTGGAGCAGCCTGGGACAGTGGGACATGTCCCTGCCCATGGCAGGAGGTGGAATGAGATGGAATTCTGGGTTCCTTCCACCCCTCATCTCTCACCTGTGGAAGGAAAGCACAGCACAAAGCATGACAGGATGGCAGCTCTGCTCTCAGCTCTGCTGCTGGAGCTGTGGGGACTGAGATCAAACATGGGCTCCTGCAATTTAACAGGAACCTAGAAAGGCAGGGAAAATTGGTCCATGAGATTTCCTGCCAGCCTGTGCCACCAGTCTCCTACTGCTGAATGTGTCCATCCCAGCAGGAAAGTGGAAGAGTTTGGAGCAGTGAATGAAATAAAAACTCCCATCTCTATTTGAAGCCTGCACTGATGGCAGCTCTTGCATTGAAGCTGCCACCTGAAGCTTTGTCCTGCTGTCCTCCCACTGTGGCACCACAGGAGCAGGACACAGTGACACAGAGATGCTCCCTGCCCTCCTGCCCACACCTCAGCCTTGCCCTGGAAGCCTTTTTTTGGGAAGCTGTTAAATCAGGCTTCAGCTGGCTCCTGCCCTTCCACCATCCCAAATAATTTCTAGTGAGGGCCAAGTTCCAGGAGCAGCCTCCAGGAAGCTCTGAGGTGTTCACAGAGGTGCAGAGCCCAGTTCTGGATAATTTACAGGATCCTCTGTGGCTGAGGGAAGTCTTTGCCTGTGCTTTGACTTCCAGCAGGCTGAGCAACACGGGGAGCTGCTCTGCAAAATTATATGTGGAATCCTGGAGAGTTTTTTTTTCCAGCTGACTTTTAATGAGATGTGGTCTCCCTCCCTACCAAGCTCCTCTTCAGATTAACTTTGCTCCCTGCCTGGTGGGTCGAATCCCCACCAAAAACACATCTCAGAAGCTGCAAAGGAAAGGGAAAAACACACTTTCTCCTCTGGAGCAGCAGCACTACAGAGAGGGCAGGGATGTGCTGGGCACCTCACTGCACACACACATTCCCACTAATCCATCCCCTAATTCATGCCACGTGTGTCTGAGCACAGAACTGGCCCAGCCCAGGCTTTGAAGCAGAGCAGATGTGGAGTTATCTGCTCCACCAGGGCTCCAGGCAGCCAGGGGGGACAGTTGCCTTTGGCAGAGGATGAAGGCACCTTTCTGCTGAGGACAAGGACAGCTGGACTCAGCTCGTGTTCCCCCAAAACCCCCTGGGCCAGCACTCAGCAGGGTCTGAGCTGGGCTCCAGCCACAGGACCTCATGTTACCTCAGCAGCTGCCTCCAGAGCTCACAAACGTGGGATGTAACAGTGCAGCAGCAATTTCCAGCTCAATATTTGGTGCAAAAGTTTAAATGAGCTGCTGTAACAACAGCTTACCTGCATTTCATCTTCCTTGAGAAGTTCACCCCAGTGAACACCTGGGAATAAAGTGCCTAATGTTACTGAAGCTCAGCAGCCAGGGCTTCCAAAGTGTTGGTTTGTGTCTCCAGACACAGCTGGTCTCCCAGCTTTCCACCTGGGATGCTCAGGTGTTGGCTTTTCTCAAATATTAAAATGGATTCTCTATGTGTGGTGTTAAAGTAGCTTTGCTATAAAGATATAGTTTTTATTTCTGTTGTTAACTACAGCTGATATAAGTATGCTTGTGTTAAAATGCCTGCTTGGATAGGATAACATCCAGTGAACATGTGATGAGGACACCTGTACAGATGTGCCAACTATCAGCACTCATGATCTGAAAGAAACATGGACCAAAGCCCAAAGTGAAAGTGATGATAATAATGGACTGAAATCACAACTCTAATAAGGCAGACCCAAGGAGGAGCCATGCTAAACAGTTCTTGGAACATGTAAAGTGGTTTGGGGAATGTAAGGGCCTAAATGAGGGATGTGGGACTCCAGGGGCTCTCCAAAATGCAGTTTATTGTATCCAAGGTGTCTCAGCAGCCCAGGGCTGTGGGTGACAGAGCTGTGCCCACAGCTGTCAGCTCCAGCTGCAGGCAGGCCTGGAGACCCTTTGGGTTTGGTTACAATGCATTATAGACTTTTCTTTGCTGAGCATCTTCATACAGTAGAACCAACCTATACCTTAACTATTATCTGTAGCCTATCATAACTACTGTAATTACCATATTCATGTTACTGTTCTCCAATCACTAAAAGTCAGTACATTACAGTTTCAGCTAGAAGTTGTTTTTCAGTTTTCTTGCAGTGGAAAATTCTGAGACCTTTCTTCTACTTGCAACATTTTCTGACTATTTTGCCTGTGCTATCTTCCTTCTTGGTAAAAACTTCTTGTTTGAGGTGGGTTTATCCTTTGCTCTAAGTCATAAAACCCCCTTCCAACTAACACACCCTTTGCCTTCTTGGTTGTCCAGTAAGACTGGCTCAGCAATTCTTTTCTTCTATATCAAGACTTACTTTCATTTTATTCCTTCTTCAGATTTTAGATTCAAAAATCTTTCTGCCAAGCACACATATCTGTGAGACCTTCTTGTCAAACTTTCATCCTTCCCAACAGGGGAAATGTTTAATATGCATAATTGTTTCTGAATATGGATCAGGCAGATGCAATATGAATGTTATATAAAGGGTGTTTCCAAAATACCTGGGATGGCCTTGACTGAATGCCAAGAGGTACCCAGCCATAAATCTTTGCTTTATTGTCTTTGTCTCCTACTGTACTTTATTGGACTTTTTAAATTTTTACAGGAGAGTGAACCTTGTTTTTCAGGAAGCCCTTCAGGGTGTTCCCAAGCCCAGAGCCTGCTCCAGGCTCTGTGTGTGCACAGAGAGCAGAACACAGTGGGACATCCTTTGGACACTTCCAGGGATGCTGATCCACCACTGCCCTGGGCAGCCTGTTCCAAGGCCTGACCACATCTTCACCTTTTTCCTGCTATCCCATCTAAACCTATCCTGGGGCAAATGAAAGGAACCTTCCCTGCCTGGCTCTGAGCTACCAAACTCTGCTCCTCCCATCAGGGAGGGCTCTTCCATGACCTGCAGATGGTGGGATGCTCCCAAATCTGGCACAAATGGTAAATACAGGACTGACACGCTCAGGTGAGGCATAAATCACATCTGCAATGGTGCAGAGATGGTTTTGGCATAGGAATCAATCCCAGAATGGTTTGGGTGGGAAAGGATCACAAAGTTCATCTCCCTACCAGGGGCAGGGACACCTCTCACTAGCCCAGATTGCTCCAAGCCCCTTCCAACCCAGCCTGGGACACTTCCAGGGGTGGGGCAAGCATGCAATATTCTCACTATAAACCATCCCAAAATAATACCACGAACCAATACAAATAATATAATATACTCTCATATATATGAAAGTATATGATATTATTTGTATATAATATACTGTATACTATATGCTAGTATATATCATATGCTATATACTATATTTGTATATAATATACTATAACAAACCTAAACATGCAATAAAGACTTGTCCAGTACCTGTTAAAACAATCCATCATTTTCCCAAATGTAAAAAAAAAAGACACTATACCAATCAATACCATTCCAGACAGAACATAAATAAGAATATACTTGCAAAAAAAAAAGATTTACCAACACAAAACACCACCACACAACAAAACAAGTAGTAACAACTACCCAAAAATAATTTAGGAACCAAAAGGACACACAATCAGCAAAATTATTAAACATCTGTCCCATGGGAATACTCTGGGAATAAAGGGCTGGGAGGAAGGCCAAAAAGAGATACAAAACTCCCCATGAAGGCATGGCTTAACTGCAGCCTGGCTCTCTTGGAGACAGCTGTCCTTCATACATAAACACCTCTAAAAACATTTTTTCTGTCCTGCCTTTTGCAAGAGAAGCTTTAGTTACAGCAGAAACTTCACAGGAGTTTTCAGAGGGGTGGAGAAAGTGCCCTGGTAACATCCAGGGTAATTATAGTGCTCAGTTTGCCCTGAAGATCCTGAAGGCCAAGAAAATTGCTATGGGCAATAAATAGAAAAGAGTGGTCTGGGAGCCTGCTCTCCAGCACAAAGTCCATAATTTCAGACTGCAAAGGAGATGTTAATCTTTTTTCGTTTTTCTTTTTTTCCCTAGCACCATTTGAAGTGGTTTTACTTAAAAAACCCACGTCAAACCTAGCCCACTCTTTACACCAGTACAAGATTTTTTGGCTTGTTGTGTCCCTGAGCTGCTGTTCCAGCCTAGGAGGATGGTGGCTCACTGGATGCATCCAGTTAAAAAAAAGCAATGTCTAAGTCTGAGCTCTCCTTGGACCACCTAAAATTCTCACTACCAAAACGATTTCATTAAATTCACATCACCAGAATAATACCATAAAATTCCCACTAACCATACACGTGCAGGAGCATCTATGGACAGGACATGGACACAGGACAGGAAACCTCACAGCCCCAGAGCTCAGTTATCTGTAGGCTCCCAGATGCTGCTGGACATGGAGCACCACACCTCAATGCTAGATCCCAGTGCATCCCTATTCCACAAAGGATGGGAGGAACCAAGAGGAGTTTCTCAAGCTTTGTCCCACTCTTCCAGCTTCCAGCAGCAAACCTGTCCATGACATGAGACTGCCTCCTCCCAAAGAAATTGGAAGCAGAGGTTTTCCTAGCCAAAAAAATGCTCTTATTGTGTCCTTGTGTTCCCAAGCAGGAAGATGTGGAAGCTGAGGAGCCAACATTCACTTTTTTTTTTCCCCAGAACAAGCCCAGATTTCAGCCTCTTTCCCTAAGACACACAAACCTGCAGCAGGTCAGATCCCAGGCAGCCCTTCCAGGATGGAAATGCCTCTTCTGCTTTTCTCAAGCAGGAGCCACATGTCTCCTCTCCACTCATGGCAGTGGGAAAGGCCTGGGACAAGGTGCTTGGAGTTGGGAAGGATTGTCCATTCCATCAGAGGCAAGCAGAGCAGCTCCACAATTACCGGGCAGACTGCATTGTATGGTGCAGGAGGAAAAAAAGGGATTGATAAATAAAATTATTTGATAAAATTTGTGCACTAGCAGCACAAAGAGAGCACTGACAGGTGCCGAGCCAAAGCACAGGATCACAGGGATTTAACTTCCCCTCTGAAGCACCCCTCACCTTTCAGCAGGGTGCTTTGCCACCTTTTGACTTCTCCTGCTTGAAAATTTGGTGGCCACTCTGGCTGGTCATGCCTCCAGCCACAAAGTGTTTCACCTGCTGAACTTCCTCCAACTTGCCCAGCCCTGATCCCTCTGAACTCCTCAGGCATTTTCCTCTTTGTTACAGCAAGCTAACAACACTTCTTACTTTACTCAGAGTGCACTTTTCCCCTTCTATTGATCCAGTTCCAGCATCCCTCACTGGTGCCAGAGCTCACCAATGTGGGATGTAACAGTGCAGCAGCACTTTACAGCTCAATATTTGATGTAAAAGTTTAAATGAGCTGCTGTAACAACAGCTCACCTGCATTTCATCTTCCTTGAGAAGTTCACCCCAGTAAACACCTGGGAGTGAACTGCTTAATAGTACTGAAACACTGACAGGAGGTCAAAACCCACCAGAAAAAGCCTAAAATATCATCTGATCCAGGCCAGCTCCAGGTGTTTTGAGAGCAGGATTTGAAAATCCTGGTGGATGGTTTAATGCTGGGTTTAATGCTAGGTTTTAACCCATGGTTTAATGCTGGGCCTGGCAGTGCTGGGTCAGAGGTTGGATTCTGTGATCTTGGAGGGCTTTTCCAGCCTTGAGGGTTCTGGGATTTTACCTTCAAGCCTCCTCAAAGGCACTCTGGTGACTCTGTCAGGCTTTTAAAACCAGCTCAGCTCAATTATTTTAAGCCAGGCAAAAAGCCCCACAAAAGTAAATGTGACTTTTAGTGAAAACCATGAGCTTGCTCCTCACCATCTGAGGATCTGGCTGCCTCAGAGCCTCTCAGAAGTCACAGAACTTCCAAGCCCACTCAGGTTTTGCTCCAGTTTCCTACAAATTCTTGCTGATGCCAGGGCAGGAGTTGGCTCAGCAGCATCACTCTGAATAGGAACAGGCTTGATTAGACCATGGAGCACCCCAGTGAGGACAACCAGCCCTTATCAATAACCTCAAACAGCATCACAGAGAAAAATCCCTGTCGAGGGAGGCACCATTAGCAAGAGCCACATTTAAACCCAGCAGTGGCACTGCTGTGAGCATTTATTTATTTTTATTTATTTTTATTTATTTGTATTTATTTGTATTTCTTTTTATTTCTTTTTATTTCTTTTTATTTCTTTTTATTTCTTTTTATTTATTTTTATTTTTACATTATTTTTATTTATTTTTTTATTTTCTTGTTTATTTATTGCACTTAAATGTGGTGTAGAAGGAACAACCTCTGCTCTTACTGTGCCCACTCTTCCCTCATCCTCTGTCTGCAGCATGGGAAGAACTATCTTTTGTTAAAATTTTTATTAAAATTAAGACGTGAGATTTACTACTCAAACAGAAGTCCTAAATGATAAACTTACAAAAACATTCAATACTCTTATTATAAACTGTCCCAAAACAATACCACAAGCCAATAAAAATAGTATAATATACTTCATACTATAAATACTATAATATATTTTATATTATAAATAATATACTTTATATTATAATAATTATAACATAATCGTTTAGAATGTAATTATATTATTATATAATGCTCTGTAATATAATTATAATAATTTATAACAGCATAATTATAATATACTTTATATTATAAATAATATAACATACTTAAACCTAAACATGCAATAAAGAACTGTCCAGAACCTGTTAAAACAATCAATCATTATCCCAAATGTAAAAAAAAGAAAAACACTATACCAGTCAATACCAGTCCAGATAGAACATAAATAAAAATAAACTTCCAAAAAACAGATTTTCCAACATAAAACACCACCACATGACAAAACAAGTAGTAACAACTACCCAAAAATCGTTTAGGAACCAAAACCACACAAAGTCAACAAAATTATTAAACACCTCCCCAGTAACCCCAACCTTTTATCCCCCAAGTCATTCTACACCTTAACAACTTCCAAATTAATATATTTTATACATAACTTTCATTATAGAATACCAACAAAAGTTACTAAAACAACCAAAAAAAGACAAATTTTTAAAACTATAATTAAAAAATTTATGCCACATCATAAACCTTATAATTTACCCAAGAATTATTTCAATAAATTACCATTAAAAAAAAACAATTTGAACCCAAACATCACTAGCAATTCCTACAAAACCACAATTAACCACAGACATAACAATACCTACTGCAACTACACACAAAACAGTAAATACCAGTGTCACATCTAGCACGAGACACAGACACAGAGGGGTTTTTGTTTGAAGCTGCTGGAGCAGAAAGCCTGGGCAGGACCAGCAGGGATGGAGAGGCAGAGGGACAGGGAAGGTGGAAGGAAAAGGGAAGGAAAAAGGGATTTCTGCTTGGCCAAGGGACACCCAGCCTGGTTTGGTCCCTCAGGGGGACAGCCAGCAGTGAGGAGAGGAGGAGAAGCTGTGGAGGAATCCCAGGGAGCTCCAGAGCAGCAGGATGCTCTGGAGTTGGGTCCAGCTGCCCAGGGCTGGGACAGGAGTGTTATAGTGACTTCTTTGAGCCAGGTCTAATGAGCTCTGGGAGGTCTATAACACACCCAAGATAACTCAGCTACCCTTGGAGGCATAAAAATCAGCAGGATGGCTTCTGTTGCAGTGTTGGGAACAAAAAGGTTTAATAAAAGGCAAAATAACCAACAGGAAAACCGAGCCAGGTGCCAAGCGTTCTTGCTGCTGGTAAAACATTTTACAAAAGCAATTAGTTTCTTTGTTTACGTCCTTTTCTAATAAAGGACTTTTTGGCTTCTGTCCAATTAGCCATCCTTAAATTTGAGGTGAAGTCCCTTAAGCCTATGAAGTGAAGAAGTTCACTTTATAGGCTTTCACCTAGAAGTTTCACCTAATCGAAAAGAAAAACTTCTAAGCTTCTTTCCTTTTTAAAGAGACAAAATAAAATCGAATAATATATAATATATTGTATATAATCAAATAATATAACATATATAATATGTATAATATATTATATATATAATATATATAATATATAATATATAATATATAATCTAATAATATAAAATAGATATACACAAAATAGAATATAATAAATTTTAATATTAATAATATATATTGTATTATAGTATATTATATTATAATATTTAATATTAATATAATATAATATATATAATCTAATAATATAATGAATATTATATACATTATATATAATATAATATATATAATCTAATAATATTATATATAAAAATAAAAATAAAAATAAAAATAAATATAAATATAAATATAAATATAAATATAAATATAAATATAAATATAAATATATATATAAATATATATATATATATATATATATATACACAAAATATAATATAATATAATAATAAAATAATATAATAATAAATTTCGTCCCTCCACCAACAAAAGACACACTCCTATACAGGAGCACTGTGCTGGGCTCTGAGCTGGCTGGATGGGCAGCTCAGAGAGTGGTGGTGAGCAGAGCTCCATCCAGCTGGGGCCAGGCACCAGGGGTGTCCCTCAGGGCTCTGTGCTGGGGCCAGCTCTGTTCTGTGTTTTTGTTGACCACATGGATGAGGGGATTGTGCCTTTCATTGGTAAATTTGCAGATGACACTGAGCTAGGAGCGTGTGTCCATCTGTTGGAAGGTAGGAGGGCTCTGCAGGGAGATCTGCAATGGTTGGATGGATGGGCAAAGTCTAACAGGATAAAGTTTAATAAATCCACATGCCCAGTCCTGCATTTTGGCCACAATAATCCCTTGCAATGCTCTGGGCTGGGGACAGAGTAGCTGGACAGTGCCCAGGCAGAAAGGGACCTGCAGGGACTGATGGACAGCAGGCTGGACATGAGCCAGCAGAGCGCCCAGGTGGGCAAGAAGGCCAATGGCTCCTGGCCTGGATCAGGAATGGTGTGGCCAGCAGGAGCAGGGAGGTCATTGTGCCCCTGTGCTCAGCACTGGTGGGGTCACACCTGGAGTGCTGTGTCCAGTTCTGGCCTCTCAGTTTGGGAAGGATGTTGAGACACTGGAGCACATCCAGAGGCTAGAGAGGGGCTGGGAACACAAACCCTGTGAGGAATCACTGAGGGAGCTGGGGGTGCTCAGCCTGGAGAAAAGGAGACTCAGGGGTGCCCTCATCACTCTCTGCAGCTCCTGAAAGGTGCCTGTGCTCAGCTGGGGCTGGGCTCTTTCTCCAGCAGCACTGACACAACCAGAGCACACAGCCTCAAGCTGCACCAAGGGAAATACAGGTTGGATATTAGGAAAAAGCTTTTCACACAAAGAGTGATAAAGTTCTAGAATGGTCTGCCCAGGGAGGTGGTGGAGTCACCATCCCTGGGGGTATTTAAAACAAGACTGGATGTGGCACTGGGTGCCAGGGTTTAGTTGAGGTGTTGGGGCTGGGTTGGACTCAGTGATCTTGAAGGTCTCTTCCAACCCAGTAATTCTGTGATCCTTTGTGAATTCTGCACAGGCTAATAAGGGGTAGATATTGGGGACATGCAAAGGGAGCCCTCACACCACCTGTGTGAAGAGCACCCAAGCCCAGCCCTCTGCCAGCAGACAGCAATTAAACAGATGTCTCATTAAGATGTGCACATCTTCCTCTGCCTCCTAAAACTGGATTTTACAGAGCACTGCAGCCTGCAGTGTCTCCTGATAAAACACACAGAAAAACCCGGGCAAGAAAGTGCAACACTCACTAGAATTGTACCCAAATGAACTCATGGAAGCTGAACTTGGGCACAGAAAATAAATCAGGGTTGAGGTTGGCCAGAGCAGCCCAAAATGCTGGCAGGAGCTGCAGGACTTGGCCGAGGAGGTGGCAGTGAGGGATGCTGGTGTCACCATCAGCAGACACCGTGGCCAGCTCCCCCCTCCACCAGCAGGGTCAGGAATTGCAC
Organism: Geothlypis trichas; assembly: GCA_009764595.1. NCBI lineage: Eukaryota > Metazoa > Chordata > Aves > Passeriformes > Parulidae > Geothlypis > Geothlypis trichas. The sequence goes on from CM019907.1 coordinate 37,743,899, forward strand.
ATCCAGATGTTCACTTCTTCCTCTCAGTGCTCTGTATCAGCTCCACCACCTGCATTCACCACCTTTCCCCCCAGGAGCCACACCTGCTGCTGCAGCAGGCACTCTGAGAACCCACTCACCTCCAGAATTCCTCTCGACTTGAAACCCAGAAATAAAACTTCTGGTGCCTTCAGGTTGCCCTGCCTACGGTCAGAGTTCACATTTGCTATATCTGGCTATAAAAATGACCCTTTCTTTCCACTGGAAAAACAGTTCAGCTGTCGGATATGATGACCAAAGACAAGCACTGGTTTTTGTAAACACAAAAGCTTTTAAAACCTGGCCCCTGGTTTCGGTTCCTGAGTCAGTGTGAACTCCAGGGACAACGGGGGGATTACAAATATTTTATGAACTCTGGTGAACTCACACTGTGCACATTCCTTATTCATTCCTCTTGACAGAGTACTGCTCAAAACTTTTGAAAAGGTTCATTCAACTTACCTGAAACTCCAGGCTCTTACAAAGAAACAAGAACGGGGCAGATTTCAAGGGCGCAGTCTGGAGGATGTTGACTCTAATGAACAGTCAGAAGGTCTGCTGGCCAACCTGAGAGGCAGTGCCAAAGGGCAGGGATGGATGGGATATTGGGAATTAGGAATTGTTCCCTGGGAGGGTGAGGAGGATCTGGCACAGGTCTCCCAGAGAAGCTGTGGCTGCCCTTGGACTCCTGCAAGTGTCCAAGGCCAGGCTGGATGGGGCTGGGACAGTGGAAGGTGTCCTTGTCCATGGCAGGGAGTTGGAAAGAGATGAGTTTTAAGGTTCCTTCCAACCCAAAATATTCTGATTCAATGCACTGAGACCCATGGACAGGCAGAAATTCAGTTCAGCTGATGGTGCTCCTTCTGCTTGATGCCTTGTGAAGGCTGAGCTAGAGCAGAGACTGGACAGAGTTAAAGAATAAAGCAGGGATTTATTAAAAGGATCTCCTCAATGGATCCACCTTGGGCAGCACAAGAGCCCAGCCAGGGCTACACCAAGATGAACCAAAATGGTCACAAAATGGACAACTGGTCACAGGGTCTCTCACTTTTATAAGTTCTGCTCCATTTGCATATTGGTGTTAATTGTCCAATTACAGCTTTAGGTTATCAAATCCTATCCTTGTTTTTCTCTCTCCAGCCCACGGTGTTTGTGCTCTTGGGCTGAGATTTGGATCATTTGTCCTTGGTGCCCAGCTGAAGCAGGAATTGTTTTGCCTCCCTGCTCTGTGCAGAGAGCTCACCATCCCCTAATGTGAAGCTCAGAACTGCACACTACAGCAGCACAGAATCTGAAAAATATAAAAGCTCAAACCTGAGGCATCATGCTGGCAAGGCCACGTCAGTTTACAGGCAAATTGTCATCCATGCACTTTGAGAACCTCGGTGCTGAAATGTGATCCAGTCCCTGAGGAAAACACTGATCTGCAGGATGAGAGGGAAGTGACACTGGCCCATGGCAAGGGAACACAGAGCCAGTGTCACTCAGTCCTGCCACAGTCACAGCACAGCCACCACGCTGGCACAGAATCCTCACACACTAATGGCAACTCCTTCATGCCAATTAAATTTGGGATTAGATTTCCCCCACCTCCTCCCTCTATTTTGCCTTTCTCCAGGATCTCTTGAGGCTTCAAAGGCACCTTCTGCATCACACCAGGATGTTTTCTCATCACAGGGAGCAAGCTTATCAAACAAGTGCTGCTTAATTCCACCCCTCAGCCCATAAGCAGTGACCCAGATTCCTGGTCTCCATTAGGAGAAGTTGGCCCCTGAGAGTTTCAGGCTGGATAACCAGACAGGGAGGCTGCCAAAACAAGGACATGACGCAGGGAGAGGCAGAATGAGCCAAAGCAGGGCTGGAGATTGTGGTCACAGCCAGGTCAGGTGCACAGAGATGGGCTCACTCCCTGAACTCCAAGCCCAGGGAAGGGATATCCCACCCTCACAGGCTGGAGGGCTGTAGTAAGAGTGTATTGATCAGCAGAATATTCAAAATGACCTAGGAATGGCACCAGTTGACTCTGGCTGGCCAAACTCTCTCAGAGCCTTGTTTCCAGACTGCCAGTCTCAACAGAGGGAGGTGGAATGTGAAATAAAACATAGAGAATTTACAAAGAAACGCAGGAGATAAGTACACAGAGAGGCAGCCAAATGCTGCAGTCACAGTGGGCTCTGAGGCTTCATGATAAATCACAATTCCTCCCCTAAATGTGTTTCACACACTCCAGCCAGACCCTGAACTGTTCCTCTCTGCTGTGTCAGAGCCAGGCCACTGCTGTCAAGCTGTGCCCCACACCTGTCCCCAAAGAGGATTTGGGATTAAATCCCAAATGCGATGCTCCTGTTCTGGGATTAAATCCCCACATAATGGATGCTCCTGTCAGGAGGGTTTGCAAGCTGCACCTCCTGAGCCAGGTGAGAGAAGCACAGCTGGGTGTCCCACCTTCATCCCTGCTGTGGGAGTGTCTGAAACAAATATTTTAGGAGGATGTGTTGCCATGGGACAACGGCTAAGAGACAAATCTGTCCAACAGCACCTTCAGGAGAGTAGAATCACAGAATAGTTTGTGCTGGAAGTGACCTAAAAGTTCATCCAATTCCACCCTCTGCCATACCAGGGATGCCTTCCACTCTCCCAGGTTGCTCCAAGCCCCATCCAGCCTGACCTTGGGCACTTCCAGCTGTGTTTCCTCTCTCAAGTAGCAGGCATAGCTGATTTTGCAGCCAGCTGCAAGGTGCATCTCACACAGAATTAAAAGCAAACCCCTTTTGCCCAGACAGGATGTTGTCCACAGGGAATAACTCACACTAAACACAGAGCGTGATGCTCCTGGCTGTGATTCTGCATCCAGAGGGATCTGTCTGAGCTACCAGAGCAGCCACCAGCATCCAGGCTGGGGTTGATCCTGACTCTAATAGATCATGGCAGCCCAGAGGGGCCAAATCCAGTTGGATTTGGCAGCACAGGATGTAAAGAAACCCAATCCTGAGTGTCCATGGAGGATGAGAGCTCCGCCCTGCAGCCAAACAGATGTGCAAAGCTTGGTGCAAGGACAGGCAGGGTACAACAAAGCTTTAAACAGCTTTTTTGATTTTTTTTTGGCTATTTTATAAACTCAGTCAGCTGTTTAATGCCTCAGTATCCCTTCTGAGGGATAGGCAGGGAAATCCCTCTCTCCAGAGCCAGCAGGTTCAATCCTCTCCATCCCACAGCCCTGTCACACTCATAGGCACAATCAGGGGGAAAAAGCATGCTCCTTTTCAAGGTCAGGCCAAAATTTGGGGTGGGAAGTTGGAACATCATGGCAAACAGAGAGGCAGGTCTCCACCTGGCCTCAGCAGCTCCAATTGGATGCACCCTGGTGCATTTCTAACCAACAAACCTTGGAGACCTGCTTCAAGGAGAGCTTCCAATCTACGCCAGCCACTCCAGAAAGGCACAAATGCCAGCTTGTGACAGCTGATGGGCAATTTTATAGGAAAACTTGATTTCCCTGTGGAAGAGGAATTGCAGGATTGGTCCCTTCCCAGCTATGTGAGCCCCAGAGTATTTCATCTGCTTCCCTAATGGCTTGTCTGCAGCAACATTTTCTTTGAAGGCTGCTCACTGAAAGAAGCTAATTGCTTTAGAGCAGCCAGAATTATTCATTTTGAGTTCTCCAGTGCATAAACACCCTTTAAAATCCAGAAAATAAACCACCACCCTGCTCGTGACTGGCTCGCAGAGCGCACACGGCAGCGAGCGATCATCTCAAGCACTGCAATCCCTGGGGATGTGAAACTGGGATGTGTGGAAATCTGTTATCCTGAGGGAACACAGAGCTGCTTCTGCGGGAGGAATAGGCTGGCTCTGGAGGATCTGGCTGTGGATCCATGCCCTGGCTGGTGTCAGTGCCCCTGCCCTTCTCTAGGCTGCAGGGACGTCCTGCCAGCCATCCTCCTCCCTGCACCACCATGCATTCCCAAAAAGTCAAAATTCCCTCTGGGAGGAAGTTGCAGTCTGTCTCCCTTGCCTCCCCAGGAAGAGATACCACTCCCTAGGCCAAGGTCAACCCCTAATTTCCTTCCAGAGGCCACTCACACCCTTCTCAACAAGGCACTTGAGAAGCAGCAAGTTGGGACAGAACTCACAGCAGCAACAAATTTGGGCAATTCCCACAATTCCCAGGGTTGCAAGACAAGTTTCTAGAGGAATCCATAGGAATTCCAACATGACTTGCATTGGAAGGGATGTGAAAGACCACCTAGTTTCAGCTCCCTGCCATGGGCAGGGACACCTTCCACTATCCCAGGTTGCTCCACGCCCTGTCCAATTCAGCCTTGGATATTTCCAGGGATGGGGCAGCCACAGCTCCTCTGGGAAACCTGTGCCAGGGCCTCACCATGCCTGCCAGAATCAAAAACAGACAAGTCAGATCCATGCCAGGATTTGTCCTTTGAGATGAATGTCCCAGAGAGCAGGAAAGGGCTGGAGCAAGGAAGATGCATCCTTGATGGGTGGGGATCAGATCAAGGAATGCTTAAGCCAACCACATGCACATTTGTCCATTGCCACCAATAACGAGACAAAAATATTCAAAACAGAGGTGACACTTCATGCCTGGAGACTGAAGTCAGCCAGGACATCAGAATTCCACTGAGCAGCTGATTTCCCACGTTTTCAATGGCTGTGCTAAATCATTAATAGAGGTTAGTGCTGAACTTCACCCCAGAACGCTGAGCTGAGTCACTGCTGCTCTCCCACTCCAGTTTATCCTTGCAAATCAGCTCGAGATGAATGGCTCCCTTATTCTGCACCCAAAAATAGAGCACATGCCAAGGCTCACTGCCAAGCAGGTGCTGATTTGTGGCATCAAGCACGTTCAAACTGATCTGATGCATTCAGCCCTGCACAGGCAAAACACCACCAGAACCAAGGCTTCCTAAGCCACTGGGGAGGCTTCTCATTGGGAATCAACTCCAGCCTCTGGAATTCACTGAATGAGCTATGCAGCTCCCTCCAATCTGTCTTAGGTTAGAAGATGTGGCTGGGGGTGTGTGTTCTATTTGCCATCTGTTAGAGCTGGGGCAGTTCTCTTCTGTCCATTGGGCAGTTTTCTTTATCTGTCCCACAAACCAGTCCTCCCTCGGGGAAATATCTTGTGTTCATGGGCCGTTGAGTGTCACTGCATGACTGATACAATTACATCATACCATTGGGAGAAGCTCTGCCCAGGGGGAGGAGCCAAGCATTCCTTCCTGGATCTAATCTGAGGGTTGGAACACCACAGCACCTTTCCCACCAGATTCCCAGAGGAGCAGCCCTTTCCCACTGCATTCCCAGAGGAAGACCAGACCAATCTACACCACCCCTGGATCTTCAGAGGAAAACTCCACCCTTCTACAGGATCCCTGCTTCAGCAGAACCACCCCTGTCTCTGCAGGAGGGCTGCAGCCACCTTTAATGGGACTGCCACCAACACCCTGACACACAGGGAGTTAGGCCATGTTCTCACTCTGTCAGTGTTGTTTTGTATTACTGCATTGGTTTGGATTTGTGTTTTTGTTTTGCTCCCATATTTTTGCCTGAGAGCCCCTTAATTTCAAAATTATAACAATTTGGAGGGAGGGGGTTCACATTTTCCATTTCAGGGGAGGCTCCTGCCTTCCTTAGCAGCACCTGTCTTTTCAAACCAAGACACCATGCCACTGGTGTCCAGGATAGAATGATTCCCTCTTCAAGGGGCTCTCCAAAGGGTTTGGCATCACCCATCCACACTTCATGGGTGATGGAGGAGAGCCTTTCTATGGCAAATCCACTCCAGAGGGTGAAAAACCAGGATATGTCCCATCAGCCATTATTGGTGGTCAAGTTAACCACGTATGTGGGGACAGGAAAGCTGACCTGGAAAAATCAGCCTAAGACAGGAAAGGAGATACAAGCTGAGGCCCTATCAAGCCAAAAATTGCTGATGCACAGGCTCTGCCCCCTGTTTACACCTCTCTCCCTGCCCCAAAGGAACAATGCAACACTCCCAAAGGAAAAAATTACAGTAAGGATTTTACATCCCTCCAAGGGCTGTGGATTGCTTTGGAAACAAAAGCAACTTCTCGGTTCTGCAGCTGGAAAAGTTGTCCAACCATATACTGAAGATTAGGAAGAAATTCTTCCCTCTGAAGGTGGGCAGGCCCTGGCACAGGGTGCCCAGAGCAGCTGTGGCTGTCCCTGGATCCCTGGCAGTGCCCAAGGCCAGGTTGGATGGGGCTTGGAGCAGCCTGACATAGTGGAAGGTGTCCCTGTCCATGGCAGGGGGTAGGAATGGGATGTTTTTTCCAGGTCCCTTCCAACCCAAACCATTTTTTGATTCCATTATTTGTCCCAGAAATAACTGTAGTTGCATGGATCATATTATAACAACATCACTTTCACAGAGCCCTTGGGGAAAAAAGAAAAAAGAAGAAAAAAAAAAAAGTCTTAATAGTCCCCAGAAAAATATCTGCTGTGAAATCATTCCCTCTGAGGATGATATTATGGAATAAGTGATCATCAGCCAAAATTACTGCATGGAAGTCATCAATTACAGAAACACCCTGACATTCTCCAGCAGTGGCTGTGCAGATGTTGCACCAGAGCTGCTCCACAGGCTCCTCTCTGAGGGAAAGCTCTGCTGTTGTCATGGTTGCTTCATTATCTCAGGTCTCAGGTGACTATCAGAGCAAAAGTCACAGGATCTGACTCCTAAACACTTGTAAGAACAGCAAAAAGCCCAGCACTGGGGCAGATTCGGGTTGCTGATAAGCAAACAATCCTGCAAATTGCTTGCACTGCCAGTCTGACTCATGCTTCTGTAAGCACAGTTCATTTTTCACTCCTCTAAATAAAAAAAAAAGAATACCCAAGCCAAACAAAACACAAAAACACCCGCAAACAAACAAACAAAACAGCCCCTCAAAAAACGCCCTAAATGAAACCAACTCCCCCCCAAAAAAACCTCCCCAACCCCTCTCCCGCTAAAGACCAACCAAAAAACCAACCAAAAAACAATACCAAAAAAAACCAAACAAAAAACAGCCAAAAAAAACCCCAAACTAAAACGCCCCTAAACTCACTCAACCCCCCCCCAAAAACCCCCAAAAAACAAATAAACGAAAAACAACAACAAACCCCTAAAAAATAAATTTTCAAAAACCCGAACAAGCAAGCTCCAAGTGATTTTTTTCATCAGGAAAAAAGTCTTGGGACACCTAAGGAATTGCCAAGATGGAGCTGGTGGCTCTGTGAGAGATTCCTGCACCTGGAAGGACAAGGACCTGCAGAGAACCATCCCCAAAGAGATGGAGCTCAGCCCCAGCCCTGCACTCCAGGCAATCAGGCACAGCTGGAGGCACAGGACAAAGGCTTTTCCTGCCTCTCCACATCCTGGTTCCTGCATGTCCAGCACCATCTGCTGGCATTCTCTCCAGGAGCCAGCTCCTCCTCACAGGCTGGGCAGCTGCCACCCAGGGTCAGGGAGTCAGGCACATCCTGAGCCATGGCCCTGGTGCAGCACAGCTCCAGGATTTCCCAGGAAAAAGCCCATTCCAAGGCAGCTTTCCAGCAGCTGAGGCTCACCTGCTGTGGTGTCTTGGTTTGGAAAGACAGGAGTCTGCTAAGGATGGCAGAAGCCTCCCCTGAAATGGAGAATGTAAACCTTCCCCACCCCTCCAAATTGCTAGAAATTTTAAATTAAGGGGCTCTCAGGCAAAAATATGGGAGCAGGAAATAACAGTTCTTTAATAGGGAAAGAAAAAAATAAAGGATAAAATAAACAATGCAGTACACCTGAACAACACTGCCAGAGTCAGAACCCAGCCTGACACCCTGTGGGTCAGGCTGTTGGTGGCAGTCCCATTGGAAATGTGGCTGCAGCCCTCCTGCAGTGTCAGGGGTGGCTCTGCTGGAGCAAGGGGGTCCTGTAGAGAAGGATGGATTCTTCCTCTGAAGATGCAGTGGGAGGAGAGGCAGCTGCTGTTCCTCTGGGCAATCCCGTGGAGAAAGCCGTGCTGGTGTCTCAAAAACCTCTGGATTCTATCTGGGCAGCAATGCTTGGCTCCTCCCTCTGGGCTCACATCTCCCCATGGGATGTTCTAGTTCTTATCAGCCATGCAGGGACATTCAATAGTCTGTTATCAGCAATGTCCCCTCCCCAGGGAGGTGTGAATGTGGTCACTCAAAGGCAAACTGCCCACTTGACAGAGGTAATCTGCCATACAGGTGGGAATGGAAAACAACTTGCACTGCAATCTTCAACATGTGGGTCCATGTCCACCCCAACCTCGTGGTGCACAGCACCCAATAGCAGATGGGAGCAGGGCCACAGGGGAGTCCCAGCAGATTAAAGAAATCCCACACAGGAATCCCAAATCCCGGTGATTTTGGCTCAACTTTTCCATCAGGCTTTGTGAGACACTAATTTAGTTCATTTGAAAATCAAACCATCATTACTTGGGAAGGAGGAAGAGCAGCAGGACCTAATTCCTTCTTTGGAGTCTGATCCCTCCAGAGAATCCCAGAAGAGTCTGGGTGAGAAGAGACCTTAAATCCCATCTCATTCCACCCCTGAGACACAGCCCTAGTGCAGCACAGCTCCAGGATTTCCCAGGAAGAAGCCCATTCCCAGGCAGCTTTCCAGCAGCTGAGGCTCACCTGCTGTGGGTCCATGTCCACCCCAGCCTCGTAGTGCAGAGCACCCAACAGCAGATGGGAGCAGGGCCACAGGGGAGTCCCAGCAGATTAAAGAAATCCCACACAGGAATCCCAAATCCCGGTGATTTTGGCTCAACTTTTTCACCAGGCTTTGTGAGACACTGATTTAATTGATTTGAAAATCAGCCCATCATTAATTGGGAAGGAGGAAGAGCAGCAGGACCTAATTCCTGTTTTGGAGTCTGATCCCTCCAGAGAATCCCAGAAGAGTCTGGGTGAGAAGAGACCTTAAATCCCATCTCATTCCGCCCCTGCCGTGGGCAGGGACACCTTCCACTAGCCCAGGTTGCTCCAAGCCCAGCCTGGCCTTGAACACTTCCAGGAATGGGACATCACCACCTCCCTGCTGGATGATTGCAGGAGAAAAAGATGAAAAACCTAAACCCTGTGCTCAGCCAGAAGCAGGCTGAGGGTGGGGTGGAATCATCACTGAGCTGCTGTTCTGCACATTGGGGGAGTTAAACCACAACCTGGCACTTCCCTGCCCCAGCCAAAGCTGCTTTCCACAATAATAACTGCATTTATTTGTATTTTCTTTGAGAGTGACACTCAGAATTAAGTGCACAGTGCAGAGAAAGAACATTCTGCACCATTACACACGGGGGTCTGAACCAGACAGGAATCCTGAGATATTCAACCTCTGCAATTAACCAAAACAGCCTGAGAGAACACCAAAACACACAAATATTCCCTTTGGGAACAGGTGTTTCAGGAACAAAACACCTTTGAAATGTCACACTGAAAGGAAGAGGAGGAAAAAGGGCAGGCATGTTCTTTTCCTGGTTATCCTGAATATTTTAACTGTCATCCCACAGAGACAATTCAGAACTCCACATTAGGATATTCCACGTCTGTAACTTGCACTGGGCTGGGGTTTTCAGTGACTTTTTGGTTCCCTACATCCAACCTCTTCCTTTTATACACCCACCCAAGGTTTTTGTTGGAAGAGGAGAAAAGAAACTCAACGGGATTCCCTCCATGGGGATTATTTTGGAACAAGCCAAGCATCACTTGCTGTCCACTGATGAGATTTTAGGTCTCTCCTAAACCAAAATATTCTGAATGTTGAAAAGACAGACAAATGTGCTATCATGAGGAAGAACCACAACAAATCCCAGATCCTGTATTTTTTTCTCCCTACTATTATTCTAATTCTCAAGGCATTTACTATGCTATCCATGGCCAACACAGTTTTACATTCCAGTTCTTGTCAACTCTTGGTGTTGACTCGAGGCAAACCCACGTGTGAATGGATGTAAACTGAAATTCCCTGCTCTCCCTGGCAATGATTTCCATGAGATATCTCTGAACTCCCATAAAAATGATAAATGAGTTTAAAACTGCAGCCATTCAAATGGAAAATCCTGCTGCAGGCCTGGTAGAACAGAAATAAAGACAGCAGAATTACAGCTGCAGAGCAGAAAACCCTGCAAAAGAGAGCTCTGGAAGCATTAAAACAACTCCAGAAACAAAAATAAAATAAATATTGCCATGCAAATGCTTGCACCAGTCAAACCTGAGCCACATTTCCTGGGTACTTGTCCTTCTGTTGAGCCAAGGGCAAGTGGGAAAACCATATCCAGAGTTGTCAGGGTGTGACAAAGCTGGGAAAGGACCCTGGGAAGAGCTCCCTGATTAAACAGCAGCCCTGAGCAAACAGCCCCAGCCTTGCCTGCTCCGTGATACATCTTCTTCTCCAAATGGGAAGAGGACAGGAGAGAAAACATCGCTTCCAGCTCGTTATTTCCAGGCTGTTTCAACTGTCAAAACACTGCACTGGATCCCTGTCACCTGGGAAAAAAGCTGGAGGGCTCAGATCCAAGGGCCAGGTGGGGTAATCACACAGAGCTGGAGCCCAGGGTGTTGGGATATCCCATCTCCTGTGCCTCCATAGTGAACAGGGATGGACATTCCTGCATCCACTGATGCTCTGGGAATGCTTCTTCAGTGGGATGCTTGATTTCCTGCCCCTGAGGTTACTGCTCCAACATCTCCTGAAGTCTTGGCAGAAAGAATTCTCAACAAGGGAAAAAAAACAAAAAACCAAACAAAAAAATCAACTAAAACCCCCCCAAAACCAACAACAAAAATAACCAACAACCCCCCCAAAAAAACCCCAAACCCCCCCAACCTCCCCAAAAAACCCACTCCAAAAATAAAAAAAATAAACCCAAAGAATCCCCAAAACATAAAACCAAAAAAAATCCACCAAAAAAAACAGAACAAAAAAGCAAAACAAAAATGCCCCAAAAACCCCAACCCCCTCCCAAAAAACCCAAACAAAAACCCCAAACAAAAGCAACAAAATACCCCCAAAAAGGCAAAAAAACCCCCCTAAAAAAAAAAAAAAAAAAAACAAAAAAAAAAACCAAAACAAAAAAAAAAAACAAAAAAAAAAACAAAAAAAAAAAAAAAAAACAAAAAACCAAAAACAAAAACAAAAAATTCAAAAAAACCCCCACCCTTACCTGAGATAAAAAGACATCAAAAGATGCAACAGAGGATTTTCCACAAATCCTCCAAGCAATTTTTAGTCTCTCTTTTATGCTGAGAACACAACATCCAGTTTCACTGCCCCGTGTCCTCCACCTCCTCTGGGAGGAGACCTGTAACAGGGCAAGGTAAGGGCATGTAAAAGTTCTGTGAGCTGAGAGCTAAAGATGAGATTTGGGCTCTGACAGAGGGGTTTTCATGGCTGATTACACCTCCATGGGGATGGGGTGCTCCTCACCCTTTATCTGCATGGGCTTATGGGAAGAGTGGAGGCAGAAGGAAGTCAGGGAAGGATTTAGTCAAGCATGACTAGGACAAGCAGCACGTTTGTAGTGAGCTGGTTCATTCCATCTCTTTCAGCTGTGAAATGCTCTGGAATGGTGTTCAGGACTCAGCATGAAGTCCACAGCCTTCCCAGTCCTGCAGGCATGCTGGGAATTCTTGGGGTGTAGGTAGCATTCACATTCTCTGATAAAATCCCTTTGCCCAGGATTTTTCTCCTGGGAAGCTGAGGAGCCTCAGAGAAAAGGAAAACAATTCTTCTCTCATTTGCTTCTCCTGTGCTGTGCTCATGTGCAATGTGTTTGGGGATTGTTTACTCACAGGTGATTGTTCCATTGGGTTCTGCTGGGAGCTGTTTTGGCTCTTTGGCCAATCAGTCAGGGCCAAGATGTGTCAGACTCTGGACAGAGTCAGGAGTTTTCATTATTATCTTTTTAGCATTCAGTAAGTGTTCTTTCTGTATTCTTTAGTATAGTATAGCATTCTTTAATATAATAGAGTATTATAAAATAATAAATTTGCCTTCTGAGGACATGGAGTCAGATTCATCATTCCTGCCTTTGTTGGGGCATTCCCAGCAAATCCAATGGATGTGCCAGTCCCTTAAATACCTGATTGCATTTTGTAACACACTTGGATGTTCAGCTCCACAGCAAGGATGTGTGGTGGCTGTAACTGTAGAGTTTGCAATGTGCTCTTGACTTTAGTCTCATTTTTGAGTTGTTTTGGCTCTTTGGCCAATCAGGGCCAAGCTGTGATAGACTCTGGAAAGAGTCAGGAATTTTCATTATTATCTTTTTAGCATTCAGTATCCTTTCTGTATTCTTTAGTATAGTATAGTATTCTTTAATGTAATATAGTATTATAAAATAATAAATTAGCCTTCTGAGAACATGGGGTCAGATTCATCATTCCTGCCTTCGTCAGGGCAGCTCATTTACAATATTGGGGGTGTCCTGTGCAGAAGCTGGTTTTCAATCCTTCTAACTCAGGATATTCCACATGATGTAGCTCCTGGAGCTTCTCCATCCTCCCCTGGAGCTGGACACCAAGGTTGGCATGAACAGGGTGATATTCAAGAGGTACCTGGCTCAAAGACAGATGCTCTTCCCAACTCCCAGAAGTCCTGGAACACACCTGGTGCTCCACGTGGATCTGCTCTGCTTCTCCTGCTTCCTGGTGAAAGGCACATCCCCTGGGATCAGTGCTGAGCACATCTCTTCCCAAAGCTGTAGGTGTCAATCAATAATTTCTGCATTATCATGGTCTGAGGGAATCAAAGGTGCTCATCTGGAATTTATGTCCCCAGATCCCTGTGCCAGGAAGGCTCTGACTGCCAGAGCACCAGCTGGGAAAAAAACAGACTTAAAAGATACAGAAGGGATTTTGTTGGACCAGTTGGGTCTTCTCCGGTGGCAGCAAGGCTGGAAAAGGATCAGGGATATCTGCAAGGAATCTGCAATGCAGCAGGATGCTGATCCAGCCTTCTGATGGACTCATGGCCATAAAAGCAGAAATTGCAGACACTGACTTTTTCCCACTGGTGAGAAGAGCAATCCAAGGTGGAATATCTGAAGAGGGACTTTTGAAATTCGTAGTTTTAGCTCAGAAGAAACCAGTTCAGGGGTTGCCCAGACTTACTCAGTGGATGTGCCTGGCATTCACACCCAGATGCTGAGATCCCAGGGCAGCTGACAAGCCTTGTATTAACTCCAGACTAATCTGCACCATCTGTCAAAGTCTGAGGGGAAAAGAGCAACTTTTCTGCTCTGGGGTTGGATTCTCTTACTGCTGCTCTGGCTGGAGTCATTTGCAGAAGAGAAAATCTTGGTTTTTATGAAGTCTTCCATGAAAAAGTATCCCTGGCACCTCCACTGAAGGAGCCACTCCATGTTTTGAGCAGCCTTCCAGGCTCCAGCTCCTGCATGTGGCCACTTTAGAAGGCAGGAGCAGAGCAGAGATCCCCTGGGCACAGCAGCATTTGCAGATTCCCAGTCCCAAGTTTTTGGGAGGGACAGGAGCAGCTGTACCAGGGTTTTCTATGGCGCAGAAGAACCACTCTGCCCGTTGAGGTGTGGGGCCAGAATTCCAAACTCAAGGATGCAAGCTCTTCACCTGCATCTTCAAAAGGCCTAGAAGGTTTGTTTAGGGCTGCCTGGAAGTTTTTCAGCCCACAGGACCTACACAACCATCCCAGGCCCACCTCATTTGGTTTTCTGCCAAAGACACTGAACTCTAGAAAAATTCCAGCTCCAGGTGATGCGGGTCCAGAGAGAAAAGCAAGCAGAAGAAGAAGTCAGGCATCAGCAAAAAAAATGGTCTTTCTCTTCTAACAAGCATCCCTTGCATGGAAAAACAGTAAAACTGATTCATCCCCTATGGAGCCTGAGGGCTCTGGACCTGGGATCTCCTTATCCTTGTCAGAGTTTTTCATCTCCTCCAAACAAATCTCAAGAAAATTTTCAAAATTTTCATCTACCCAAACAAATCCATGCATTAACAGGAGCTATGTGAGGCTCTCTCACCTTGGACTGGAATTGTTTCCACCTCCCTTCCCTGAACAGGGAATACTTGAACTGGGAACCCTGCCTGTCACTGATCCCTGCTCACAGTGGGGCACCAGAGAGGCCCTTCAGGCATCACTCAGCAGGATTCTCATCTCTGCACTCACACCTGCCCAGCATTCCAAGCAAGGCAGCCTCCAGCTGGGCTCTGCATTCCCTGGCTGGAGCCACAGCTCCTATTTCCATGCCTGCCCCAGTTTCTGGTCATAATTCTGTGGTGCATTAAGATCAAGGCTGCTCTGACTACCTTTGTGCATTTAGAGGGAGAGATTTTCCCCAGGGGGAGCTTTTAAAAGCAGCAGTTCACCTGGGTCAGGAGCCAGCTCAGGTACTAAAACTTTTTAAAAAATAAAATCTCCACCACTAAGTTATAAAGAGGGAACAAAAATTTAAAAATCTGAGTTGTAAGCAGCAATAAACAACAAAAAGAGCTCCAATATTGGTCAAAATGTGCCTGGATCTAGAGGAAGGTGTCCCTGCTCATGGATGGGGTTGGATTTATGATCCTAAAACGTCCCTTGCATCCCAAACCATTCCATGGCTCTATGATAATCACCACAGGGTACCCCATCCCACATGAGGCATCCTGGAAAGTGATCTGGGCAAGGAAAAAAAGGGAAAAAAAGGAGGAAGTTTTAGGCAACCTGCTGCTGCAGAAAGGTGTCATGGGGAACAGGCTGGGTTAGTGGCTCCTCTGGGAGCCTGTGGGAGGGAAAAGGGAAGATTTCAAACAGGAGAAGCAAAAATGAAAGGAGAAAGAGGGGAGGGGAAGGAGGAGGAAGGGAAGAGACAACAAATGACTCTTCATTTAGCACAAAGAAACCAAGATGTCAAGAACAACATTAATCAAGTCACCGAGGGATGAGACAAAATTCTGTAATTGCCTCTACCCTGATGCGAGAAACCTGGGTAATAAACAAGAGAAATGGGAATTGCTCATTTACAGAGCATAAATTTGACCTAGTTGGTATCACTGAAACCTTCTGGGAGGCATTTGCATGATTGGAATGTGTAAGGAAGAGTCAGTGCTCATAACCTGTGTGGGAAAGGGGGGGAAGCCCTGGCATGGCCTGCAAGGAGAATATCTCCAGTGGGTCCTCCTGCTCCTGAGCTCTGGGATTGTCACTAAGCTCCTTCCCCACTAAACCCTCACCAGGGGAGCAGTGCCACACATCCACCCTGACATTTCCAAAGCTTTCCCAGCAAAGTCTTCTCTGATTTCTTTTTTTTTTTGGGTCAGAATTTACCAAAAATGGCTCTAAAGCTGCTTCCCCCTCCCCGTGCACGGACTTTTGTCTGGGCAGGGAAATCAGGAGCGACAGCTGAACTGGAAGGCAGCCTCTGCTTCAGAGCAAGCAATCCCACTAATCTTTTAATGCACAGACAAAGCAAATGCCAAACTAATGAAATACCGGCTTATGCCTTCAAAGGGGAGCACTTCAGACCCAGCAGAGCCAAGGGAACAAAGTTACCAGAAGTTAACAAAAGTCAGAGCAAGAATATTTTCCCTCAAAAAAAAAAAAAAAAAAAAAAAGAAAAAGAAAGCAAGTGCTAGACAACCACAAATACCATGATTCAAGGAAGGCTCTTTTGAAGGGCCTGGGGATGAAAGCCCAGAGTGAGTGATGTGAGCTGTGTAATCTTCACCGAGGGGAGAAGGAAAAGCAAGGAGGGATTTGATGCAAATCAGCTCTATCATTCCTAGTTTGTATTCATTGGGGAAGGAGGGGTAGTGGGGAGGGGACTCCAATAATTCAACATCCAGACAACTTCACAAGAGCTTAAGGAATCTTTGCAAGAGCGATGCTATTTCTGGTATGCCAGGAATAATCCAGAGATTAATTATTTCTCCTGGGTTTAGGCAGGCACAGGCACTGCCTTCCACCTTACCTCCTCGGGGCTGACATCCCTGGGAATATCCTCCAAACTCTTTTGTACCTCCAAAGAAAGAGTCATGGATTTTGCACTTATTTTGGGGGCCATTCATTTCAAATAACATGCAGGATCTTCTTGGGAGTCAAACTGCTCCAGCAGCAAGCACATCACATAAACCCTCCCAGATCTTGCACCCCCAGAATCCATTTCAATGAATTCAACAGGGAAACACCCCAATATTGACAGGGCTGTGTCTCAAGCCCTGCATCAAAGTCCTAATTCCCAGCATTTCACTGCCATGTCCATCAGAAACTCCCAAAGGTCTTCAATATAAAGGTGACTTTTCTGGCCATAGCAGCTCCAATTTATTTGAATTTATTTCCCCCCCTCCATTTTATACAGAAAAAAATAGCTGGGAATGTGTCCCAACAATATCTTATCTCAGTGTTTGCTGTGGCTTAAAAGTCAGAAAATAACCTCATCTTGGAATTATTTAGGCTGGAAAAGGCCCCTAAAATCAGAGTCCAACCATTGCCCCAGCACTTCCAATGCCATCACTAAATTGTGTCCCCAGATCACACCAGCTTTTAAATACATGCATGGCCTCTGCTGCCTCGCAAAGGTCACCAGGCAAGTCTGCTCCAGCTCCACACCCTCCTAAAACCCTTGCAACCCTCCAGTGATCTCTTATCTTCCCACAGAAATCTCCCCCTGCTTCCTCCCTTTTCATCCAGTGTCCAGCTCAATATGTTAGAGACCATCAGAATCAATCTTAGATGCACTGCAGAGGTCAGGGGGGAACCAAATTAAGAAATATTTAAAGGATGGCAGTATTTATTGATATTAATTTTGTGGGGTTTCATTGAGGTAACATGGGGTTTATTTATAAGTTGGATGGAGAGATCTCAGTTGTTCTGAGCATCAGAGGTCTGGGAAGCAACAGAGTGAGTCAGGTGTCACCATTTCAGGTGATTTGTTATAATACCATTAACATAAGCTATAAAAAAAGCTTAAATTGGTTAATTAATAGCTCTCAAAGTTTCATTATCAACAGGGAATGAGAATTTCAAGGGGAAATGTCCAGGGAATCACAGAATCATGGGGTGGTTTGGGTTGGAAGGGACTTTAAAGCTCATCAAATTCCACTATCCCAGGTTGCTCCAAGCCCTGCCCAGCCTAGCCTTGGACACTTCCAGGAAATGTGAGGGTTGTTTATCCCAATATTACACCCCAATATTTTGGGATTAACCTGTTTTATGATAACAGAAACTAAGCTATGATTAAATTTGCAGCTCATGGAAACTGTTGGAGAAGGCGAAATAGAGAAAAATCTCAAGGAGATCAGGCTGCTAGACAGAGACATATCCAAATGGAGCCAAATAAGGTCACATCCAGGAACCAGGAAAGCAGGTCAGACCCACAAAATGAGACTGTCCCAGCTATTCTAATAGAGGAATGAGCAAGATACAAATTGTCAGCTAAAAGCACTTTCTAGCTAAGAAAATTTTCAGTCATTTCATGCTTAACCTTGGGACAATGAGGGGACAGTCCTCTTTTTTTGAGCACAACTCATAACTGTCCCAACAGTGGGGCAAAATCCACCAAAAACCAAATTCACTTGTGCATTCACCACACGTATGTGAAGCTTCCCAGATTTTCACTAAATCCAGGGCAGCAGATCAGGGAAACCCATCAGGGCCGAGGAGGGTTCAGCCTTGGAGCTTGCCACGTGCAGAATTAACTTTTCAACTACAAACACCCCTGTGAAGCTGCCTCTGAAGTTTAAGAGAAATCCCAGCAAGATAACACTGTGCCATGCTTAAATAATCCCAGTGATCAGAAATCCTTTGATGCTTAATGCTCAAGTTGGAATATTTTTAGAGAAGAGCTGGCTTTAGCTAAAAAAAGAGCCCACTCCGCACACTATCAGTCAACTGATCAGCAGATAGTATCTAATCTCTAAATAATGCTGATCTGGAGAGAGGCTCCAGCTTTATGAAAAGACACTTGCCAGCTGATTTAAAGGTGCAGAAGTGAACACAAGGAGCAGCAGCTTAAGGGAAGATGACTACAGAAGCTCAAAGCATCGACATCTTGAAAAGAAAGCTGAAGTCCTGGATGTCAGAGAATAAAAAAAATTAAGAAGGGATATTAAGGCTAATAAAGGCACCAAGCTTGTGCAGTGAAGTGGAGAAGGTTATCTGGTCTCACAGCCAAGCACTTCCATGTTGTCCATGTCATCCTGGAACAGGGTTCACCACAAGCAGAGGAAAACACATTTTCCCCGCCAATATTGGTTTCTCTGGGTCTGGATTGAAGGCACTTGAGACAGTAGTTCATGTTCAGACACAAGTGTTTGTTATTTCTTATCAGTAAAACAGCCTCACTACCATGAGTTTGTCAGCTTTTCATTAGAAGGCACAAAATGGCCAACAATCTCTTGTTACAAGGTCTTTTAAGACTCAACTATCTAATTAAGAAAGGACACCTAGATTATTTTCCCTTTTAACCCAATAACTGCAATCCCAAACAGCTGCAATGGGGAATTTTCTGCCCAGTTACAGAATGTCAGCCAAACCCATGAAGAAGAAGGAAGAAGAAGGAAGAAGAAGGAAGAAGAAGGAAGAAGAAGGAAGAAGGTAAAGAAGAACAACCTGCCTCCACCCTAAAACCTCCATCTTGCTTCAGATTTATTGCTATATTCTAAAATCTCCAAACTCTAAGTTTTCTTCTCTGTGATGTGACACACTTCTAACTAACCACACACCTGTAATCTCAGCACTATCAGTAAATTTTGGAAGCCTTCTCCACAGCCTCAGGTCAATTGCTGTGTTCTCTTGTGGGTCTGTGCCTTTAAGCGCAGAAAATTTAAAATTCTCAGCGTCCAGGGTTCCAACACTCCAAATCCAGAGGACTTTGGAGCCTACTTAAAGTCTCTCACTGCAGGTTTTGCTTGGTGACAGCAGCTCTGCACCTCCTGTGGTCCAGGGGATCACACCAGGTAACGTCAGAGCTGCAACCGAAACATCCTCCTGGCCTGGAAATAACTTTGATTTTAAAGAAGAGACTTTTCTGTCTTCTTTTTCTTTGTTCTTCCCTCATGATCCTGTTAATGCAGCTTCAGGGCTCAATGCTGCATTGTTCACCTCCAGAAGCACTACCTGCTGTCTCTTCACATAAAGAGCTGATGACAGGAGGAGGTTTATTACTCTAATCACTTGCAAGAAAAAAAAAAGTTACTGCACATGCACTTGACTACTCAATTTGCTTTATGCAAGTTGTCCATGAACGTGATCATTTCTTTCAGCTATAAGATTGTTTAAAGTGCTCTTATCTCTTCCTCTCTTTTTTTTTTTCAATTCTATTTCAGTAGCATTGAGAAAGAGCCCAGAGGAGCTGTGGCTGCTCCTGGATCCCTGGAAGTGCCCAAGGCCAGGCTGGAAAGGCTTGGAGGAACATGGGATAGTGGGAGGTGTCCCAGCCCAGGCCAGGGGGTGGGAATTGGATGAGTTTAAGGTCCCTTCCCACCCAGGACATGCTGGGATCCTGTGACCAGCCCTGGGCAGGAGGCTGCAGGGCAGCCAGAGGGTGACACAGGATTTCAAGTAGAAACACAGAGTCTCTGGGAGCTGACTTGTGGCACAGAAAGCCCAAAGCTTGAGGCAACTGATTCAGTGCAGTGAGCTTGTCAAGGCTGTAATAGCTCTGATTAGAGGTGTCAGCAATGCCACATCAAGTGCCTCATGAGCTGCAGCACCAGGGCAGCCAGGAGACAAGAAGAAATCCATGCTGCTCATGAGCTGCAATTAAGGCTACCACTGACTAACAAAATGGGCAAAAAAACCCTCCCAAAACGAAAAGCAAACCACAGCAGGGAGGTGTGGCATTCACATTCTCAGAAAAATCCCTTCACCCGGGATTGCTCTCATTGGAAGCTGAGGAGCCTCAGAGAAAAGGAAAACAATTCTTCTCTCATTTGCTTCTCCTGTGCTGTGCTCATGTGCAATGTGTTTGGAGATTGTTTACCCACAGGTGATTGTTCCATTGCATTCTGCTGGGAGTTGTTTTGGCTCTTTGGCCAATCAGGGCCAAGCTGTGTCAGACTCTGGACAGAGTCAGGAGTTTTCATTATTATCTTTTTAGCATTCAGTAAGTGTCCTTTCTGTATTCTTTAGTATAGTATAGCATTCTTTATTATAATAGAGTATGATAAAGTAATAATTAGCCTTCTAATAAAATGGAGTCAGATTCATCATTCCTTTCAATGTTTGGGGGCAATCCAAATACAATATGGAGGTGATGAGAGGGAACAGAAAACCAAAACCACTCAGGATACAGAGTGGCTTTACGTAGAAGGCCCAGAGAGCCATAAAATGATCACTACGGAGCTGTACCTACAGCAAACTTCCCAGGAGCAGCCTGTTCCTTCCCAATGGCTTTAAGATGAGGGAGGGTAGATTTAGACTGGATATTGGGAAGAAATTTTTTCCTGTGAGGATGATGAGGCCCTGGCACAGGGTGCCCAGAGCAGCTGTGGCTGCCCCTGGATCCCTGGAAGTGTCCAAGGCCAGGTTTGACAGGGCTTGGAGCCACCTGGGATATTGGAAGGTGTCCCTGCCACAGCAGGGCTGGCATGAAATGAGGTGAAACTTTTTAAAGTTTTCCTTCCAACCCAGAATATTTTAGGATTCTATGATTCCCTAAAGAGTTCTTTTCAAGAGTGCTTTGCAAAGAGAAAGATCAAGCAACTCTCAGAGGAGGAATATAACCCTCCCTAAACTCTAAATTCTTATTTAGACCAAAGTCCAGCTGAGCAGGGTTTGCTTTGCCCACTGCCCAGAGCCAGCAGCTGATCTCATTTCTGGAGGCAGGTTCCAGCTGTCCTGGAGCCTGCAGCACTTCCAGCACGCCTCGGACCGGGCACCTGTCAGGAAGGATCCAGCTGATGGGCTTGAGGGCCCTGCTGTAATTATCTCATCACAGTGACACACACCCTGAGATGCAATCAGCTGCCAGCTAATTGCACAACATCCCCAGTGCACTCGGAAACAGCACAGGAGTGCTGGAGGAATCCCATTAAACCCTGGGAAGCACAAGCCCACCCACATTTGAGCAGGTCCTTGAGGAAGAGGCAGAGGTTGAAAGGTCCCAGTGGGAAGGGCAGAGTTTTGGGAAAGCACAGGAGGTGTTTCAAGAGGGAGGTTTTGAGGCAAACACGCTTCCTTGGTGGTTTTTTTGGGGGGGAACGCTGGCTCTTCCCATCCCTGCTCTCTGTCAACTCCATCCTTGGTTGTGGCAGCTCCCTCAAGGCAACAAAGAGCAGCAATTCCAAGAGAGCAGCAGCTTTTTGTGGAGATTGTACCAGAAAGACAGCAAAGAGGATGGAACCTGAACTACTGTCCCTGCTGCCCTGCTTGTCCTGGGAGTACTTTACAATGCCTGCAGACAGATGCCTCAGCCTGGCAGTTCATCATCAGCATCCTGGCTGCTCAGGGCCTGACAGGTAAATAAACACACAGCTACCCTGATGCCTTCTGCCAGCCACTCAGAGCAGCCACAGGGACGAGGCAAGTCTTTATTACAGCCTTTAGGCAGCAAGTCAAATTCATTCCCTGAGAATCCTGCACAAGAGATGTGCAGTTAACAGATTCCCATCTCCATCGAGGCATCTTTAAACATCACTATTCCACACTGTATTTAAGGCATGTTAAAAGTTCTTCCCTGAAATTCACAGCTCTCCATCCCCAGCACTGTGGGGATTTTTGGGGCACTTGTTTAGAGACACAGCAGTGTAGAACCCCCAGAAGTTCAGCAAGCACAGCAAGACAGCAAGGCTTAGAAAGAATTAAAAAATAAAGTCTCAACAAGAAAGCTCCTTAGAGGAGTGCAATTGATTTTCCAAGTCTTTCAGACCACATATTTTAATTAATATTTATCCTACCTACTTAAAAGCCATAATCTGTGCTGTGTTAGAACAGCAGCATTCAACAATTGATGCTATTAATTCTGCCCACCATGGCATCTCCCTCTTCCAGATGCAAGGGGAAGCACTCAGCAGAGAACAGAGGGATTCTTGCAGTCTTCCACGTGTGCTGGGAAAGCAGCAGCAGCTGCAATAATGTGCTCAAGCAGATAAACATTCCAACAACGCTGCTTAAAGCATCAATTTTGTCTTCCCCTCATTTGCAAGAAGCTCCTGTTGTCAGCTTAACTCAACAACTGTTTCCACACAGCAAACAGCTAATGGGCCACTGAGAAAAGCTCCTAAAAATTCAGCCTGTGCTGCCCCAGAGCTGAGCTGAAGCTGTGTAATCCATGGAAATAAGGGGCTGGAATGATGGGCCATGGCAAGTGTCAGAGCACTGGCATAGGGAAAAAAAATTAAATATAGAAAACAGAAATTTTGCTGCCACAGAAGAAGCTTCAGTGGAGAACCAGCTCATCTGGGAGTTGTTAAGGACCAAGAACACTGACTCTGCTTTTGGGAAGGAGGCAGCTTTCCACACAGCCAGCCAGAGCAGGTGTGGAGGCAGGAGGGCATCACCACGCTTAGTGCATCCATGGACACCCGTGAGAGCTGACAGGAGACACCAAAACCACCATTTCTGGCAGAAATCCTCCTCCCCAAGCTCAGAGCAGAACCCTTAAATTTGCTGTGAGATGCAAACCAGCCACAATTCCTTGGGGAAGGAGAAGAGAAGCTACAAATGGCAGAGCCTTTTGGGGCAGACTCCCAGCTGCATCCCATGGGGAGGAATTTTGCTCCTCCATAACATTTTACAGAACTTTCCACCTCAGCCAGGTCACCAAACTGAGCAGCGCTTGGACCTGTGGCATCTCCACCACTGGCTCCTCTCTGGAACAGATTTAGGGAGAGTGAAGGGTTCAACTGCCCCAGCACTGCACCACAATTTTTACAGCAAACCCATCCTGAAGAAGGCACAGTATGTCTCAAATTCAATTGCACTGCACCAAAAAGTGGTCACAGCACTTGGAGGAAAAATTAAAATAATCCCCAAAACCCAAATACCCTCAAGTTTCAAACTCCAGAGCATCAGAAGTAGAAGACTCCTGATCTGTATCAGGGGGCCCTATTAAGATCATTATTTGCTGTCAGAATCTTTAAGCAGCTTGCTCTAAATATAGACCCATTTAAAGCTTTTCTAGGGGAAAAAATAATTTAGAAAAAATCTAAGTGACTTAGAATCAAGAGTGACACCAAGCAGTGCAGACAGACTGCAGCAAGGTGATTTTTAAAGGCAAACCTGTGCACCTGCACTCCCTGGAGAGATTTTCAGTGCAGAGCTGCATCCTCAGTGCTCTGCTGCATTTGGTGCTGCAGCACCATCAGTGATTCCTCCTCCCTGTTCTGGGAGCTGCCTGTCAAACCCATTCCCCGGAGGGAACCTGCTTTTGTTAGGGGTTTTACAGGTGATGGCCAAAAGCAGCTTTCCCTGCCAGGATCTCTGCACTGCAGTCCCCAGGCACCCATGGGTCTGCCAAAGCACGAGCAGTTCAAGCTGGCAGAGCCCCAGACAAGAAGGTTTATATCCTTTTCAAAACTCCACTTCAACTTTATGTACTCCAGGGAATTTCGTCGTCTGTGCACATAATCCCCTTGGGAATCCTGAAGTCTTGGTGATAAATCCCTGGAGCTGGTTATAAAACACAGAAGTGCTTTTGATCACGGGGCAAATGCCAGTGTGAAGTGGTGTTTGTTCCCTCTTTGTTCTCCTGGCAGAAGGGAGTGCAAACACGGGGCTGTCTTCCCCTTTCTCCCTGCTGGTGTTGGAGCCTTTTCCCTCACAGTTCTCTCCATTTCCATGGAATAATAGTGCCCACAGAACTGCCCCATTCCCAGGCAGACCCAAATGCAGAGGGAAGGGTTTGCTGGGAGCACTCTGTCGCAGACATCTTTTATGGAAAATCCTTTCTTTATGATTTTTCCTCCTGAGAAGCTGAGAGGCCTCAGGAACAAAATGTAAACATTGATTATCTGCTGCTGTGGAATGCCACAGGTAGATCTTTGATTAGCCCATGTTAGATGTTTGCAATTAATGGCCAATAACAGCCCAGCTGGCTTAGACAGAGAGCAGAGCCACAAATCTTTGTTATCATTCCTTCTTATTCTATTCTTAGCTAGCCTTCTGATTAAATCTTTTCTTCTATTCTTTTACTATAGTTTTAATGTAATATATATCATAAAATAATAAATCAAACCTTCTGAAACATGGAGTCAGATCCTCGTCTCTTCCCTCAACCTAAGACCCCTGTGAACACCGTCCCAGCACTCACTTCCACAGACAGTGTGGGCACCAGCACCCTTCAGAGAGCAGCCACTCTGTCAGCCAATTAAACCAGACCAAACACAAAGCTCCTCTGCTTCCAAAAGGACTGATTGTCATTGTCTTTATTCTCTTAAATTAATCCAGATTAATTTCTACTGCACACATAAAATACAGTATTCTCGTGTCAGTGTACTGCCCCAGCTGAAGATCTTTATTTCTGTACCATTTTTCCCTGCAGCCACATCACATTTAAGCCTTTGCTGCCTGTAAGGTGACTCCAACCTCTTCCCTACCACATATCCAACCAATTTCCCAGCAGACCAAGCCACCTGGCAGCAGGAGAGACTTGCAGCAGGATTAGGATGCTCTGTAGGGATGCAGGAAAACAGCTCCCGTTTCTCCTGAGAGAAACAAACAATTCTAATTTGGAAGCTGCTTTTTAATGCAGTTGGTGGGTTTGGTTTGGTTTTTTTTTTCTTTTCCTCCTCCTGCTTTTTAGAAAGCTGTTTTGAGCATAGATTGGGAGGTTTGAAGCAGCACTGAATCTTAATGGGCCTCTCACGTGCACAGGCAGCTGCTCCCTGCCAGACTGGAGCTGCTCAGAAACACGTACAGAAACATGTACAGACTCTTCCCCACAAAAGAAAGTGGAAGCAGCTTTAGATGCTTCTCTTTTTCTGTTGTGTTTGAAACAACTGACTCCACTAGCCAAAGAACATCCCCTCCATTGCAACCCACCTCCCCAAAGGGGAATAAAACCACTGGATGGGAAGGAAAAGCTCTGAATCCCTGGCAGCAAAAGCCCCGGTGCCTTTGTGACAGAGACAAAAGCAGCAACACAAAAGCTCAGCCCTGTTCCCCCTTGCAGGAGGGTCACAACCAACAGGGATCTCTTTCCCAGGGAGATGTTAACGCTGTGTCCTGCACCCAGGGACAGGGAACAGCCTCTCCCAGGTGGGGTCACTGGGAAGGGAGGAGCACACAGGCAGTGCAGGCCCTGGTTTGGATCTGCCAGCAGCAGCAACGGGGGAGAGATGGAGCAAAGCTCCCAGGAGAGCAATCAGAGCTGCCAAGCAAATCATGGAAGCATTTCCTCTGAATGAGCTGCTCCCTTCCCAGCAGCTGGCACACCTCTCCCTGTGCTGGCTGCGCTGCCTAAAACACCAGTTCCATGGGGAGCCCAAGGTCAGGCATGGCCAGGGAGCCTGGCTGGGTCACCACCCCTGCAGAGCTCACCTTGTCTCCATCCATCCTGTGTGAGCTCAGCCTTCAGCCACCTGCATTCCCAATCCTGGAATGCTTTGGGTTAGGAGGGACCTTAAAGCCCATCCCATCTCATCCCACCCCCTGCCACGGCAGGGACATCTTCCACTATCCCAGGCTGCTCCAAGACTGGCCTTGGGCACTTCCAGGGATCCAGGGGCAGCCACAGCTGCTCTGGGCCTGCCCACCCTGCCAGGGAACAATTCCTAATTCCCAATCCCCCATCCATCCCTGCCCTCTGGCAGTGGGAGCCATTCCCTGTGTCCTGTCCCTCCATCCCTTGTCCCCAGTCCCTCTCCAGCTCTCCTGGAGCCTCTTTAGGCCGTGGAAGGGGCTCTGAGCTCTCCCTGGATCCTTCTCTTCTCCAAGTTGAATCAACATGTTAAAGGTTAATATACCAAAGACTTCCACACACCTTTTGGGACACTCAGTGGCACTAAGGGACCTTCCCCTTCCTCCCTAGACCTCCTTTCCTCCCTAGACCTCCTTTCCTCCAAATAACCCCGGGAAGTCAAATGTGACACCATGAAGGATTTGCCTCCTTTGGGACCAATACCCTGAATTTTGTGCTGACAGTTCACAAGAGGGAAATCTGCTGACACAGAGGCTGTGATGCTGCACGTGCACTTTTGCACAGCAGCTGTTTAAGGGCAGTGTTTGGAATGCAGGGATCACCCCAGAGGGTGAAAACACTGAGGGAGAGACCTCGAGCAACCTGAACAAATAGGAAAAAATATCAGCAGAAAGGCTGCTGGGACACTTGATGCTACTCTACTAAGCCAGTCAGAGATCACTGTCTTCTTCTGCTTTACAAAAGAAATAGTCACTTCAGTCTCAGGCAGAGCTATTTGATTACAGAGCAGATCTGGGTTAGCAGATAACAGCTGGAGTGGAGGAAGAGAGCCAAGCCAGGGCTCTGAGCCCAAACAGTCCAGCTACAACAAACTGCAAAGGGGAGAGGAACTGTTCTGACACACAACCCAGGACACAGGATTGCTTCTCACTGCTGTGAGAAACCCCAGCCTGCAGCCTGTCACTGCTTTTCACTTCCCATTTGCTAAGCACATCCCACCCTCCACCCGGGCAGAGCATTTCCAGGAACACTCGGCAGAGTCAGCATTCCTGGGAGCTCAGCATCCCTCAGGGCAGTGAGCACAGGGGTGGAAAAGGCAGGACAGAGCAGCTGCAGCACTGCCCAGAGGCATGGAAAATGAGGATCTGCCCTCTCTGCACCTCAGCCAAGCCTAGAATGGCAGGTTTGAACCAAAGAAGGAAAGTACATTTGTAGTTTTGGCTGGGTCATCAAGGTCTGGGAGGGGTCACACGATGCTGCCCAGCCCCACAGCAGGGTATTTTAGGGCAGTGCTTTAATGGGATCAGAGCCCCTCTGCTCTGGAGCCAGGCTGGGAGAGATGGGCATGCTCACCTGGAGAAGAAAAGGATCCAGGGAAAGCTCAGAGCCCCTTGCAGGGCCTGAAGGGGCTCCAGGAGAGCTGGAGAGGAACTGGGGACAAGGCATGGAGGGACAGGACACAGGGAATGGCTCCCAGTGCCAGAGGGCAGGGATGGATGGGAGATTGGGAATTAGGAATTGTTCCCTGGCAGGGTGGGCAGGCCCTGGCACAGGGTGCCCAGAGCAGTGTTCCAGGCCAGGCTGGACAGGGCTTGGAGCCACCTGGTATAGTGGAAGATGTCCCTGCCAATGGAATGAAATTATCTTTAAGGTCCCTTCCAACCCAAACCATTCAGGGATTCTGTCTCAGGGCCATCACACAGGTACAGGGGACATTCATGGCTCAGCCCCTTGTCACTGGTACAACCTGAGCTGAACAAGTTCACAGACACAAAAAGCAGTTTGAGGCACATCTTGGTTTCAAGCAAAACACTCCCCCAGCAGAGAGGCAGAGGTGAGAGATGAGGTGGTCTGAGAAACCATTAAGGAAACTCTTCATGCTGAACACGAGTGTCAAGGTTTTGAGGAGCTCAAGGGCTCAAAGCCCCCTGCAAGTCATTTGTGACTCAACCATGTGTAAACCATGCTAAGCCAAATCCCAGAGCTGGCTCTGATGACATCCAATCCACCCAGAGATCAAGAGTCTAATGCCACATTTCAAACCCCCCAGAACATGAGAGGAGTTGAGTATTTTCTTATACTTGTACACAATAGAATTTATGAAACAGATAGCAAAAGCCATCCATCTTCATTTATAAGTCATGGCTTTTGCCTTTGTTAAATTTAATTGCTTCCCCTGTGGCTTCAAATCAAGGGCAGATTCTATTAAAAGTAATTACTTTGCTGTGCAGCTGGCATAGCAAAGTTGCTTGATAAAGGTTAATCTACTAAGTGATGGCAGCTTCCAAATGAGGGTGATGATTTTCATTAATAACTTCATGGGGAAGATGATGCTGGAATTTACACGTGCATTGACATGACAGCCACAGCTCCAGAGGGTTCTGTGTCCCCATCCATGGCCCAGGACAAGCATGACCCTGGGGCCATGGGGTCCTGCTGCAGGTGCCAGGCATTGCTCCCTGTGTCACCCACAGGGCTTCCACTCACACTCATCCTCAGGGATGTGCAGGCTGTGGTCTGCTCCATCCCTGGAAGTGTCCAAGGCCAGGTTGGAGCAGCCTGGGCTAGTGGAAGGTGTCCCTGGCCATTGCTGAGGGTTGGATGTGATGGGCTTTGAAGCCCCTTCCAACCCAAATCCTTTTAGGCCAGTGTAGAATCAGCACCCCCCCGTGAGGAGCTCACTCCAGGCCATTTGCTCTTCAGGATTCTTTTTGTTTTCCATAGTTCCAGCAGAAGGGAAAGCAGGGGGAGGAGCCCCCTAATAATCATCAGACAAAGTGGGACCAACCTCAGGAGGAAGGCTTCAAGCAAACTCCTCATTTTTCTTTCTTTTCTCCCTGCAGAGCAGCAGCCCAGAAATGCAGCCCATCCACAAGGACTGCAGCATTCTATGCAAAAGGCCACTTGTGCCACACAAATAATTGGAGAAAGGCTAGGAGACAGAAAAAATACACTTTTTTCACCCCACTAATGCCATCTTTTAGCTGCATTGGAGGATTTTAGTCCTCCCACTCATGACCAGAATGTTCAGTTATGCACCAACAGCACTGCTGCTCTCTCCAGACTAACTAAAGCTGGTCTAATGATCCTTTGTGGATCTCTTCCAACTCAAGATATTCTATGAATCCTGTGGGTTTAGGCACCAGGACATGGCAATCCAGTGCCTACTGTGGCAGATTTACAAAAAAGACCTCAAGCATTTTCGTGTTTTTAACCATCAGAACCCAATTTTATAAGCAAGCTGTAGATATTTCATGGAAAATTAGACCAGCTCTCTCAACCACAGGAAAGTTTTACACCATAAATCACAAATGCCTCTGAAATCAGGAGCTTGAGAAAAAAAAAAAAAAAAGGTTAAGAATTAGAAGCTTAGCACCAGCTATTTTTAACATAATACTGAGAGTAACACCCTGCAAGCAACACACACACATGCTCTATGAATAAAGTAAAAATTCAGCCTTCTGCACACGCCTGCCCCTCCGTGAAGGGAGCTGCCATCTGCATGTTGAAAGGATTATTTTCCACGTGGGAGGCCAGAGAAAGGGGGAAAAAAAATCCCAGAAACCTGCTAGGAAATGCAGTCAAGAGGGCAAGTTGTCTCCTGTTTCAGCAAGCAGAGGTGGTCCATGTGGAATGGCTCTGGCAGAGGGGAGTGCTGGCTTTCCAGCCTTGCACCATTAATTGCCCTTCAGGGAGTTAATTAGGGAATTGGGTAACGTCAGGGAGAAGGTTGAGACTGAAAGTTCTGAAAGGGGTGACCTGCTTGATATTAACCTTGGAAGCATCTTCCTGTAAGGTGGAAACTCCTCTTGGCACCTCTCTTCCAACCCAGCTGCACAGTTTTCACCCCATTAACTACAGCCATGTAAAGTTTCAGCTGCCAGGGCTTGGCCCCTGGCTCAAGCCAGTCCCAGATGGGACACTCCAGCTCCAGTTTTTCCTCTGAATAATGAAAAACCACCATGAGCAGCTCTGTTCCTGCTCCTCCAGCAGGACAAAGCCCTTTCAGAGCAGCAGGTTGCTGCTCCTTCCTTGCCTGCTGCACTTCATGAAGCCACTTGTGGCCATTCCCATCTCCCCAGTCCTTGCTTTCCCAGTGGTTTCCCCTTGGTTTCCCAAGCTCTGCCTTCCCTTGTGTCTGTGACAAGGATTTGTACTCTGGGGGTTTCAATTTCCCCTCGGTAGTTATCACTCCAGAGCAATAAAAATCTCCTCGGGTCAGATGCAAACAACACGTGGCTCCAACTCCTCCTAAATCAAATTTTACTGGAAAGTCACGGGAAGCTCAAACATTCCCAAGACTAGAAAGAGAAAGGAGCTATTTATTCTTGCAGTTACACCAAGCGAGAGCTGAAAAGGTGTTACATTGCTGCCAGCTTAGCTACACATTCAAAAATAAATGTGTTTTCTTGGTGATGGTGAGAGTGCAAATCTCCAGGGAAAGCAAAATCAGAATGGAAAGGCAGCAAAGCAAAGTTATTTATTCAGACTACGGCTGTCAGAAGGGTCTGTTCTGATCAAAGGCTGTTCTGCTGCCCAGGGGGAAAGGTGAGCAGCCCTACCTGCAACTGGCAGGTGAGAAAAGCAAAGAATTTGACACTGGGAGCAGGTGAAGCAGCCCAGCAGGGACATGGGGGATACCCAAGGGATGAGCATCCAGTGCCACCTGTGTGATCCAGCAAGGCAAGGCCATGCCAGGCTCTCCACAGGCATTTTCCTTGTAATTATGTGGGGGAACAAGCAGCCATTTCAGCAGAGTCCTGTCGAGTTTGATCGAGCCTTCAGTGGACAAATGGAGGGGTCAGGATCATCCTGCCATGGCGTCACTGCTCCAGGGGAGAGGAGGAATTCCTCAGGGACACGGGCCACCCCTCGGGGCACGGGCCACCCCTTGGGGACATGAGCAGTCCCTCAGGGACATGGGCCACCCCTCGGGGACATGAGCAGTCCCTCAGGGACAGGAGCACTCCCTCAGGGACAGGAGCACTCCCTCAGGGACACAGGTCACCCCTGGGGGACACAAGTAGTCCCTCAGGGACACAGGTCAGCCCTCAAGGACATGAACAGTCCTCAGGGACACAGACCACCCCGGAGGACATGATCAGTCCCTCGGGGACATGAGCCACCCCTCAGGGATATGAGCACTCCCTCAGAGACATGGGCCACCCCTGGAAGACATGAGCAGATGAGCAGCCCCTCAGGGACGCAGGCCACCCCTGGGGGACACGAGCCACCCCTCGGGGACATGAGCCACCCCTCAGGGACATCAGCACTCCGTCAGGGTCATGAGCCGTCACTCAGGGACATGAGCAGTCCCTAGGGAATATGAGCCACACCTCAGGGACATTGGTCACCCCTCTGGGACATGAGCCACCCCTCAGGGACATGGGCCACCCCTCGGGGACACAAGCCACCCCTCGGGGACATGGGCCATCCATCAGGGACATGGGCCATCCCTGGGGTACATGAGCAGTCTCTCGGGGATATTGGTCATCCCTCAGGGACACGAGCCACCCCTCAGGGACATTGGTCACCCTTTCCAGGACACAGGCCACCCCTCAGGGACATGAGCAATCCCTCAGGGACACAGACCACCCCTCAGGGACATAAGCCATCCCTAAGGGACATGGGCCACCGCTTGGGGACATGAGCAGTCCCTTAGGGACACAGGCCACCCCTCAAGGACATGAGCAGTCCCTCAGGGACACAAGCCACCCCTCGGGGACATGAGCCACCCCTCCAGGACACAAGCATGCCCTCAGAGACATGAGCACTCCCTCAAGGACACAGGTCACCCCTTGGGGACATGAGCAGTCCCTCAGGGACACGGGCCACCCCTCGGGGACACAGGCCACCCCTCAGGGACATGAACCACCCTTTGGGGACATAAGCAGGCCCTCAGGGACACGGGCCATCCCTTGGGGACAGGACGGTGCTTACCAGGGGAAAGGACCAGGCCTCATGGCGGGGCTCAGCAGCTGCAGCACGACAGTGCAGGGATTGAGGTGAACACAAGTCACGATGGATTTCTGAGTGAAATTGCACTCCCTAAAAGAACAAAGAGAGTTTAGGGCAGTGTTTTAAACATGACCCTCTGGCCCTCTGCTCTGGAGCCAGGCTGGGAGAGCTGGGAATGTTCATCTGGAGAGGAGAAGGCTCCAGGGAGAGCTCAGAGCCCCTTCCAGGGCCTAAAGAGGCTCCAGGAGAGCTGCAGAGGGACTGGGGACAAGGGATGGAGGGACAGGACACAGGGAATGGCTCCCAGTGCCAGAGGGCAGCCATGGATGGGAGATTGGGAATTAGGAATTGTTCCCTGGCAGGGTGGGCAGGCCCTGGCACAGGGTGCCCTCCCTGGATCCCTGGCAGTGCCCAAGGCCAGGCTGGACACTGGGGCTTGGAGCAGCCTGGGATAGTGGAAGATGTCCTTGCCCTTGGGAAGAAATGGTTTTTAAGGTCACAGAATCACAGAATAATGAGGTTAGAAGAGACCTCTAAGATCATCAAGTCCATCCTATGCCCTAACATCTCAACCAGTCTATAGCACCAAGTGCCATGTCCAGTCTTTTTTTAAACACATCCAGAGACGGTGATTCCACCACCTCCCTGGGAAGATCATTCCAATGCTTTATTATTCTTTGGGTGAAAAAATTTTTCCTACTATCCAACCTATCCCTTTCCTGACGTAGCTTGAGGCTGCGTCCTCTGGTTCTGTCAGTGCTGCCCTGTGGAAGAAACCAAGCCCACCTGTCTGCAACCTCCCTTTAGGGAGTTGTAGAGAGCAATAAGGTCATATCTAAGCCTCCTCTTCTCCAGGCTAAACACCCCCAGCTCCTTCAAACATTCCTCACAGGGTTTGTGTTCCCAGCCCCTCACCAGCCTCGTTGCCCTGCTCTGGATGGCTCAAGCATCTCAACATCCTTCCCAAACTGAGGGGCCAGAACTGGACACAGCACTGTCCTCCCAAACCATCCAGTGGAATAATTTGGAGATAGGATCTATGCTCCCAAACGATGCCAGCTCAGCCCTGGAGCTCTGAGTACTTTTGATTGGCAGAAATGGGAGATGCAGCTCTAGGATTTGTATAAAGATCAGTAAAACCCAGCCGTGAGCACGTCTAGGAGCGTGTGACTCTCCCTGGGTATTTTTGGTAATTTTTGGGTAACAATGTGTACATTACACTGCAAGTCACACCACACATGGTGGATTGCTGCCAAATCCAAGGCAGGAGCTATTCCTGGTGCCTCCAACCTGAGGAGATGTTACATTTCCAGAGCAATTTGATATTAATATAAAAGGAGAAAAGAGGAGCTAAAAGTGAGTTATTTGTTTCTTATTTTTATGGCCACTTTGATTCTTTAGCACAAAAGAGGGAAACAAAACCCACACCAAAACCCTAAAAAAAACAACTACCCTTCAGATTTTTAGCTAAAAACAGGTTATTGGATGCCCCGGAGCTCCCTCTTCATCATTCTCTGTATAAATCAGACTGAGAAAGAGCACAGCCAACTCTCACAGTCACCTGCAGAGTGGGATGCTCATGCTCACAAAGCCAAGATTTAGAGCTAACCCAAAGGCAGAGGCTCTAATTCATCACAGTTTTAATTGGTTTCAGTCCCCAAAGAAATACTTCAGTAGACATGAACTGAACCTGGCAGCCACGCAGGGATGGGAGAGAAGCACACACTGATTCTAGGGAGAGATCTTTAAACCACAAGACCAAGCCTTGGACACTCAAATTGGTTTCTGTGGAAAAGCTGTAATGAAATTTTATGGCTCCTTCAGAGGCACAATAGAACTGGTTGAATTTGAGCAACGTTCAATGAAAAACATACATAAAACAAACCTTTTCTTCCCTCCTTTTTTAAAAAGAAAAACCTTGCTGCTTTAAAAAAATGAAGCAGGAAGGAGAAGCTAAAGAGAAACTGGATAAAAAATCCCCCCCTTTTCCCCTCCTCTTTAAAATCAAAGGTATTTTACCTCCCCTAAGGCACCAGAATGTAATCATGAAAAAGCTGAATGAAGCAAAAGTTTTGTGGAGGTTCACGTGTGGATTTGACCTAGATACAGTGAACATTCTTGTGATTAATACAGAGGTTATAATTTTATACCAGAGCACTCCAACTCCAGCTCTAAAACAAATTGGACAGAGTGTCTTATTACTCCCTCATTCCCCTTGATAGATCACTAAATAGCTGCGTGCTTTAATTATTTGAAACAGACCACAATTCGTTATTTCCCCTTTGAATTCTGCTGCAGAGTTGGATTTTCTTTCATGCCCTGCAAACTGCTATAAAGGGACTGGGATACTAAAGGAATATTAAACCCTTTGCCCACATGCCAAAATCTGTAGGAGGTACCAAATGCTCATAACACTGCCCACACTGCACACTCCACTCCACCTGAGAGATTGTTTAAAGCTCATAAAGATTTAAAAAAAGCAGGTGAAAAGGAAAATTTGAAAGGCAAAATAAAAGCAGGTTTCCTGGGTTTCAGAGTAATTGGGTTTGTTTGACATCCCAAAGCAGGATGTTCTGCAAGGGTTTGGGTTGCAAGGGACCTTAAAGATAATCTAGTTCCAAGACCCAGAAGTTTAAAAAGTCTTTTAAAACGCCAAATCAGCATTGCTTTTCCACTTCTGCTGCCATCCAAAGCAGTGTTGCTGACTTTCAACAGGGTTTGTAGCCTATCACCCCTTCACTGATCCACAGGTGATGCCTCCAAGGCCTCCCAGCCCTGAGGACACAACTCCCTGTTCTGGCCTGATCTCACCTGGGCTCAGGTACAGCAATTAAGTGACCATGGATATCTTCACAGCATCAGCTGGCACCTGCACCCACCCACCCTGAATTTAGTGGCAACCACACAAAACTCACAGCCAGCTTCTCTCTAACAAACCAACAGCAGGGCAACTGTTTGCAGTAGACACAGTAGGGAAAAAAATTGAGAAAAAAAAATTCTAATTAATTAGAAAAATTAAACCTCCTTAGACATATATTAAATTTCCTATGAGAGACAGTGTCCAAGATCTAGGAGGAAGGAAAGCACTGTGGCCTCCCTGACAGGACATATCCCTGGGGGATACTTTCTCACCACATCTCAGGCAATTAGATGAAAAATTATAAACTACAGCATCTCTGCCAGGGCAGAGCTAATCTAAGGCTGGTTTGATGACTACAACCCCTGCTCTGGCTTGTCAGGTGTGAGCATCTAATCACACCTCCATTCTTAACCTACTTCAGCTGGCTGCTGAGCTTTCCTTCATTTCTCACCAATTAAGCTTCCCCACACCACCTTTCCTCAGCTTTAATTCTCCTGGTTACCTGAGTAGCCAGGACTGATTTATAATGTTCTGCAGGTAATTAATCCACTGATACCAGCCTGAACACTCACAGAACAGGTTGGACTGGAAGGGACCTTGAACTCCACCTCATTACAGCTCCCTCTTTCCCAGCCCAGTTTTCTCCTTTTGTGGGGACAAAAAAAAAAAAGGTTGCTTTGGGGAGAAGGAGGCAACATAGGCACATCAATAGCTAAACAAATATCTGTAATATCTGCCAGGAACTTTGCAGCACAACCATCACCACCAGTGACTTCTCCTCATCCTCCAAACCCATCACTTGCACTGCTATCTGGCTGAGAGATGTCCCCAGGCCATCCAAGAAGAAGTCCTTGGATGTTCCCTCCAATGAGAGGGAAACAGGAAAAGCAAAGAATAGAGCCAGCTCACTCAGGCATCTCCATCCATTTCATGCTTCCAGCATTCATCCCATAAAAATTAATCTTGCCCTACAGACAGCATTTTAGAGAGAATAGAGGAGAAAGTTTCTCTTCTTCCTACTTTGTGCCCAGAAGGCCAAAATCAACACATCCCTGCAAACAGACTGGGACAGGTACTAAACAGCTGAAGAATGCACTTTCTCCCCAGGCTACATATGTCTAAGTGACATTTGATTCCACTGAAAGGCAGATTCGTTTGTATCTGGGAAAAAGGCAAGCATGGAATGTGAGCTTATTTTGAACAGAATCAGCATTGTGGTAGCCAAAGCTCATTAATTATGAATTTTATCAACTGTTCACTGAAATTTGTTCTGCTAGCACAGTGTAACTGCCTGCAAAAGCAGCTCTTTCAAAGGAGAAAAAGCCAAGCTATGAAATAACCCACATCCTTCCTTTTCCAGGAGCTATCCCTTGCTTGTTCCAGAACAATTACAACGCTGGGAGAATCCTTGAGGCTCTCCAAGCATCTCAGCAGGGCATCCATTGCCAGGCAAAAGTGCTGAAGGGCATAATGGGGTGAAACATGAATGTGGAGCACAGGAAGGAGCTCTCCTGCTTGCACTGCTGGGTGCTCAAGGAATTTGTCACTGAACATTCCCATGTTTGAAGGATATTTTCTGCTCTTCAGCTGGGCTGTGAAACAAGAAGTAAAAGCAACAACCACCCCACGGCCCCAGGCCTCAGAGAGTGAGTCAGCCCCACTCAAACACTCACTCCCAAGGACCCCATTAAGTGCTGAACCAAGAGAAAACATCACAGGGCAGCTCTGCAGGGCACAGGCAGCACTTAACATTGCAATTATTTAGAGACACTGATTTTAATCAGCAAGCAGAGCCTCTCAGCTTAATTTCATTTTACATGCACACACACAGGCCTATCTTGGCAAAGGCAGAGCAGTGGTTTGGAGGTGAGGAGGAGGCTCATCCTCCACAGAACAGCACCTTTGTGAATGTGCAAAAACAGCCCTCCCCAACACCCCTGCTCCTGAAGGAACTGGGTTTGAACTAAGCCCTCCAGCCCAACCAACTCTGCACCACCACTCTTCCACTAACAGAAACTCTCCCCTTACTACTCCCTGCAGTCTTTGCTCTTCCTTAAACACCATTTTTGCAGAGCTGCCCCACCTGTGGCTGATGGGCCCAGCTGTACCTCCTGAAGAGTCATTGGAAGCAGCTGGGACCTCCAGGAGAGCCCCTGCATGGACACATTGCCCCCAGTATCCATCACTCAGCACACAGGGATCAGCAACTGATTTGCCTGTGTTTGTTGGAACTAGATGCTCTTCAAGGCCCCTCCTAAACCAAACCAGCCTGGGATTCCACGTTTCTGCATGTTCAAAGAGCAGCTGTTGGGCTAAAACACGCAATTATTTTCCTTCCACCAGGGAATTAATGAAGGACATGAGATGTTCTCCCAATAAAGAACACTGCTTCCACCAGGGAATTAATGAAGGACATGAGATGTTCTCCCAGTAAAACACACTGCTCCCACCAGGGAAGTAATGGAGGACATGAGATGTTCTCCAAATAAAACACACTGCTACCACCAGGGAATTAATGAAGGACATGAGATGTTCTCCCAGTAAAACACACTGCTTCCACCAGGGAATTAATGAAGGACATGAGATGCTCTCCCAGTAAAACACACTGCTACCACCAGGGAATTAATGAAGGACATGATGTGTTCTCCCAATAAAGAACACTGCTACCACCAGGGAATTAATGAAGGACATGAGATGCTCTCCCAGTAAAACACACTGCTTCCACCAGGGGAGCAATGAAGGACATGAGATGGTCTCCCAATAAAACACACTGCTACCACCAGGGAATTAATGAAGGACATGAGATGCTCTCCCAGTAAAACACACTGCTTCCACCAGGGAATGAATGAAGGACATGAGATGCTCTCCTAGTAAAACACACTGCTTCCACCAGGGAAGTAATGAAGGACATGAGATGCTCTCCCAGTAAAACACACTGCTTCCACCAGGGAAGTAATGAAGGACATGAGATGCTCTCCCAGTAAAACACACTGCTTCCACCAGGGAATTAATGAAGGACATGAGATGTTCTCCCAGTAAAACACACTGCTTCCACCAGGGAAGTAATGAAGGACATGAGATGCTCTCCCAGTAAAACACACTGCTTCCACCAGGGAATGAATGAAGGACATGAGATGCTCTCCCAGTAAAACACACTGCTCCCACCAGGGAATGAATGAAGGACATGAGATGTTCTCCCAATAAAACACACTGCTACCACCAGGGAATTAATGAAGGACATGAGATGTTCTCCCAATAACACCCACTGCTACCACCAGGGAAATAATGAAGGACATGAGATGTTCTTCCAGTAAAACACTGCTCCCACCAGGGAAGTAATGGAGGACATGAGATGTTCTCCAAATAAAACACACTGCTCCCACCAGGGAAGTAATGCAGGACATGAGATGTTCTCCCAGTAAAACACACTGCTACCACCAGGGAAGAAATGAAGGACATAGATGTTCTCCCAAAAATTAAAATAAATCTGGGGAACAAAGATGTGGGAGTTGTGCAGGGACTGAGATCTGCACAGTCTGCTTTGGGTCTTGGCTGCAGGGAAGCTCAAAGTGCCCAGCTGAGGAGAGAGCCACATCCCCAAAACTGCAGGGTGACCTTCAGGGCTCCATTTCTGTTACCAGAGCCACTGGAAATGAGGTCTGACTTGTCCCCTTTGTCACCCTGGTGAAGGCATTAACTCAGCTGGTAATTAGAGAGGCCTCAGCCAGGTATGTTAATGACTATGTGAAGAGTTTCTGTTAATCAGCTGTCGGTGAACAATGGTATTTCTCAGATCGTTTCCAGATGCAAAGCTGTTAGAGGGTATTTTCATCAGTGATCTGCATTACATTTCCTCCTAATCAAGTTCCCAGTGATCTTTTGATTGGGATGAAAGGAGATACAGAAATACTGCTCAAGTCTAGAGTAATCTATTTCTCCTGTTAACCCATTCAGGTAAAAGCCATTTAAACAGCAGGAGATGCTGGCCACTGGTTTTACCAAATTTTTGGTAACACCGAGAAACAAATGCTATCACAGCGTGGCAGGACTCCAATCTGAGCAGCCAGCTTGGTGTCACTGCAGAGGAAAACTCCAGCAGCCCCTGCCTGGTGAGAGCACAAGCCATAAAATGTGCTAAAACGAGATGGATTCACAAAATACCAGCGAGCTACAAGGACTTGGAGGGAGGCAGTGCAGCCATCTGTGCCTGGCTCCCAGAGCCAGCCTGGCAGAGACTGTGATTAGCAGTGTCCAGACAGATCTTCTCCTGTCTGCTGTCAGCAGCCCTGTCTGCTCCAGAGCCTGCCCATGGCACTAACAGATGTCCCAGGCAGCTCCAGCCCTTGCACAGAGCTCTGAGATTGCATTTCAATTCCCCCCAGAGTGAGCTCTGGTGCTGGAAGACAACGGAAAAGGTGCAAATTAAAATACAAATTTTTAAAAAATCCTCTTCCTAGGGGTTCAATGAAGAAGATAAAAATGTCCACGTGGCATCTTCTGGCCTTTGGAGGGAACCTCAGCAGAGGTACCAGCAGGTGTAGGAGGCAGCACAGGCAGGGCCAAAGCTGAGCTGCCAACCCTCAGCACCACTCCCAGCTGCTGCTTGGGTAAGATAACAAAGGTTTTACCTCTTACTTTCAATCTAGGATGTCTTGCAGTTATTCCTACAAGGTGCATTGCTGTTAAAACATCCTGGAAAATGTCCCAGGATACATTCTTCTAAGTACAGAGGTCTCAATTAGTGCTTTTCAATCTGTTGACGCGGCCTCAAACCCAGCCAGGTTAGAAAATCTGAGCCCACGTATCAAGCCAGAATTGAAATTCAGTTCTGCTCTCCACTTGCACTTCCCAATGAGAATTTATCTCCAAATAAAATAAAAACCCTCCAAATAAATTTTAAAAAGAGAGAGAGAGAGAAAACAAAGAAAAACAAAATCCATCACAAACCAGACAGTCGAGTAGGAAATAAATAGCCCAGAAATACAGCAATAGCTTATGCATATTTGAAACACCCCACAGCTACAGGGTGTAAGCTGCATGAAGAGGTCTGAGCAAAGCCTTTGGGGAGCAGTTTGAGTTGTGGTAGCTCAGAAAAGCAATCACTGAAGCAGTGTGACAACAACCCTGCCTAGGAAAAGCCTCTCCAAAGACACTGAGAGCTGTCAGCTTTGAAAGGAAGCAGCAGGAAAGCCAGGGGCAAGCTGGAGCTGCTGGAAAAGTGGAGCCTTCCCAGCAAGTGTTTTGTTATTAGGCAAAATAATTATCTTACTAGGCAATGGTTATTGTTGCTAATTAATAAGTGGTGTGCTTAATATAAAGCTGTAATTCGAGTGGTGAGGCAGAGGATTGAAGAGGGATTTGGCAAGGGGAAAAGCACCTCCAGCTCCCTGGGTTGTGGGGGATCACTCTCCAGGTGCACACAGGGGTGGCCACATCAGTCTCATCCCAACTCATGGAATCCAGAATCCCTGAATGGATTGGGTTGGAAAGGAACTCAAAACTCCTCTTGTTCCACCCTTGCCACGGGCAGGGACAACTTTCCACTAGACCAGGTTGCTCCAAGACCCATCCAACCTGGCCTTGGGGTGCCCATGAGACAATATGATTTTGGTGGTAAATAATTTAAAGGGACACCTAGAGTGCCAGGGATGCTGAGTTTTGCTTTTCCTTCACGGTGTCTCTCAGAAATCTGCTGCAAACCATACCAAAGGTGATTTCAAGACTCATTTCAGGCTGCTCAGCATCTGCAGAATGCAAGTTCCCACAATTACTGCTGCAAGGAGAGCTTTCAAAACCCTCCTCCAAAGGCATTTTTATCACCTTGGCTGAGCAGTGACAGGCAGCAAAGCTGGTCCTGAATTTGGAACTCCTGGTCAAGTTCAAGGTGTGAAACTTCAGGGAAGTTTTTTTCCTTTTTTTTTTTTTTTTTTTGCAAGTTACTGGAAAACCAGCAGGAGTCACGTAACCCAAAATAGAGAGTTTACATGTGACACAAAGCTGTTTGCTTTCCAAAAGCTGAAGTGGGATGGGGACTGTAGGTGTGACAGGACATTTGACAGTCACTCCTCAGTGGCACGAGTAATGACAGGTCCTGGAGCTTGGCTTGACTCATTCCTCACAGACAGGAGCCAGGAATGCCAGCAGGGGATGGTGTGGGGTCTGCCCATGGGAATTAACTTCCAAACATTCCCTGCCCATGGCAGGGGGTTGGAACCAGAGGGTCTTTAAGGTTCCTTCCAACCCAAACAGGTCTGGGACTCGATCTCTACCACCACCACAGCATCACTGATTTACATTTAAAAGTCATAGCACTTCTTGCATGGTACCAAGGTTGGATTTGATGGTCTTGGAGGTCTTCTCCAACCTAAATGATCCTGTGATTCTGTGCCATACAGGGTGTCGCTATCAGACACAAAGGAACACGAGCACACACCTCTCTCAAGGCGAAGGAAAAAAGGGAAGTTTTATTTTCTGACTCCTATATATATATAGTTTTACAAAGGTGACAGAGGATTGGAGGGTGACAGTGACACCTCTCCAATGACACTGGCTACCACAATAGTCCATCAATTCTCTCCTCCTCCATCAAAGGAATGTGAATAACAAGTTATTTACAAGAAAGTGCATGATAAAGTTCCTTAGAAGAATGTAAACATCAGAAGGCCTTGAGAATCTTAAAAAACCAGGGCGACACAGGGAACCAAGTCTGGGGTTTGCAGAGGTCACTTTTACCTGGTGCATGACTGGGTGGCAGAAACACTCCTGGGAACCAAGCTCATTAAAGGGTGAAACAGGAATTGCCAGAAGCTTATGTATGCATGGTCATGCTCTAAATGATCTCAACACTTCACAGAAAGGCTCCTGCCAGGAAGGCAGGAAGCCCTGAATAGGAGAAATGTCCCCTTCTTCCCAGCTGGAGTGTGTAGAGGGACTGGTAGATCCAAGGGATATTTTGCCCCAAACTTGTGTTGGCCTCACCATGATTTGCCTGAAGGCAAAGAGCAATGAGTCAGATTTTGTGGCTTTGCCTGCTTTTTTGAGGACACAGCTGATTCATACTACAAGATAAAAATTAATCTCGGGGCCAAAAAATAATCCTGAAGGTTGCTGAAGGCAGACAACCTGACTCCTTGATAGCTCCAGTGGAATTCTGGCATCCAGCCCTGCTCTGTCCCAGCTCTTTGCTGAAGTCACACCATTTGTGGTTGGACTCCAAAGGTCTTCTCCAAGCGGAATGATTCCGTGATCTCCAGCAGCATCACCATCCACCCCCAAAAATGTGAGACACAAACACCATTTAAACAGACCGTGAACGCTGTGAAGGATCAGCTGCTGCAGGAACCTTCTTGGGGGTGCAGCAGGCCAGCCCCAAGATCACCCATCGCTGCCCACATTTGCTGTGAGAGGGCCAGGAATAGGAAAAGCTGTCACTGTGAGGCTGGAGAGCAGCACCTGATGCTCTGTGCCATCTGCCACCCTCACCAAGTGGCACTTTTCCAGAGCCACATCCCACCCCCTCGTGCCACCAAGGTCAGCCGCTCCTGCTGAAGGGTGGAGACCCCTCCCTCCGCAGGGCCCAGCTCCTGCTGCCAGCACAGCAAAGCCTTTCTCCTCTCACATGTCACACAAGAGCTAAATGCTGGAAAACGTGGCTCCCCAGCAGCCCTGGTGGAAGATGCCAACACTCACACGGTGACACTTACAGTCTGTCATCGACAGCTACAGAAGGATGAGGGGGAGAGAGGTTCTTCTTCTCCACTCCTGACTCTGGCAATCAACAAATTTCCCACTTCCATGCAGAGAACGTTCAGCTTTTCACCCTGATGAACGCAGGGCAGGTTAAAATGCACACCTTTAAGCTCATTCACTTCTCAACTTGCTGAGCCATGGGGTGAATTTTAGTTGTCTGCTGAAGTCATTCTCAGGGTAAGGAAATGGGAGCCCTTTCTGGAAGTGCAGGAGTGCCAGCACTGCAGCAGGGCTGTTCCAAATGGGAAAAGGCTGGGCCAAGGATGTGGCCACACTTGGACTTCCACTTTTCCACCCCATCTTTGTATCAAGGTTAGGAACAAAGTTAATTTAAGGGGCCCCCACAGCTCCAACAGTCCTCTGCCTCTTCCACGCATAGATCCCATTCTCTAACAGGTTCCTTGTTCAACAAGCTGCCATCCTGATCTGCCTGAATAATTTAAAATCAGGGAACACAATCAGCAGCAAACAAGCACAGGCAGGGTAGGACACACACCCCAAGCCCCTCAAATGCAGCAATGGCTTTGTGACCACACTCTAAAGCTTGGGGAGGAAGAGCTCCTGAAATCCCAGGAGCTCACTTCAATGCCCAGCCCTGCCCTGTGAGCTGCCTGGGATCCACCATGGCATTCCTGCACACCCCATTAACTCCAGCATCTCATCAGCTCACTGGTTCCTGCTTTTTATCTGGATGCCAGTGATATGGAGTGCTCACATTTACACTTGGCACCACTACAGGCTGTGACTAAAGGGTACTCTGAGCTTGTTCTCATTCTCCACAGCTGCTGGCTTCACCTTCCCTTGCCTCGCTCTGCCCTCGCTCTCTGAACCCCAGGAGCCTCCAGGGGCACTGCCAGCTCACAGCAGCTGTTCCCATCCTCCTCATGCATTAGCAGGGAGCATTTTCCTACAGAAATCCTAAGAAATCTCCTTCCTCACAGCTCCTGCCAAGTGGAAATGTCAATTTCCCACGTGACAAAAAGCAAATCCTCCACCCGAAATTTGTGGAGTATTGGGATCGGGTATTGGCTCAGCAGTCAGATATTCTGAGGTCCAATATTCAAGCAGAGGGTCTCCAAAAATAAAGCAGCAGTTTTAAAAGAGCTCTCAGAAAGGTTTTACAAAGGTGGGGGAATTATCAGAGAACAACACTGCAAATGAGCTCTATCAATGATGTTTGGCTACGTCCTAGGAATAAGCCAAGAACTGGAAGAGTTAAAGGAATCTCCCTTATAGAAGAAAAATGCCTATACATTAACACTGATAGATCAAATAAAAATGTTTAATGTGGATTTTGGAACAATCCAGATGAGGCCTGATACAACACTAGCAGTGCAGGGTAGGAAGAGATGGCAGGGACAAGGGGAAACAGCATTATTTACAACTCTAAATTGTAAATAATTCTTCCTGGGGAAGAAGTCCTCCTCTAACATTCAGAAGCTGGATTACAGAGCCCATTTCAGGGCAGTTACAGGTGACAAAATCTATATAACCAGGAGCTCAACACTCATTTCATCACCTTTCAGCAGGCAGGAGCATCTAGAGCTCTGTGATCTGCTTCTGCCTCATCGTTTGGAGTCCAGCTTCTTCTGGAGCCCAGTTACACAGCCCTGGTTACCCTGCTTATTTACAAGTCTCTTGAAAAAGGAATCACAGCCAGTTCTGGCTGGTGTAGGAAAAAAAAAAAAACAAAAAACCAACAAACAAAAAAACCCCAAAAAAACAAAACAAACTCCTTCTAAACAAAAAACTGGGTCCAAATCCAACACATCGCAGGCTGGGCACTCAAAACACATTTTCCCAAGAAAAAAGTGATGGCTCAAAGTAGAAAACCAAACCAGGAAGAGGGCAGAAAGGTTCTTTCCTCCAGATTTCCAGCTGAAGTCCTGGCAGCTTCCAGGGATCTGGGGGTTTTGCACAATGAGGCATCCAGCTCAGCTCACCGTGATGTGACATGGAGGCATTTAACAGGGATGATGAGCTGGGGGCATTTAAACAGGGATGATGAGTTAGGGGCATTTAACAGGGATGATGAGTTGGGGGCATTTAACAGGGTTGATGAGTTGGAGGCATTTAACAGGGATGATGAGTTGGAGGCATTTAACAGAGATGATGAGTTGGGGGCATTTAAC
This sequence comes from Geothlypis trichas, assembly GCA_009764595.1. Classification (NCBI taxonomy): domain Eukaryota; kingdom Metazoa; phylum Chordata; class Aves; order Passeriformes; family Parulidae; genus Geothlypis; species Geothlypis trichas. The sequence continues at coordinate 37,788,181 of CM019907.1, forward strand.
AGGGATGATGAGCTGGGGACATTTAACAGGGATGATGAGTTGGGGACATTTAACAGGGTTGATGAGTTGGGAGCATTTAACAGGGATGATGAGTTGGGATCATTTAACAGGGATGATGAGCTGGGGGCATTTAACAGGGATGATGAGTTGGGGGCATTTAAAAGAGATGATGAGTTGGGGGCATTTAACAGGGATGATGAGTTGGGCCCAGGCTTCTCTGCTCTGGAGGAAAAGCTCAGCTGCCTGGGCTGAGGAAGCAGCTGCTGCTGCTGGAGTGGCTGCCAGAGAAAAAGAGAAGTGGGAGGACTACAGGCTTCAGATGCTCCAGGCTGGCTCAACTGGAAGCTGCCTATTTTTGCCAGAACATTCCTGCCCAACCCTTGTGATCTTCCCCCAGCCCTGCTTCCTCTTGTCAAGGAGCTCAAATGTCTGTGGTGGCTTGGAGTGAAGTGTCACTGTCATATTTTGTGAAAAATCCGTTTGCCAGGATTTCTTCTCCTGGGAAGCTGGGAAACCTCAGAGAAAAATGAAAACAATAATTATCTGATTGCTTCTCCTGTGTTTTGCTGCTTTGGAATGTGGTCTGGAGATTGTTTATCCAACAGGTGAATGTTTGATTGGTTTCATGTGAATTGTTTTGACTTAATGACCAATCAGGGTCCAGCTGTGTCAAGACTCTGGAAACAGCCACGAGTTTTCATTATCATTCTTTGTAACCTTCTGTCTGTATCCTTCCCTTATTCTTTAGTGTAGTTTTACTATAGCATTCTTTCATATAATATAAGTACATAAAATAATAAATTAGCCTTCTAAGAACATGGAGTCAGATTCTCAATTCCTTCTTCGTCCCAGGGACCCAGCAAATACCACAGTGAAGTGCCAAAATCATGAATGCACTTATGCAAGAGCTGAAATAACACAAACCTGAAGTGACAAGCTATTAAGCAGCCTTTAATGCTCAGCATTGTAAAGGATTTATTAAACACTACACTTGCAAGGCCAGGACAAACAGGGAAGTGGGAATTTGAAATAACTTAGCAATCTCATTACACCCTCAACTAGCACAGGCACCAACTGAACCCCAAATATTTCACAAGACAAGGTCAGTGCTGTTTCCTGTACTGGACTTAGAAAGGATAAATTCATGTGCCCACAGCCCAGATTTTGGATGTCTTGGCCCATGTCCTCTTCTGCTGTAGCTGCTCTGTTGCCTCTGCCCAATGCTTTCAGGGGAAATGTGGGAAGAAGGAGGAATGGCACAGGAGAGATGTCATGGGCTGACTGCAACCATTCCCAGTCCCTCAGGGCACAGGGACAGAAAAGTTGGGAATGAAGGAGCAAAGCCCAGGTTGGGCAAAGAGAGTTGGAGAGGTTGGTTTAATTTTTGGCTTTGTTTTTCACCATTCAAATCTATTTTCATCATAGAATCATGTGGGTTGGAAGGGACCCACAAGGATCATGGACCCCAACCCGTGGCCCTGCACAGACACCCCAACTACCCCACCCTGGGCATCCCTGGGACCATTGTTCAAATGTTCCTTGGGCTCTGGCAGCCTGGGGCTGTGCCCATTCCCTGAGGAGCCTGGGCAGTGCCCAGCACCCTCTAGGAGGAGAACCTTTCTCTAAAATCCAACCTGAACATCCCCTGCCACAGCTCCAGCCATTCCCTCAAGTGCTGTCCCTGTCACAGAGAGCAGAGATTGGAACTCTCCCTCAGGAGGAAGTTGAATTCTGCTCTCAGGCCTCCCTCCAGTCTCCTCCTCTCCAGGCTGCACAAATTTTAGCAATAAATTAAATTAATTTCTCCCCAGGCAAGTCTGTTTTGCTCATGACAGTAACTGATGGATGATCTCTCTGCCTTTGTCTTGATCCAGGAGATTTTCCACTTTATTTTCTCCCTCTGTCCTGCCAAGGAGGAGCAGGAAAAGAGCATCCAGGAGGGCATCTGGCAGCTGCCCAAGGCCAGCCCACCCCATGTGGAGAGAGAAAGACCTCTGGAACAGAAAACTGCTTTCAGAGGCAGACCTAATTTGGCTTGGAGTTCAGTTTTTGGCTGTCCTATCCTCTCCCCACCCCTTGGATCTCATTTCACATTAAGGTGAAAGCAATGACAGCTGATTTTTCAAGTCTGGAGACACTCCTCTGACATTTGCACAATGCCTTTACCTGGGAATGTGCCTGCAGCAAACTGGCTGCCACTTGCAGAGGAGCATCAAGCACTGCCTTCCACTCACACCAAGAGCAGACAAGGTGCAGCATGAAGATACTTGGAAAAGTGGAGATTTTTGTGGGATTTTTTGGGTTGGTTTGGGCTTTTTTGTTTGCTTTTTGTTTGTTTGTTTGTTTTGATTTGAGGGGTTTTGGGGGGGTTGTTTTGTTTTTTTTTATTGTTGTTGTTTGCTTGCTTTTTCATTTTTGGTTTTTCATATTTTTGGTTTTTTGGGGGTTTTTTGGGATAAAAAATAAATGGTTACTGTGAGAGCAAGCAGCTGATGAAACCACCCTGTCAATCTCTTTCAGCTTTCCATCTTGTTCTGCATCTTTTTCTTCTTTTGGCCCATCCTTTTTTTTAAAAATGATTTGTTTCTTCTCCTCCACTTCACTCAAAGGAACCTCAAATCATCACAAGTACAGCCTGGCTTCTGAAGCAGACTTCAGCAACTGTCAGGATTCCCAACACCCTGAGGATTGTGTGTTGTCACATCCAGCAGAAGGGAAGGAGGACAGGTGGGAAAAGAGCATGGCAAGAGCTGAGAGTTACCTTCTGTATTCCCAGCATCCCAGGGAGCCTGCAAGATGATTGCAGAAGCCAGGGGATGGTTGCAGAGCAGTCTGAGGGCGAGGAATGGGGCTGTGACATTTCTCCTGAGGCTTTTCAGCTCCCAAGACTTACAGGAAAGCAGTGAGACCTCACTTGGGTGCTGAGCTCTGGGGCTGCCAGCACAGGAAGGACACGGAGCTGCTGGAGAGAGTCCACAGGGATGGTGTGAGGGTTGGAGCCCTCTGCTCTGGACAGAGACTGGGAGAGCTGGGGGCATTCACCTGGAGGAGAAAAGGCTCTGGGATGATGAAATTGCAGCCTTCCAGGGCCTGAAGGGAACCTGCAAGAAGGACAGAGAGAGATTTTTTATAAGGGCTTAAAGTACCAGGACAAGGGGGAATGGCTTTACACTTACACAAAGAAGGGTTAGATTTGATATTGGGAAGGAATTCCTCCCTGTGAGGGTGGGCAGACCCTGGCACAGGGTGCCCAGAGAAGCTGTGGCTGCCTCTGGATCCCTGCAAGTGTCCCAGACCAGGCTGGATGGGGCTTGAAGCACCTGGGATAGTGGAAGGTGTCTCTGAACTGGATGTTCTTCGAGGTCCTTTTCAACACAAGCCATTCTATGTTTCTATGAAAACAAGAAAAATTAACTCCTTGCAGCACAACATCTCAACCAGTCCCATCCCAGAAGAGACCATAGCACCTGGCTCTGGTACAGCTCTTTTTTTCTCCATATCATGAGGATGATACATCTTAGAGGTCTTTATTCTCAAAGGTTTCCCATCCAGCTCAGCAGCAATCCCATGTTAGGGGCTGCTTTTGCCAACATGACCCTTGGTAGTGTTCCATGCCCTGGAGCCTTCAGCTGGAGAGAAAACCTTTGGTTATTTCAGCAGGAGCAACCTTTGCAGCCAAGGAAAGTCTGCAGGGTCTGGTTTTCCTGGGCTCACACAACTCTGCGTGCAGCGATCACACTGAACGATCCCATTTATGCTTTCTTGTTTTAATCCCTTCAGTTTTCAAAAAGATTTAGATGACATAGAAAGGAAGGGAAAAAAACCACCCCAAAAACCTGACATTTGGATGCCTGCCTCTTGATGTTCAGCCAAAAAGAGGCACAGCTGCTGTGCCACGCTGGCATTCAACCATCACAGAGCCCAAGCACGTGGCAAAGCCAAATTATGATGGGTGATGGTTCCCAGGGGGAGCCACCCAACAGCCTTGCTGTCAGCAGGAGTGAGGCAAAGGATGGCTCCTGTGGTTTCCTGAGAGCTCCTCATCTCCTGAAGTCAAGGCCTTGCAGAAGGTCAGCCAAACCCACTGATAGTGTGCTCAGGGAACTGCCAAGCACCTGAAAGCCACCTCAGCATTTACAGGGTGGTGGCACCCAGCCCAAGGGTTCCACCCCAGCCTTGAGAGAGAACACACTCCCCAAAACATGGTTTTAATGTTGCTAAGGAGGAGCAAAGAATGACCAAAACATAGAAATACGTTGGATTTTTTCCCCCTTAACCTTTCTCCATGTCATTCCAGAGTTTGCATCCAGCCTAGTGAGTAGCCAACATAATTACAGAACTGCTTAAAAATCCAACTATTTAGTCCTCTGAAAATCAGTTTCATGGCATTTTCTTGTCCTTGGGGAAATGAACGACCTTGACACAGAGCTGGTTTTCCCTGTGCAGCTCCCTGACTCTATTTAGCAGCAGGAAAAGCAGGAACAGAGCCCAGACTGGTGTTACTCAGAATATCAGCTCAGCTTCCAGGATTCTCAAAGCAGTCACTCAGGGAAAGGGAGAGGTGAAGAAATATGGCATTTCTGTGCTGTATATATTCCATATATCAACATCCTCCTAATCAACAACAGCTGAAGGACTGCAGAGTGCAGGGGGAGAAGAAAATCCTGTAGATATTGAAGAAACTTTTATATCTATAAATACACACGCATGGATACGTGCACATCCACACTCAGTCTCCAGCCAGCCCAGCCAGCTGGCATTTAATAACGAGGAGATGCTGTAAATTTTGGGACAAACAGCATCTCCTGGGTGCAGATTTTGCTCTAATTGTGTTGGCATGATTATTTTTTCCTCACGAACAGGACAGGACTGCTGGGGTACCTTCCTTGAGCTTTTATTTGCAGCATCAGCCTCATCACATGGCTGAGACAGTGGGAAGATGGCAAAGCTCATGTACAGCCAGCAGCAGCCAAAGATTTCTTTGTTAAAAACCACTTTTAAAACTTTCTAGCCAATTGCTAAAGTTTACAGGCAATTGTTCTAGCTAATTACTAAAAGTATACATACACTTGCTTCACACAATGCTTCCTTGTCTTCTTGCTATTACCAATACACAATACTCCATTATTAAGCTTAAAACCTTCTACTATCTTGCTAAGTATATTTTCCTGCAGTTTTAAGGTCTGTCTTAGCTAAGCCTGAAACTTAAGCTATTGTTTAATGTCTTTGCTTGCTGTGCCATTGCAACTTTTTCTGCTTTCAGACTTTTCATCTGCAGCTAGTTCTAAGCTTCTCTGCTCTTTCTATTTCTAAGCCTACTTTTCCAGCTTTCTGAAAATCTTCTTCCCTTTACTATTTCCCACACTAATCTTGGTGTTTTATTTTGGAGGGCATAGCCACTTGTTAGGCCACACCAGCCATGGAAAGCCAACACCTGTGTCTGCATTCTGAAAGAAAAAGGTTCATCTGATGGGTCCAGAGAGAAAGGCCCTTCAAGCCACCTCCTAATGGGCAGGTTGGGTTGGCACTGCTGTGTGCTGTGAGCACATTTGGGTCTGAGCAAGAGGGATCACACAGAATAATCACACAATGATGCATTTGTCTTCTGAGCTGGCAAAGAACCCCGAACCCTCCAGGGCATGGTTATGTCATTGCAAGGGCTGACTCTATTAATCTAACAGCAGATGCAACCAGTTCCCACAAGCACTCCCCTGGTTCCAAAATCTTCCAAGGAGTTGGTGGGAGGAGGGGATAAACACACATTGGTCTCTTATTTAGACTGCACTGACACAGCTATCAGTGTGACAGATTAGCTGCTATTGGAACATCCTGCTTGCCTGAAAGAAATATCTGCCAGGAAAAAGCAGAATGGGACCTGAACACACACCTCCCACCCCAAGGTTACTACTGTCCCCATATAAACAGCCCCTGGAAGCCCAGGAGACACAGAATTCCTGATACACCAAAAAAAACCCCTGCTCTGCCCAGGTGTTCAGTGGATGGCAGGGAAGGTAAGAGAAAAACCAATGTGTAAAATGAGATTCAAATGAAATTCTTTCTATTTGAGCTGCCTGAACAGAGAGAGAGCTGTGCAGATGGCAAATCCTGAACCAAATGATGAGTCAACCCTCCAAACAGGGGGGCATATTTTAGACCCCAGGGGGTGCAATAAAGCCAACATGAGGCTGACTTGAGTGATCTCCTTGCCTTCTGGGAGATGCTGCCCTTGCACTTGCTCCTCTGCATCCCTCACACCCACCCAGCTCCTCTTGGCTCGTGTATTTGGCTTGATCCAAACAGAAACGCAGCCCTGCGCTGGGCTAATCTCACTATTTCATTAATCATTTATCTCATCAATCATTTCCAGCCATTTCCCTTGGGCCACCCAGCCTTGCCTGCAGCTGCCAAATTTCAGGCTCGTTTCATCTCTAACCTAGTTTCAGAGCTGCCTTGTCTCCCTGCCTTTCATGTTCCCAGCTCGTGCTCCCCTCGCACACTTGAACTGGCTGTCCCTGATCAGCAAAGAGCAGGATGAGGAGGGGGGAGGAACGAGGGGAAGACAGACTTTTTGGGATTGTTGTGTGCTAAAATCAGTGCCTTGGAGCCAGATGGTGGCTGACTTGTTTAATTCTCCTCTAAAAGTGGACTCAGAAGAGGAAGTGACCTCAAAGTGGGCAGCACTCCATGCTACAAGTGCCTACGGGTCTGTGATCAGGGCAGAACATTTGTGCTCTGTGCCCCCATGCAGCAGCATGTCCTGTGGTGACATTAATTGGGATTAGTGCAAGGGAACTCAGGCTGGGCTCAGCCATTCAGAACATCATTTACCAGCTCTGGAACAAAGCTGTTGGCACAATTTTTTAACACTTTAGGGGCTGGGGAGGTGTGGGTTTGGCACGGCAGTCACGTCACTGTCTGCTCTCCCAGTGGGGAAGAGATGAGACATCCAAGGAAGGACAAGGCAAAGTGCTGACCAGACCTTCAGCTGAGACTTTCCTGAGCTCTGCCATTATGTCATGGGCTGCTAAGGAGTGAATTTCTCACTCCTGGAAAATCTCACATATGGGCAGAAATGCCTCCCCTTGGCTGAGAGATGAAAAGCATCTCTTCCATGTAAACACAGATCTCTTCTGTTCCTCCTTCTCTCTAGGAGGGACAAGCAGGAGAAACTTTTGGCAAACTGGCCCTTGGCTCTGGGAGCTTTGAGGTGAAACCAGCCCAGCTCCTTCCACCGGGGCTGTGCCAAGGGTGGCAGGTCTGGGAATGCTTGGGGATGGAAGGAAAACCACCCACAGCAGGTCCCACAGAATGAACAGCCCTGGACTCAAGTAAAGAAAAAGAGAGAGTTTTAAGCCCCAGACTTGAGCCTTGCAGTTTCTCTGGTTGCTCAGAGGGGCAGATTCCAAAGATCCTGGGCTGCTAAGGAGTGAATTTCTCACTCCTGGAAAATCTCACATATGGGCAGAAATGCCTCCCCTTGGCTGAGAGCTGAAAAGCATCTCTTCCATGTAAACACAGATCTCTTCTGCTCCTCCTTCCCTCTAGGTGGGACAAGCAGGAGAAACTTTTGGCAAACTGGCCCTTGGCTCTGGGAGCTTTGAGGTGAAACCAGCCCAGCTCCTTCCACCGGGGCTGTGCCAAGGGTGGCAGGTCTGGGAATGCTTGGGGATGGAAGGAAAACCACCCACAGCAGGTCCCACAGAATGAACAGCCCTGGACTCAAGTAAAGAAAAAGAGAGAGTTTTAAGCCCCAGACTTGAGCCTTGCAGTTTCTCTGGTTGCTGAGAGGGGCGCATTCCAAAGATCCCACCCAGCTCCTACAAACCAGGTTCAAGGTTCTGGCATCCCCTGCCAGGCCAAGAGCCCTGCAGGATCAGAGCGTGGCTGTGAATGCAAAACAGGGGCAGCCTCCTGCACCAGCAGCATTCACATTCAAACCCTGGCAGGCTCCAGCCTCCCTGCACATCCCTGTGGAATTCCAGCCCTCTGCTCCCAGCTGAGCTGCTCCTCTCCAGCAGAGCCAATGCTGCAAATGTCAGTGGAAGGCAGCCTCGAGCACCACGCTGAGAATCTCTGCTCCTGCTCACCGTGGAACCAGGCAATGCTTCCAAATAAACAGCTTCCAATAAACTCTTTAAAAATAGGAGTTTTTAGGGGAACTGGACTGCTGGCAGCTTTATGCAGAGTTGTTTCAGCCAGAGAGAAATGCAGAAGTGTCAGGACACGGCCTGCTGCCCAACAGCAGAGAGGAACTACAGAGTCATTTTGTGATGAAATAGCCACAATGAACAGTCATTTTAAAGAAAGATACAGTCATGCAGTCGTGGCAGAAAACCAGGATCTCTTATTTTGGCTCCAGGCTTTGGTTCCATCCTCTTCCAGTGAACTGAAATCCCCGAGTCTCTCCAAAGAGCACCCAACCCCTCCCTCTTGGTCTTTCCTCAGACACCTCCACTTCAGTGGGTGTATTTTCAAACTTTGGCATGTAAGCTTTTAGGACAAAAAGCTGTGTTTTGGTTCACTGAACACAGATCTGCTGCTCCAACCCTTTAAAAGGGGGTTTGTGTCGTTCTTGTTGCATAAACCTCATGTATTTGAGTCCCTTTCCCTCTGCTAGGAAAGGTGATGTGGGGCCTGCTCCAGAAAATTCACCAGCAGGACCTGAGAATGCTTTAAAAGAGCTCAAGAAGCTGGAAAAAATTGCATGGACAAGTGTTTTTTTTTTTTTTCCGTTCTCTCCAAGAGGATAAAAAGCTGGCAATTAATAAAACACCAGCTTAGAAAACCAAACAACTCAAAGGCTTTTGCAATCGGTCCTAGCATTACCTGTAGTCAGAGCTTCCTCCCTTCAAAATACCCTGGAAGACCATTCCACTAAGCAAAAGAGGTATAAAAATATCCCTTAGCAGCCCCTGCATCAGAGACCACCCCAGGGTTTTCTGTTTTGTCTTTTTCATCCAATCTATCTGCTCCAAAAGCCCCTGGCAAGCCTGGCTAATGGAGATTTCTCTCCCTTGAACAAGACTGCCTGCAGTGTTCAAACACAAAAGGAAATTAAAGACCTTTGAAAAATGCACAGAAGAAGTTGTTGGGGTTTTGCTGCCCCATCTTTAGGTTGACAGTTGGACTTGATGACTTTAAAGGTCTTTTCCAACATGAAAGTTTCAACAAGTCTATCCCAGTAACCCACATGTGGCATGTAGCCCTAGGCTGAAACGTTTCTGGCCCCCATTCTTCTACACAGGACCTCTTCTTGATGTGATTATGGGGTTTCCTTCCCTCTTTAAATCCACAGCCTCCCATTTGGGATGCTGGGGTCCTTTTCCTCTCCATTATTCATTGCAGATCAGGAGGCTCAGCCAGCAGCATCACCTTCCCTCTGCTCAGAAAAAAATATTCCTTCTCCACAAGCACATAAGATTCTTTTTAAACTCTCATTAATCAAGGCCTGTAATCCCTGGGATCCTGCCAGGCTTTGTGGTTTTCCTGGTGGTCTCCTCCTTCAAGTCTCACAGATAAATAATGCCCTAAACCAGTTTGGTCTCTGGAGGCCAACACAAAATCCCAATTTCCTTCTTGGGCTACGTTTCTCCCAGCTTAATCTCCCCCTGATTTAATCTCTAACGAACATCCAGATAACTTCCAGGAGCTTTTCTTTCTTGGAGGAGTTAAGGCCCATGTTTTAAGCTTCCCTTTCCAGATCTAATGCTGGTTTTCCAGCCCAGATTCCTTATTTGTCACAGGGGACAAGCAGTGCCCACAGACACACCACCACCACCCTCTCAGAAGGCTCCACCACGTGATGAGTGCCAAGTGCTGGCACTCCACTTCCTTCAGAGAATTCCCACTGTGCCATGAGACACAGGCAACAATTTGTCCTGGGAAAAAAAAAAAAACAACCAGGGAAGGGGGGAAAATCAGGATTTTAAAGCCAGCAGGAGGTTTGAAAGGAGCAAACACTGTGGCAGCTGTGAATGTCAGACAGCAGCAGATCTCTTCCTGGTTGTGGAAGCATTAATTAGCACACCTAATCTTTGAGAGGCATTAGGATGCTCTTGCTAAAGTTAAGCAGCTGCAGTGAATGAGCTGAGCTCCTGAGTAAGGGCTGAGATGGGAGCTGGGAACAGGGAGAAGGCTTCAGCTCTGAAATCAAACCCTTTCTGAGACAAGCAGCATTTATTTCTCTAGCTTTCCTCTTTACAAAGGCACTGCACAGCCAAGGCTGGGAAATCTGATTTAATGCCATTTTATCAAAAAGGATAAGTCTGTCATGCAGGAGAAAGAAAATTCCACTGTCCACAGAGTAAAAAGCAAAACCATCTTCGTGCCTGGAGCAGAATTTAAGCTCTGGGCTGCCACAGGCAAAACAAGCACTCCACAACTTGGCCAGGATTTTTTGTCTCAGTCATTCATCCCCTGCTCTCTTCACCACTTAAACACAGCGACCCTCCTTGCACAAAGGTCATTTTATCACACCGCTGGCCAGAAACCAGAAGGAGGGAGGGGAAAGGGGAATAATTGGAGAAAGGAGCTGCTGCCTCCCCTTGCATTTGTTCAATTCTGACATCTAGTGGGCATCAGCACCAGCGGGAAGCAGGAGCAGCAGTGGCCAGGCAGGCTCAGCGACAGCTCTGGGATCTGCCACGGGTTATTTGTGCCCCAGAGGATGTTCCCCACCCTCGGCACAGCTCTGGCTCCTCGGGACCCTCCCAAGTGTCCACGCTGAACTGGCACTTGCAGACTTGCTCCAACCCCATGCTCCTGGTGGGAAAGCGCTCAGGTCCTGCTCCCAACATCTCCCCACTCTGAATCAGGACATGGATCTGGCAATTAATGCCTCTTCTTCATTTCAGAGAGATCATCCAGGGGTCAGGCTGGACGAGCAGCCTGAGCTGAGGCTGCTGACAGCTGAGCGCACGCCCGGAAATCTCCGCATTCCTCCAGGATGAGCAGCAGCCTTCTCTCTGACATGGGCTGGGCTCCATCCAGCTGATCAGCTCTGCTCTTTGGGAACTTCTTTTGGCTAGTTCCATGTAGGACTGAGCCCCCCTTTATTGCTGGTAGCTGCACCCATACTCAGCTAGCCTATCTAAGCAGAATTTGATGTGCGGCTACCAACACACCAGTGCCTGTGGTGGCACAAACCACAGCTGTGCCTGGCAGTGACCACAGAGCCACAGACTGGCCTGGAAGGGACCTTAAAGACCATCTCAGGGCACTTTCCACTAGACCAGGTTACTTCAAGCACTGCCCAACCTGGCCTTGAACACTTCCAGGGGTGGGGTGTCCATCACAGAGCATCTGTGCCACGATGCCAAAAAGAGGGTCTGGCAAACGAGATGCTGTGGCACCTTGGAGCCCAAAATCCTTAAGTGCTGACTGAAGGGAGAGAAGGGAACTGAGCCCAGTTTTTCTGCAGTATCACTGCCTGATGTTGTCCTTCATCCATCCCACACCACGGGAATTCCTGCCCAGACACTGTCAGCATAAAAAGTGTCGGGTGTACAAAAAACCAAACAGAGAAAATGACTGTGAAAGGAGCAATTCTGCCGTGGGTGAAGGTTTTGCTGCTTTTCTCAGAGAGCAGGAATCAGCACTTTCCACCCTTCCCTGGGGACAGACTGCAGTGCTGGAGGTCTGGGCAGGGGCCAGGTGTCCTGTCCCATGTGGGGACAGCAGCTGCAGTTGCTCCTGTTCATTCCCCAAATCACTACAGAGATCCAAACTCTCACTTCTTTCCTCATCCTACAACTGCTTTGCATTGGAAGGGTGACACATTTCACCTTCTGGTAGCACAACAAAGCTCAAACAAAGTCCCTGTATGCAGCAATGATGAGTCCTCAGTCTCATCCCCTGTGGCTTTGCTGTCTCCCTTCCCTTTTTTGCTGCCTCAGAGTTTCTGAGCAGCCTCAAATTCTGCAAGAGGAGAGAATTTCTACTCTGCACATTCCTTCCAGGGCAAGCAGTGCCTCTAAGGGTGCGGGGAAAGCTCCCTCCCTGTCCCTGCTGCTGCATAAATCTCCACTCCCCAAGCAAAATCCAACATCAAAACTCAAGGTCTGCTTACACAGCCCAAACTCCCAGCCAGGGGAGCTGGAAGGGAGCATCCCTAGCAAGGGTCATTGGTATGCTGGAGCACCGAGTGCTTGAGTCAGCAATTTGGGACCAGGAAAGGCTCAGGAAAGTGATGTGGACAAAGGAAATATTGCTCCCTGCTGCCAGATAAACATCTGCACAGCAGATGCCACATCAGCTCCTCCTAGGTGTGAAGGCATTTGCATGCGTGCAGCCAGGAGCTTAAAGTACACTGCCATCATTTTGGCTGGGGGGAAAGGGAAAAAGAAAATAAACCAAAAAAAACCCCAAAAAGGTGGGGTTTTTCCCCCTTTTTATTTTTCTTTTGGTGTATGTGAGTGTGTAGAAAAGTGCATATTTAATTATCACATATTAGCAAAATATAGAGCCAGAGAATATCCTGAGTCGGAGGGGCCCACAAGGATTGTTGAATCCACCCCCTGGCCCTGAGAACTGCCTGTTGGGGAGCTGGGAAAAGCAAGAGTGAAACAGGGAAGAGTGCAAGCCCAGCTGAAGCTGTTTCCTCTGTCAATCCACCTCATCCCTTCCAGGAAATAAAGCCAGGTCTTGGAGAAACAGGCCAGGAAGGTCTTCTGCTCACCTTGGCCAGAAAGACACATCTAAAACGACCTAAGCCACAATCTCTTGAGCTCAGGAGTTTCAGAAAGCACCTAGGCTGTTCCTGTCCAATGAAGAGTCATGGTTCTACCTAAAATCAGCACAAATGGGTGAAATCAGTTCTAATGGGAAAGAAGATGCTCAGCAAAAATTTGGAAGAGAGACAGATCATGGAGGACTCTGGTACTGGGCGCTCAGAGCAAAGGAATCATGGAATGCCAGGCTGGTTTGGGTTGGAAGGGACCTCAAAGCTCATCTCATCCCACCCCTCTGCCATAGGCAGGGACACCTCCCACCATCCCAGGCTGCTCCAAGCCCCATCCAGCCTGGCCTCGAAGGTTCCCAGTCCTGTTTATCCAAGCAAAGCAAATCAACCATGAAAAAGGAAAACATTGTCTCTGTTAGACCTTTGTCAGCACCCTCTGCTCCCTGCTACCACAGTGGTCATTGAGGGCTCTGACTGCATCAAATCTTCTCAAGATTTTGAGGTGGAAATTTTTATAAATCAGGTTATCTCACTGCAGTCAGGAGGGGAAAATAGGTGAGAGTCAAACTGGGTGGGACAGTGACTTTAGAGAGAAAAATAAGTTGATTTTGACTGATAAAGCCTTAAACAAACCCAATAAGAATCCCCCAAGCTGCATAACAACCTTTGATTTCCCAGACAGCCGCCAGGTGGGCTCAGTGCAGGGGTGGAGAGAAGGGGATCAGGATCGGGATCAGGATCAGGGTCAGGATCGGGATCAGGGTCGGGATTGGGATCGGGATCAGGATCAGGGGCAGGATTGGGATCAGGATCGGGATATGGATCAGGACTAGGATCGGGATCAGGGTCAGGATCGGGATCAGGATAAGGATTGGGATTCGGATCAGGACTAGGATCAGGATCAGTATCGGGATCAGGATCAGGGTCGGGATCGCGATTGGGATCAGGACTAGAATCCGGACCGGGATCTCAATCGGGATCAGGATCAGAATCGGGACCAGGATCGCAATCAGGATCGGGATTTGGATCAGGACTAGGATCAGGATCAGGTCAGGATCAAGACTAGGATCACAATCGGGATCTCGATCAGGATCAGGATCAGGATCAGGATCAGGATCGCGATCAGGATCAGGGTCAGAATCAGGATCAGGATCAGGGTCGGGATCAGGATCGCGATCAGGATCAGTATGAGGATCAGGATCAGGGTCAGGATCAAAACTAGGATCAGGATCGGGATCAGGATCGGGATCGGGATCAGGACTGGGATCAGGACTAGGATCAGGATCAGGGTCAGGGTCAGGATCAGGACTAGGATCAGGATCGGGATCAGGACTAGGATCAGGACTAGGATCAGGATCGGGATCAGGACTAGGATCAGGATCAGGATTGGGATTGGGATCAGGATCAGGATCAGGACTGGGATCAGGATCGGGATCGGGACTGCTGAGACCTTTCCCAGGTGAGGAATACGTCAGAGGTTTGCTCTAACCTCCAGAAGCCATTAGTACCTGACAATCACCCTCATTAGCAGCCCCCAGCTCTCCGCATTAGCGACCAAGAACCCATTAAAGCCGAATTCCTCACGGGCTTCAACTCCAGCCTCTGGATTTGGAGAGAGGCTTCTCTGTCTGCAGCTGCTGCAGCCCGGAGAGACAGGAATTGAGTGTGGGTGTATTCCTTTGAATAATCAATAATTAGCCGGGAGCATGACAGAAAATCACAAGCAAAGTAGAAAGAAACACAGAACAAACAAATGGAATAATGAGGTTTTAATAGCATCATTATGGGATGGTAGAAATGTCCTGGACACAGTTAAATTGGAGTTCTCCCAGGGATACCTAACACATCAGAAGGGCTGTTGATGGATGAGGGTGTATTTAGCATCTCATGAGCAGAATGGGAGTTTGGGGAAAGACTTTTACTCCACGGAAGAACAATTTTTTTCACCAAAAAGGAAAGGCCAAGGCATCAGGTTCTTTCTTCCCATGCTGGATCTTTGAATCTTGACTCTTCTCATTCTGCAACCTACTTTAAAAACAGAGAGGAAGGAGAAATGTCTGAGAAATTGTCCCAGAACCATCCTTGGGAAAAGCGTATCAGCTTCAACAAGTTGCTTATTAATTTGCTTCCCACCCTGTGGAATCTGCAAAAAGAAACTTGCACATGGAAAACATTTCATATGTGCACAAATGTCGTGGTAGTGGCTAATTAGGGTAAAAAAAAAAGGAATAAAAATGAGCAGACTGTTAGAAAAATTAACAACATAAGACCCATGGGACACAAATCAGCACATATTGTCAAGTGTCAAAAGCAGGGATGGTCGAGGCTAGAAGTTTCTGTATGGTCTGCCCTGAAATGGATCTGAATGGAGAGTACAACATTCAGAAGAAATGGGAGATGAGCTTTTCCAAGGGAACATGTGACAGCTTCCCCAGCACCCTGGAGCCTACACTGTGTCTTCAGCAAGTTGGTCACCATGGCAACCTGAATTTTTTTTCTGTGAGACAGTTTTGTAAGTAAAATTTTAGAGATAGATTCGGGCAAGAAAGGAGAGTCCCCACGTGTGGAAGGGATTAAATATAGTGACTCTCTAAGAACAGCTTGTCCAGGAGCCTGAATCCTGCCTGGAACCAGGCCCAGGCCTCCAGCCCTGGGGATGGGGGATGCCAGCACCAGCCACTGCAATCATTGCTGGGGACCAGGGGACAACAGGAGAACAGGAACCAGAGGGAACACGGGAAATTCCAGCTCAGTTTAAGGAGAAAGTCTTCCCCCAAGAGGGCTCCTGTGTGTGTGTAGCCCAAAGAGGATGAGGGATCTCCATCCCATGGTATTCCAACCCCAGCTACACAGCCCTGCTTTGAGAGGGCCTTCCTGACTGTGTCGTCCTTTGATGAGCTCATTTCTAAAACCCAGCACTGAGCAATGGGTTGAGAGCCCTTTCTGTCCCTCCAGGGAAGGAAGTCCTGTTGGTTTTCTCCTGGAATTAGACAAAGGGGCCTGTGAAGTGTAAGGGATCATCCAAGCTCCGTGTCCTCCCTAAGCAGGAACAATTTCCTCCATGTGGCTGTGGGTCTAATCCTTCAAAACACGTCAAGAAGAGGGGGGAAAAAGGGCAAGACTAAACTTGCTGCTGCTCAGAGCACGGGGAGGCTGTCACAGCAATTCCCTCTCTGCTCCAACACCTCTGCCCCAGCCCTGCCACCCTCTGACCCCTGCAGCAGGACAGGTCCTGCCTGGCTCTGTGTCCCTCTGAACAGATGACAGCATACTGTCCCCTGCCACAGCACATCACAGCTGCCAGGTGACACCGAGGACTCGGCCACCAGGGCCAGGCTCTGTGATAAAACAGCATGCTGACATTTCCCCAAGCACCAAACTGCTCCCAAAGCCCATCCGACATGGAGCTCACACACCCTGCCACAGATCCCACCCTCCAGGGATTCTCCTTCCCTCTGCTGCTTCACTTTTCTGGTTTTTTTCTTTTTTTTTTATCTCCCACAGAAAGCAATAATCTACTTTATGAGGACTGTAGAAAGTGGGTGGGTGAGCGGGAGAGGCAAAAACAAAGACATGAGTGTTGCAGACATCTTTTCATGCAAAATCCTTCCCTTAAGATTTTTTCTTCCTGAGAAGCTGAGAGGCCTCAAAGACAAAATGTAAACAATGATTGTCTGCTGCTGTGGGATGCAACAGGTAAATTTTTGATTGGCCCATCTTAGATGTTTAGAATTAATGGCTGGTCAAGGCCCAGCTGTCTTGGACAGAGTTATCATTCTTTCTTTCTTTTCTATTACTTCTTGTTATCATTTTTTCTTTCCTTTCTATTCTTAGCTAGCCTTCTGATGAGAACTTTTTCTTCTATTCTTTGAGTATAGTTTTAATGTAATATATATATATATAATAAAATAATAAATCAAACCTTCTGAAATATGAAGTCAACATCCTCGTCTCTTCCCTCATCTAAAAACCCGTGTGAACACCATCACACATGAGGATATAAAACCACAACTAAAATCAAGCAGCTCCTTAATGAGGGCACTGGGGATTAAAGCTCAGTTTTCCACACCCCAGGAGAGCTGTGAACCCTGTTCTGCTATGGTATTTACAGGAGACAGATAAACAAGCACCCACTTCACTCTGAAGGTCAGGTCCTGGATTTCTTAGGTATGAGAAGAGGCCCAATGCTGCCTGATACTCTTCCATTAAAAAAACAACTCTGATATTTAAGGATGCCACTTCTGCACGTGCAGTGCTGCTAATCAGCTCCTCAGGACTGCCACCATCGAGCTGTGCCAGGTGACAGAGTCCTCACTCAGGGAGCAATTGTAAGGAAAATACAGAAAACTCGAGGAGGAAATCACAACCCCTTGGCTCGACGCTGAAGGAAGCTGATTTCCTGTTAAAAAAACACTTTCCTGGTGTGATTAACAAGCAAGACACAATCAGCATTCACCATCCACTTGCATTTTGCAAAGGCAGGAACTTGCTTCTTGATTTTCCCGTTCAAGGACGTGAAGCATTGCTGGGGAGACTCCAGATATAATTCAGGGGTCTGCACAAGAAAAAGCTGCCTTAGGCAGGTGGTTTTAGAACAGCAAAGCATCAGGGCCCTTTTGCTCCCTGGGGATTAAGGTGGTTGGTGAGTCTGAGCCATTTTTAGGCTCCTCTTTGCAATTCAGAGCAGCATCAAGCAGATTCCAGCTCAGGTTGTTAACAGGTGATCGGCTCTTGTACAGCAGCTTTTCCCCACTCCTGTCACACCCTGTGTGCCTGAACTATTTATGGGAAAGGCTGGCCCCAGAGCATGCCACGGGAATTTCACAATCTCCCCAGTTTGGAGATGGACGGGGAAATAAATCCAGAAAATCTGATTAGGACTTGTCACTGAAGTAAGCTCATTAATCATTGATGGGGTTTTTCATATTCAATTTCTAATTCCTGCAGGCACCAGCAGACTGGTGGGTCTGAAGACTGCAGACTTGAAAATGTTCTTTATGTAACAATGGCACTGATTTTTTTTTTCCCCACTCCTGAATATTTAGCACATTCTAATAAATAAAAAGAGCTACAAAGCACCAGTGAGTTCATTTAGACCAGCTTCTTGCACAAAGTCAGGCACGGAATTTTCCTGAAATAATTCCTGAAGCCAAAAAGATAAGAAGGCCTAGCTCAGAAATGTAAAATCCAGCATGAAAAACTGTCAGCCACTTGCCTGAGCAATTTTTGCAGCAGTCAGTTACCCATTCTGGAGTGTAAAAAAAGGAAAAAAAAAATCACATTTCATCCCTTACCTGGACTTGTCTAGCTTTGCCTGTCAGCACCAGGTTCTTTCAGTAAGAGATGAAAGTCTTCTATTATTAAATTGCTATTTCCCCAGCATCCCCCAAAATCTTCTCAGCTAAGCCAAGCCAGTCGAGCCTACTGCCATTTCAAAACTCAGCACTCATTCCCCATGCCCCCTCCAAACCCTGCATGGCTTGTAATAATGCCAGCCAGGATCACACATATGCCAAAACCCAGGAAAAACAGCAGGGAACAACTTTTCCTGGCCTCAGACACATAAAATCTGTTTAATTTTTGGCTTCAAATGAAATCCTCTAATTCTGGATGCCAGCAAAATCAGGAAGATTCCTTTCCAGGCTTTGCAACTAATAGGTCAAATTGATAAAAGCAAGAGGAACAAGGGGCTTTGGGGGTAGAGTTGATATTCTCTTTAAATCTCCTGATGTATCTGCCTGTGACACGTCCAAAACCCAGGAAACTCCTCGGAAAAAACAGCTCCATAGCTGACACTTGCATGAAATACAGCTCCATAAATGACACTTGCAACCAATTTCTAAAAGCAAGCAGAAAGTATTAAATTTCAAACTGCTCTGGGTTTCAAGAGCCATAAATTTCTCCCCGCTTGCTTCACGTTCTGTTTTCAGGAAGGTTTTACATCTTGCTTTTGGTTTGGAGATTTGTTAGAAGTTAGGCACAAGAGCACAAAGCATTTCTGAGTGCTGCTGAAAGGGGATAGCTCTTCTCCAGAGCCAGAGAACTGAAGATACCTAGCACTGCCCAAAAGGCAAAGAAAAGTCAGAGATTCCCGTAAGAAGACAGGCAGTGATTAAAAAAGGCCTTTAGTGGCTCAGGGATAAACCAAAATAGCATATGGATTTAATGAAATGATTCTTACAAACACAGCAGAGAGCCTGGGTTTTCCTTTGATATCTGGTTTCCAGGAGAGCAGGAGGCTTTGTCTCCTCCAGCACATCGAGGTTTAGCACGGATATGCTTATGAGTAACATGTGTTAGCTTGTGGTGAGTCACCGGTGCTAAATTCCACCTAAAAGTGTCTCAGTTTCCAACGCAGCAGGCTGGAGCTGAGCTCCACACGCAGGGAGCACTCAGTTCTGGCACTGCACAGGGACACAGACCTGCTAATGATATGTACCCGGAGAAGCCTTTTTAATCACAAAGACAGAGCACTAAGTAATTTCCTCTCCCCAGCTACTTCAAACCTGCTTAGCACGCCAAAGAATGAGCTCATCCCGTGTTGCTGGAACTCTTTCCAAACCACTTCCCTTTAGATTAAGGCCCTAAGAGGGCAGGTAAAGCATCAGCAGCAATTAGAGCTGCTCCCACACAGAGCCGCAGAGGCAGGTCAGCAGAGGTGATTTCTGTAGGATAGGCTCTGCCAGCTCCAATAAATCACAGCTGCCTTTCATTAGCATTCCTGTTAATTGGCTTCCAAACATCTCCTTCACGGATGCTCCAAGTGCTTCTCCCCACCGTGGTTCTGCCAGATCCCTTCAGTTTTTTGTTTGAGGAGCTGTGTGGCCCTGGGGCACTCGATTTGGCACAAAGACAGGACCATTACTCCATATCCCTTCTCTGGATATGCTCCAGCCCCTCACTGTCCTTGTGTGAAAAATGCCTATTTCATGATTGGCTTTTTGCAAATATTCAAATGAATATTATATGTGTTGTGTTAGAAAGTGATGCTGTATTTATTTTCTTAAGTAATGTATTAAATATAGTTTTAGGTTATAACATAATGTTAAAATAGAAACTGTGCTATGTAAGATACTTTTTTAAAGAGAGGAATGAGGTGCTTGCACTGAGATAGCAGCCACAGGACACCCAAATCTTTCAGAGAAAGAGAATTTATTGCTCCATTATCAGAAGAAATGAACTTCTTCCTGCCTCACTCAGCCCTGAAGATGCTGTCAGGATTCAGAGGAAGAAGCTGACACTGCCCAGACAGAATCCTGTGTTTGAATGGAATTTATGCATCATGTATGAGGTGTATGAACATGCACCAGGCTGTTGCTTTTAAGGGTTAATCCTCCATTAATGTGGGTCCTTTTCCGGGCTTATTTTGCCCAGAAAAGGTACCTGGACCATCTGTAACTCTTTGTTTCTATTGTCTCCTATTGTCCTAATCCAAATTGTCCACATTTTTATTACTCTAATTATATTACAATTTTTATAACCATTTTATTACTATTAAACTTTTTAATTTAAAAAACAAGTGATTGGCATTTTTCACACTTGTCACAAGGAAAATGGGGGTAAAAAGGCCAGAAGCCTATACTAGACTCAGACTCTGAGTCTACAGAAGGATTTTCCTGCATACTTTGCACATTGCTGTACCCCAGGACATGGGTGTATGTTGGAGGATACAGAATGGACAATCAAAAGTGAGGCACAGCCACCAGCTCTGGAGCTGGGATGTCTTCCAAGGAGCTAAAAGTCCTTCATCCTGAGCAGCCACTTCCCACCCAGCCACAAAACCTGCAGACCTAGGATGTATAAAAGCCAAGCCTAAGTCTACCCTGACCTGAACCCCATCACCACGGGTGGTGCAGATCAGAAAGCTGTAGGAGCAGCAAAGCTGGGATGGCCTTGTGCAGCCCCAGTGCTCCTGGAGCTGTAGGTTCTCTGACTCTCCCAGCCCTAACCCTAAGCCACACTCACCCAGGCCAGGTTATTCCATCCTGTCAGGGTTGAAGTAGCTGGGTTTGTTCCAGACTCCTCTTCCCCTTGAAGGAAGGCTTCAGGAGCAAAGGCACCATCTAAAAAAAGAACATGGAGACATCTGTAAGTGTGAGATGCTTTCAGACTTGTGTGGATTGTTGCCAAGAGCAGCTGTGGCTGCCCCTGGATCCCTACAAGTGTCCAGGGCCAGGTTGGACAGGGCTTGGAGCAACCTGGGATAGTGGAAGGTGTCCCTGCCCACAGCAGGTGGTGGAACAGGATGATCTTTCAGATCCCTTCCAACCCAAACCATTCTGTGATTCTAGAAGAGAAAATATTCAGCACTGCATTCTGCACACAAGTACTGGTTATGAGAGCACAAATCTGGCAATCCAAAAAATGGATAAACCTCAGCAGGGCCTGGCTTGGCAGGACAGTGCCCTCCACTCACCCTAAACTAGACACCCCTCTGCAAGGGAAAAACTAGCTGCCCATGTGTTCAAAATTGCAATGCAAGATGTTTTCCATTCCCATCTGTATGGCAGATTACCTTTGGCAAGTGGGCAGTTTGCTTTATCTCTCTCTTTGAGTGACCACATTCACACCTCCCTGGGGAGGGGACATTGCTGATAACAGACTATTGAATGTCCCTGCATGGCTGATAAGAACTAGAACATCCCATGGGGAGATGTGAGCCCAGAGGGAGGAGCCAAGCATTGCTGCCCAGATAGAATCCAGAGGTTTTTGAGACACCAGCACGGCTTTCTCCATGGGATTGCCCAGAGGAACAGCAGCTGCCTCTCCTCCCACTGCATCTTCAGAGGAAGAATCCATCCTTCTCTACAGGACCCCCTTGCTCCAACAGAGCCAGCCCTGACACTGCAGGAGGGCTGCAGCCACATTTCCAATGGGACTGCCACCAACACCCCGACCCACAGGGTGTCAGGTTGGGTTCTGACTCTGGCAGTGTTGTTCTACTGTACTGCATCGTTTATTTTTTTTCCTTTCCCTAGTAAAGAACTGTTATTTCTGCTCCCATATTTTTACCTGAGAGCCCCTTAATTTAAAATTTATAGCAATTTGGAGGGGTGGGGAGGGTTTACATTCTCCATTTCAGGGGAGGCTCCTGCCTGCCTTAGCAGGCACCTGTCTTTCCAAACCAAGCACCATGAGCAGGAGCAAACAGCTGATCTTTCACATTGTCCTCTCCCTCAGACAGATGACCTGGAGATGTTCCAGGAGGAGAACACAGGTCAGGGCATTCCAGCATGGCAGAGCTGCCTTACCTTCCCTGGGAGCGCTGCCCCGCCTGTCTGGGCTCCTTATGGGCACGTGCATCATCTGGAAATTAAAGACATTTCTTTAAAAGCCTCACCTGGAAAGAAGTACCACCTCTCCATCCCCTCAGGCACGAGGTGGCCACTGAAGTAATTCCAAACCTCATTCTTAATTTCACTGATAAAAATATTACTGCTGGTGCTCCTGCAATCCAGGGGTTGGACCCCATAATCCTGTCAAACTCAGGGTGTTTATTCTGTGATGCCAGCCTCAGCCAATCACTGTCGCAGACATCTTTTAATGAAAAATCTTTTCTTTAGGATTTTTTCCTCCTGAGAAGCTGAGAGGCCTCAGGAACAAAATGTAAACATTGATTATCTGCTGCTGTGGAATGCAACAGGTGGATCTGTGATTGGTCTCGTGTGGTTGTTTCTAATTAATGGCCAATCACTGTGAGGCAGAGTCCGAGCCACAAACCTTTGTTATCGTTCCTTCCTATTCTATTCCTAGCTAGCCTTCTGATGCAACCTTTTCTTCTATTCTTTTAGTATAGTTTTTAATATAATATATATTAAAAACTAATATATTTAATTATATAAATAATTAAATAAACTAATAAATTAAGCCTTCTGAAACATGGAGTCAGATCTCCGTCTCTGCCCTCATCCGAAAACCCCTGTGAACACCATCACAAATCACAATTCCTTCTCCCATCCAAACAGCACAACAGGTGCACCAACACCACCTCAACCAAGATGAGATCTCCTGAGCAGACTCACAGCTCCACAGCAAGAGCTGCAGTGCACTTGCTGCAGCCCTCTGCAGAGGGAAACACTTTACTTTTCAAGTGCAGTAATTCCCTTTGGCATTTGTTCCTTATTAACATTGCAGGAAATATATTCCCCAGCAGGAATATGGCAACAGCACTGAATTTTAAGTGATGGTTAAGGAAGACCTGGGGGAAGATGTCTGCTTGTAAAAGCAAGTGTTTGTGCTGAGTGCCCTGTTAAACAATGGTTATGTCACCCCACAGAGGACTGACTGAACATCCCAGCCTGTGTTACACATTCCAGAGCTCCACATGCAGTCTTTCTGCTCTGCAGAGCCAGGCTTCCTGGGGTGAATGGAGATTTTGAGGGGAAAAAAAAAGATAAATGAAGAGCTAATTTGGTAAATTAAGCCAAGGAAAAGTAACAAAGAATCCTATTTGCTTACAAGGCGGCTGGAGAGGGACTTTTCACAACAGCTTGTCGTGACTGCACAAGGAAGACTGGCCTTAAGCTGAAGGAGAGCAGGGTGAGATGGGATACTGGGGAGAAACCCATCCCTGTGAGGGTGGGCAGGCCCTGGCACAGAGTGCCCAGAGAAGCTGTGGCTGCCCCTGGATCCCTGGAAGTGTTCCAGGGCAGGCTGAGCAGGGCTTGGAGCAACCTGGGATAGTGGAAGGTGTCCCATGGTAGGGGGTGGAACGGGATGGACTTTAAGGTCTTTTCAGTCCACAAACCATTCTGTGATTCTACAGTTCAACTTCTTCATTTAGCTCCCTGAATTTTCCAAAAATAAAAGCTCTCCATATCCTTGCTTGTTAAATTGTGTTCCCTCAAGCACAACACACACTGCAGAGCTGTGTTCTAAGTGCAGACACACAAGTTCAGGAGTCAGTTCATGGATAAAGTGGACACTGGCACAGTTTGGAAACAGTCAATAAAAATTCCCAGGTTAGGTCAGCATTGAATAACACCCTCAAAGCCAGAAAGAGAGCTCAAAAAGGGAACAAAGATCTCAGCAGACCAAATGTCCTTGGGCTGTGCTGTGATGACGTGCTTAGTTGGGAGCTGGGTTTGGTAACAGAGCCAAAGCCACAGGGATGAGTGTGTGTGTCCAAGAAGTGCCAGTCACTGTTCTCCAGGCCTGAACTCAAGGAAGGAAGTGCTGGAGGTGATAAATGTGCCAGACTGCCACAGAGTGTCACCCTCTCCCAGGCAAGGGCAGAGCCCTCAGCTGATGGAAAGGGAAATGTCACCACTGGCAGCTGGATCTCAAACGACAGCCACTGTCCTGATCCAAACCTCTTCCTGCAACAGGAGCACACACAGACACCTGGACTTCTCTTTAAAAGAGGCTAAGCAGAATTTTCACTCCCCCAGGCAGCAAAAATGGGGTTTCCCCTTGCTCACCTCCTCGCTGCTCATGGATTCAGAGCTGAATGTGCTGCGATGGCACCGCACGGTGAGGTTGGCAACCAGGCCCCCAGAGACCTCCACAACGCTCCTGCAGGAAGCAGTGGGCTGCAACAGAACAAAACAGAGCCAATCTCACAGAGCAAACATCCAATACCAACCCTCAGTGGTGGTGGGAACCTGCAGAAGGATTTCAACAACAAATTCCAAGAGAAAGAAATCAGAGAACAATTGTACAACGACATGTTATGGCTCCCCAGCTATGAGTTTGTGGTACAAACCTCTGAGCCTGCTCAGGGTAGGAGAAAACCTCCACATCTTTTTCACAGCTCAGCACAAAGAGAAGAACAGTGCAGGGCTGTGCCAACAGCAGCCCCAGCTCTGGAAGTTAAACTACCCTCAAAGATGATGTGTCTGCAATTGGACAAAAAACTGCAGCAAAACCTGCACTCAAGTTTGGAAAACACATCCTCACACTACCATATTACCCTAGGAAGAAGAGGGGGATTGTGTCAGTTTAGGATACAGGGATAACACTGCAGCAGCCAACTTTTGAGTTTTGAAAGAAAAACAGAAAACCAACAATTCTGTGTGGTGCCATCTACACACACATAGCTCCAGAGCAGAGAGGTGACTTGGCCCAAGGAACTGTGCACAGAGAAGTCCCAAGTCTGAGCACAGACTCAAAATCAATGTATTTCCACAAAAGCTGGTGGTTTAAGACTCAGAGGAGAGCAAAAGCTGTATCAAGAGCCTTTTTATTTCAGGCTGAGAGTGGAAAAATCCAAAAGAGATCAGCACTGTGAGTACAGAGGGGGGATCTGCCCGACATGCAAGGTAACCCTTCATGTGGTGCCCAGATAGGTGAAAGCAAGTGAAACATCAGCTCTTAACTCAGAGAATAAGCCATTCCTTCTAGGATTTGGCCCCAAAAGCACACATACCTTCACCACACACTGCTCCCAGACACAAATCCTCTTCTCAGCTCCCTGCCCTCCCCACTGAGCAGGCAGCAGAGCTTCCCACCACTGACCCTTCCCACTCAACGCCCACTCCATGCTGCAGCTTGTATCAAAAGCAGCCAGTCATTCCTCACTTCTCAGCACCAGCAGCACTGCAACCCTTCCCCTGCATGGACTGGGGTGGTTCCCAGTTCCAGCAGGGGCACCTACCACGAAAGGGCCACTTTTGAAGTCACAGGTGGAGGGGTCTCTCCCCGAAGCTTTGGGGCACACGGTCTCGCGGATGCTGAAGCGCAGATCTAACCCGTAAGTATCGCTGTCCCACGTGTCCACCTGGTGAAATCAGGGTCAGCACAACACAGCATTAGGTCCTCTTGGATTATTCCTTTCTTTTTTCTCATAGTCCAATCAATGCTTTAGTGCCACCCTGATTTTTTAAGATTTTCTAAACTTTCTGATGTTTACATTTTTGTAACGAACTTTCTCACGCACTTTCTGTAAATAACTCATTGTTTTGCATTCTTTTATGGAGGAGGAGAAATTTGATGGACTGTTGGTTTGTCCAGCATCATTGGAGAGGTGGCACTTTCACCCTCCAATCCATTGTCACTTTTGGAAATTGATAAATGCTAGAGTGAGAAAATAAACTTCCCCTTTTTACCTTGAGAAAAGCAGCGTGTCCACATCGTGTTATTTCATGTCTTATAGTGACACTTTAGCTCAAGATGAGAGACTTAAAAAGAAAGTTTAAAAAGCATGCCCCAAAAAACCCCTCAACAAACAACAAATTCCCTCTGCTTTCAAATACTTGGGGGTTTTAATCCAAATTGTATAAATCCATATGTCATCTTGACATGCATTCTTGCAGAGACTTGATACGGGCCACCTATAGGAACAGAAAGGTTCTGAGGGTCTTTAGGAGCATGGACATCAAAACCTTGAATTAATAAGTTTTAACTGAAAGGAAGGTTCTGAGGTTGTTCAGAAGCATGGACAATATAATTTTGAATTAAGAAGTTTTAACAGAAAGGAAGGTTCTGAGGGTGTTCAGGAGCATGGACAATATAATTTTGAATTAAGAAGTTTTAACAGAAAGGAAGGTTCTGAGGGTGTTCAGGAGCATGGACATCATAACTTTGAATTAAGAAGTTTGAACTCCTTAACTTGGGGAGTATCCAGTATAATTCTGAGCACCACAAATTAAAACAGATAAGGGTTTCTTGCTTGCACTGGGCCTCTAGCAGATTTAAACCAGAATTGGTGCATAGAGACAGATGACATAAATAAAGATCAGAGAAAGAATCCTGAATTGTGGGGGCATTTAACCAGCGAAGAGCTTCAGATGAGCCAGGGTGCTTGATGCCCAAAGCAAAGCAGTTTGATGGAGGTATTTAAAAACATCACTTTTCAACAAAATCCTACGAGACAATCCTCAAGGACTAGGCATCAAAAACTAGGCATGAAAAACCACTCTAGGCATGAAAAATCTGAATTCCTAAAATATCTTAATTACAAACTTACACACAAAAGATATTTAGGTTCCTCTTACAAGGAAGAGGGTGGGTTTGGGCCATTCAAGCCAACTCCAACTAAACCTGGGTTTCCAGGACTGGGTGAAAAGGAGTTTTCCATCCCAGGAAAGCTCATTTCAGGTGAAGGATCTCTGTTGTCTGTGTACTTACTCCTATGACTCGGCTCCTGACAACGCCATACAGGTTTCTGCTCCATGACTGGGAATTGATCCGGGCAATGGAAGCGTTGAGAGCCTCCTCTGTGACAGGGAGGTCGTAGTCATACACTGGGAACCCTGAGAGGGAGGCACAGTTCCATCAGAAGTCCATTGGAGGATTATGCTTTTCCCCCTAAAACCACCCTAAAAAGGAGGACAAGGCTCCAACTTACCTGAACACGAGAAAACACTCAAAGTGAGGAGAAAAATTACGATCCTCATTGTGTGTCTTCCAAAAATCCTCCAGCCTTTTTCCTTTCCAAGCAAGGATTCCCAGTGCATATCCCTCTGTCTTTATATAAACGCAGCCTGACCTTCCCACAGAGTCCAAGCTCTGCTCCAAACATTGCCCTTTAAACAGAATTGATCCAAGAGTAAATATTTGTTGTCAGCTTTTCTCCATTTAGCAGCAATCCTCTGATAATCGATGGGCTGCGGTGCCTTTTTCCCAGGACTGAATTTCCCTCTGGGGAACACTGAATTCCTGATCTGTTTGGAGCCAAAGGCCACTTAGGATCCAGTTATTTTGTTCTCTTTTAGCCACTAGTTTTCCATGGGGTGAGCCAACTCTGTCCTTAACACTGGACCCAGGATCTTCATGTCTTGGCAGCACCTGGAAGCACTTCCAGGCTGGCATTCCCTGAGGATTCCCCAGCACCAGAGGGGAATTCAGGCACGAGGAGCTGCCACCATCACCCTGCAGACCAAAGCACCCATGAGAAGTTTTCTAAACACCAGGCACATGGCAGACCACTGGGACACGCAGCTTCAGCCCAAAAGTTAAGGGGATTTTTGGAAAATGATATTGGAAACTGCAGCTTTCAAGCAAACTCACCTTTTGCTGCCCATTCACAAGGCAGAGGTGGGTGTAACCATGTCCATTCTGAAGGGAAAATGAGTGAAAAGATGTGAAAATAAAGGAAAATATTAAA
Source organism: Geothlypis trichas (assembly GCA_009764595.1). Lineage (NCBI taxonomy): Eukaryota > Metazoa > Chordata > Aves > Passeriformes > Parulidae > Geothlypis > Geothlypis trichas. Next base: position 37,815,906 of record CM019907.1, read on the forward strand.
TATTTTAATTAAGAATGGATAAAAATATAAATATAAATTTAAATACAATTTTAAATTGAAACTGTAAATGTTAACTTTTAAAATTTAAAATATAAATATTTTTAAATATATATAATTTAAAATATATTTATAAAATGGTGAAAATTGGGAAAATATGAAAATGAAAAATGTGGGAAAATGTGGGAAAATATGTGAAAATAGTGAAAATATGGACTATTTTAATTTAAAATAATATAAATATAAATATAAATATAAATATAAATATAAATATAAATATAAATATAAATATGAATATAAATATAATATAGATATACATATAAATCTATTTTTAAATCTTAAAATGTAAAATTTAAATTTTAAAATATAAATAATTTTTAAAATCTATCTAAATTTTAAAATATATTTATACAATAATGAAAATAGTGAAAATACGAAAATAAAAAATGTGGGACAGTATGTGAAAATATGTGAAAATAGTGAAAATATGAAATATTTTAATTAAAAATTGTACAAATAAAAATATAAATATAGATGTAAATATAAATATAAACATAAATATAAATGTAAACATAAATATAATATGAATCTATCATAAAATGTTAAAATTTAAATCTTAAATTTTAAAATATAAATAATTAAAAAATATATCTAAATTTTAAAATATATTTATACAATAATGAAAATAGTGAAAATACGAAAATGAAAAATGTGGGACAGTAAGGGAAAATATGTGAAAATGAGTGAAAATATGGGAAAATATAAAATATTGTAATAAAAATTGATAAAAATATAAATATAAATTCAAATAAATTTTAAAATGTAAATTTTAAATTTTAAAATATAAATAATTAAAAATATAGATAAATTTAAAAATATATTTATAAAATAGTGAAAATAGTGAAAACATGAAAATATTCTTCCACATGAGTGAAATTCCCCCATTAACCATCAAATCGCAGCACTTGAATTCTGTGGCACGGGGCCATTTTAAGAACTCCTCACACATAAGAACATGCAGGAGGCTCAAATTTGATAAGAAAAAGCCTAAAGTTCCTCCTGCTTGTAAGCAAAAAGGAAATGGGATGGGCACTTTTTGCCAGCCAGCTTGGATTTCAGCATTGGCAATGGGGTCAAATATGCTGATTGAAGTTTTTCCCAGCAAAAATCCAGAGCCTTTTTCTACATCCATTCTCCTTGTTCTGTGCAGCTGAAGATGTTCTCTCCCAGCTCTTGGACTGTGGGAAATGGATTTGTAGAGAGTTCTCAGGACTCTGACAGAAAGCTCACACAGCATCGCATCCATATGCAAACTTTGAGATGAGAAATGCTGACTTAGAAATGCCATAGGAATAGGACTGATATTGTTGAGAGAGAAATGGAGCCAGAAACAAGTTTCAAAGGCTGGCCTTGCAAATAAGACTGGATACTTTGGAGAAATAGAACTGTGAAAAATGCATTGTAGTGGGACCCACAAGGAGTAATTTTTGATGATTGGCTTTAAGGTGTTTACAGCATGGTGAGTGCAAAAGCTAATAGCCAAGAAATGCTTATAATGTATTGTAATTAGGAAATAGTTGGCTTCTGATTGTGATGGCATGAATTATAACATTTTTATAACATTACAGAATCACAGAATAATGAGGTTGGAAGAGACCTCTAAGATCATCAAGTCCAACCTATGCCCTAACACCTCACCTAGACTATAGCACCAAGTGCCATGCCCAGTCTTTTTTTAGACACATCCAGAGATGGTGATTCTACCCCCTCCCTGGGAAGAGCATTCCAGTACTTTATTATTCTTTCTATTCTTCTATTTGTCTCACCCTTCACATGAAACTGAAAATGGAATAAAATTCTTTTAAACACCCCTCAGTGGCCCCATCTCTGGGTCAGAAAAGGGAATTTTCCGACATTGGACACTCTCACCTGTAACCAGCAATGTTGTGCTGTGGCTGTGGCCATGCCAGAGCACCACAATGCAAAGGGTTTAAAGTGAGCTGGAGACTCTCAGGAACAGCTTTTTGAGCCCTGCCCAGCTTTCCTGCTGCCAGAGGCAAGACCAGGCTGCCTCAGGTCAAGGGAAAGCCTCCAGGTGAGTTCTTTGACCCGCTTCTGCCATGGTTTCTCTGCAATCAGTCAGAGGCAATGCTGAATAAAGTTCATAGTGTTATAAAGGATACAAAAATGTTGATAAATGGCAATAATTTTCATTCGCCAGTGTCTGCATTTGAGCTGATCCAACGTTCTAATATTCTTATATTATTTTTCTGTGTTGCGATGTTTTCTGTGGCTCAAATGTCATTTGGAAGAAGGAGTGGTTTTATTTTGCTATTGAAGATGGGTCACAGAGTTGATTAAAGTATTTTGATTCCTGAATGTTAAACAAAGAAATGTGTTTTGATTTTTTAAACTCACCCTTCTCATTTAAAGCAGTATCTCAGGTTCCTTGCTTATGAAAGGTTGGGAATTAGAGACAGAAAAATCCAAACTCAATGCACCTTTTGTCAGAAATAAGTGTGTGCTGAGATTGTGACAGATGAGGGAGTGTTTTCCTTTCAGTGTTTTCCTTTCTCCCCACATTCCTTGCCAAAGAGGTGCCTGGGTGGCAGTAGCATTATGTGTTCTGCCTCCCATCTTAGTTCTGGGATGGATGTTTGCACTCCTTTGTGCACTGCTGTTTCAGAAACTGAGGAAGGCAAGTCTGCCCAGTGGAATGAGACCACTCAAACAGAAAGGCCTTGGCATTCAGAGGCCCAAGATCCTTGTTTTTCACCTTGCTGCAGTGATCTGGATAACATTTAGCTTCCCACTTCATCCCTAAAAAGGCAACCATTTGCCTTTTGTATGCTGGGACCAGTTAATACCCCACTAGAAGGTGAATATGTAAAATTCCTTCCCAACCACTGAGGCACAGTGTTGTAGCCAGTGCAAGAGTAAATTTAAATACTGAGCCAACTGCAGAGTTTAAAGACTGTCCTCTTAGAGCAGCTCTTAAGAAATGCTGCCAGCAGGATGGTAGTAATGCTGAGTGGGACTTGGAAATTGTTTCATGAAATCACAGTTCCTCTGCAAAGCCCTGGCTTTACAGCACCTGGACAACAGACATGTTTGCTATTGCAGCTCCTCCAATCTCTGATTTCAGCATATTTAAGCAGTGGAACCAATTTTACATTTTTGCACTCCAGTTCTGGATTTCTGGGGAGGTCTGAGACTTTCTCCACGTTCTCTTTATGCCCAGCTTCCAGCACTTGCTGAAAAGGACTCTGCTAGGAAGCACCAGGTGGAGAGGGGTGCCATGGCACACAGAGAAAGGTGAGATGGAGAATTGGCAATTTCAGGACTAAATTTGGACTCTGCCACCAACAATTTCCAGATGCCAAGGCAGCTTGGGGCAATGGGAGGGAGTTGTATCCGATTTAATCTACACACCAACCAGACATTGGTTAAGAAATGAGGAAATTAAAGTGCCTCTCTTAGATGACTATTTTCAGACTCCTTTCACTCCCAGCAATCAAGTCAGTTCTGTTCCCAGACAACTGGAACAACAATTTCTCTTTATGAGTGAAATTTTGGTAATTACAAGACGTATTTTCCTTTTAAATGTAAATCATCCAGCATCATCACATGCTTCTATGCTGAAAACAGTCTAAACAGCATTCCAGGCACTGAGGAGCTATTCTTGATCTCTTGTTTCCTGGACATTCAGATGACATTCAGATGAAAATTAATGGTGTCCCTTCTGATTAAAAAAAAAAAAACCAAAACAAAAAAAAAAGTAAATTCACAGCAGTACATTCCTCTGCTTTTCCTTAGCTTTTGTGGTGGGCCATTAGCAAAACCAAAAGGTCCCTGAGAAGTTCTTCACCATGGGCATGGCACAACAGAACACAGGGAATGGCTTCCCACTGCCAGGAAGCAAGATTAGACAGGATATTGGGAAGAAATTCATCCCTGTGAGGGTGGTGAGGCCCTGGCACAGGTTGCCCAGAGAAGCTGTGGCTGCTCCATCCTGGGAAGTGTTCCAGGGCAGGTTGGATGGGGCTTGGAGCAACCTGGGAGAGTGGAAGGTGTCCCTGCCCATGGCAGGGGAGATCAGAAGGAGATGGGCCGTCAGATCCCTTTCAACCCAAAGTGTTCTGTGATTCTCTGAGTAATTTCACCATACCTGCAGAAGACTTAACTTTGACTTCAGCTGGTAGAGGTAGGAGAAAGGCTTCTAAATTTTCCTCAGACTAACAGAGGATGAGACCTGATTCATAACTCACAGACACAACAGTCTCAGCTTTGATTTTCTTCCTATGTCATCTGTGTGTCCCTTGAGATATTGGTAGAAATTCATACAGCCCATGCAGGCACTGCCTGTGGGTTGCTGAATATTCTCCAGCCTTTGACCTCCTGGGAGGGAGAAGAAGCCTTTGAAATTCCAATTTCTCTAACTGCTCACACACTGTCCTAAGCAAGAGCCCTCTGCCACACATTTAAGTCATAAGAGGAGAGGCTGAGGGAGCTGGGAAGGGGCTCAGCCTGGAGCAAAGGAGGCTCAGGAGGGCCCTTGTGGCTCTGCACAGCTCCTGACAGGAGGGGACAGCCGCGGGGGACAGGGACAGGAGCAGAGGGAATGGCCTCAGGCTGGGCCAGGGCAGGCTCAGGGTGGACAGCAGCAGGAATTTCCCCATGGAAAGGGGGATCAGGGATTGAAGGGGCTGCCTAGGGTATGGGGAGTCCCCATTCCAGGAGCTGTCCAAGGAAAAGTTGGACGCGGCACTCAGTGCCTTGGGCTGGGGACAAGGTGAGCATCAGGCACAGGTTGGACTCAAAGGTCTTGGAGACCTTTTCCAAGAAGAACTGAAATGATTCTGTCATTCTATGCAGTGTCTGATCCTCTTGGCAGTTCAGGTCCAATGGACACAACCTCACCCTCCCCAACTCCTACTGGTGTTGCAGGAGACGGACTTTCAGAGTGAAGCAACAACAACAACAAAAAAAAAAAAACAGGTTAAAGCAAACAAAACCACATTAACACATCCCAGATGGGTATTCTGAAACATCACAGCCTGCAGCAGAATCTCAGAGGCCTCACTTCATTGCTTTCAGCCTTTGAAACTTCAAATATTTGAAGTTCCAGAGGCCTTCCTGTGCCTCTCAGAAATAAAAGACATTACAGGGTCATTGCCACAACATTGTAGCTGATGCAAGGCAAATATTTCCTCCAGACCCAAAGAGTTGTGCCTGAAAAGTCACAGGGCTATATCTCTTTTTGATTTTTCTTTCTAAGTTTTCCAGAGCCTGCTGACCATTCTCAAGGTTTTCTCCCTATCCAGAAGTTCTGCTGTTCCATCCTTTGGCATTTAGTTAAAGCTACCTGCAGTGACCAGTTGATCAAAGCCCTGGGAAAACCTGAACTCCTGGGTGAAGCCAGGCAAAACATTTCTCTCCCAGATCTGAAGCCATTAAGTGCCAAGGACTGTCCCCAGTGTCATACCCTGTCCCTTGGAACTGTGCTGATGCCATTTAAGAGGAGTTGGCAATGAAAACTACTTTTAACAGTTTTGTAATTTCTGCATTAGCATTCAAATCCTTGACCAGAAAAATCCCATGGAGACATTTCTGGGATTCCTAAATACCAAAGCTGTCATTTTCATCCTGGATTTCAGAGTCTCTGAACGGAGTCTCTCACACAAGGATTTAGATTTCAACACTACAGAAAAACACCCTGGTGTTGAGCTGTACCTTTACATTGGCATATACTCCTGATGATTACTTTAGGCAGGAGCAGAAAACCCAAGAATGGACCAAAGAGGCCATTCCTGTGTTCTCATGTCCTGCACAGCACTAACTGGGAATTCAAGAATGGATTCAGGAGCCTCAGGGTGCACAGGAAGCCCCAAAGCCTTTGGGATGCTGAAATGGACCAGCCTGCTGCCTGTGCCTGGGCTGCACAGGGCTGAGCTCCATCTGGATGCTCTAACAAAGGCTGAATGGACATACCATGGCCCACTGGAGACTCCAAACCCTGTGAGCTACATAATTCAGCTGTAATCAGCTGAATTTTTCATGCTAGCTTGAAATCCAGGAGAGGAAATGGTAAACATGGAAAAGCGTTCTTCCAGTTCTAGTGACAGCTGTGCCTGCACAGCACCTGTGCCCAGGCCAGGGTGGTGGGATCTGGATGGTCTTTGTGATACTTTGCAACGCCAAGTGTTCTGGCATTCTGTGATTCCCCAAGTGGAGAAGAAAACTTGAATTCTCCTCATGTTGTCAACTGCTGAGCAAACATAACAGCATCAAAGTTGGCATGAGACTCTAATGTGTCCTTCCATTGCCACCATTCCAACTGCACAACCCCTACTGCCACTGCAGACCTTGGAATTGGTGGAAGTTCCTGGTCCAAGCATTAGACAGTCCAAAGAGAGCAAAACAAGCACTGACAGAGTCAGAGGAGCTCTTTCTTGCTAAAGGAAACCGCATATTTGAACTGAAAGATCCTATATTTAGTTTAGAGGCTCTTGCCAGCACCTTCCAGGACTCTCTCTGGGCACACAGAGCTTTCATGGCAGCTCCCAACAGGCTTTGGAACGCAGAGCACAGCCTGGCTGGCTCTGCCACCAGCACAGCCCAAACACAGGCCCAGGAAGAAGCAGCAGGGGCTGTTTTGCGGCCATGCCCGAGAGAGACTGGAAGGGTGCCCTCCCTCTGCTCTCCCTTGCTTGGCTTTCTGACTGGCTCTGAGCCTGGGGCTGCCATTCCTCACTTGTGGGCAGCAGAAGCACAGCCGGGATCCCGGCACTGCCTGGCAGCGCTGCGGGCAGCGGCACGGCCGCGTGTGCCAGTCTCGGGCACCGTGCTGCTGCTTCATTTGCCCTTAGGCACAGCCAGAGCTCCCTGCTGAGCCCGCATGCTCTCTGCTTCTGCCCTCTTCCTCATCCTGTGCAGGGATGGAGCGCTGCTGTGCTTTCAGGAAGCTATTCTTGAAAGCTTCCAGCATTCCAAGCTCCTTTGCCCTCTGTGGATGCTTGCCATGGAATCCCTCTCAGCTGGGTTCAGAGCATACTCAGGTTGGCTCTACCAAAACTGAGAGGCTGTGAGGTGCTCAGCAAGATGTGTAAGTGCACAGTGCTGTGGAACTGCACCTTCAGCACAGGGACCTTTCCAGCCTGACCTGCCCTCGTTCCTGTGGGTCTATACACAAAACACAGCGTGGCAGAGAATGGCAGCAGGGGCCTGTGTGTCCCAGGGCCCTGGATTTGTTTCAGGTCCACAGGGATGCAGGCAAAGTGAAGAAGCCAAACTGTTTATTAATGAAAGGCGAAGCAAAGGGATGAGCTGGGAGGGATAAACGGGGATCAGCAGGATCTGAGGGCAAAAGGGAAAGAGTTGTCCACAGGGAGGGAGAGTGAAGGGAAAAAGAAGGGCTGGGCTGGGCAGAGGCTGAGGGCTAAAGGGAAAGAGTTGTCCACAGGGAGGGAGAGTGGAGGGAAAAAGAAGGGCTGGGCAGAGGCTGAGGGCTGCAGGGAGGGAGCTGTCTATAAGCAGGGAGAGGGCTGAAGCAATGCAAGTTTCCCGCAGGCTCAGGTGTGCCAATCATCAGCTGTGTCTGGAGCTCCAGCTGGTCTCTTCTCGTCTCAAGGTACTCTCATCTTCCACGGCATTTGGAGGTCTTAAAAAAAGACTGGTTCTTCTGAGCCATTTCTGCAGCTTTCTCACTGAGTATCTCTTGAACAACTATGTTTGTCTGCGAAGGGTTGTCATCTCTCCTCAGGGCCTGAAGGGCTGGAAGAGAGAGGAACAGAGCCACGGTAAGAGCCTGGATCTGTGGGAATCCTAGGAGACCTTCCTACGAGGGCCATCCCACCCTGCTCTTGCCACGGCCACAAGAGAGGGGGTGTCAACTGGATCCGCTGGCCACGAATCCACTCCCATGCGTCCCTGAAACCTCTGTGCGCTCAGCCCACGCCACCCTTCATCCACACAAGGAGCGAAGCATGTTGCAACTGGGACAGGGATTGCAGCTCCCTGCCCAGGAATTGCAGCTCCCTGTTCCAGCCCCCGCTGTCAGCCCGCTGCCCTCACTCACCCTCACAGATGACCTGGAGCTCTCCTGGCTGCCCCCTGAGGAGCACCCCGGCGATGCCTGTGAGCACAGAGCCTGTCACGGCCCAGCGGCACAGCTCCCTGCCAGCGGCGCTGCCGGCGCTGTGGCCACACGGGCTGCTGGCCCGGCAGGGCTCAGCCCGGCCTTGGCGCACGCTGCCGCCCAAGGGCACGGCTGCCAGAGGGCGGCAGCAGCAATGCCCGGGCCAGGCGGGGCTCCACGGCGCCGGGCCCGGCTGGCGCTGCCGGGGCATCAGGCGGGGCTGGGGCCGAGCTGCGCCGGGCCGGGCCGGGGAGGGAGCACGGGCTCGGAGCTCACCCATGAACCTGACGGCCGCCTCTCGCAGGGGCTCCTGTGGGCTCTCCAGGTAGCGCAGGGCCCGGCGCAGGTGCTCGGCCGCTCTGCTCCTGTCCTGTGCCAGCTGCAGGAGAGCGGCAGGAGGGCAGGGTTGGAGCGGGCTCAGCCCCTGGGCCGGGCGCTGCCTGCGCCCAGCCCCGGCCTCCCCTGGCCGCACAGCCCTGAGGCGCGGCCAGCAGCCGCTGGCCAAGGGCTCCCGAGGGCAGGGGGCAGAGGGCCGGCTGCTGCCCGGGGAGCCGCGGTGCCGGCCCGCAGCCCCGCCGGGCCGCGGCTCCATGGGCACCCGGCTCGGGCCGCAGGAGCCTGGAGAAGAGCCCGCGCGGCCTCTGGCTGCAGCAGCGGGCAGGGGCACAGCTGTCAGCCCCGCACACTGAGCACCGCCCTCAGGGGCCTTCTCCGGCCTGAGCCTGGGGCTTCAAGGCTGTCCTTACCAGGACCTCGGCAAACGTCAACAACTCCTCTCTCTCCACCAGCTGCTGGAGTTCCTTTTTCTTCAGGAACCCGGCCGCACAATGCAGTGTTTCCCGGGAGGCCTGGAGAGCAGCACAGAGGCACAGATGGCTCCACAGGCCAGGGCACAGGAGCATCCCAGTGCCGCAGCCTGGAGGAGGCTGCAGCCTGCAAGGTGCCAGAGCAGGAGGCAGCCCAGCCCCCTCCCGGGGCACACCAGCAGCCCATGATTCCTCACCTCTGCCACATGCCGATTCTCATCGTGGCAGTGGAAGAAGAGTGGAGGTAGGCTCTGGCAGACAATTGACTTAAGGGGCTTTTTTCCCTTGTCTACTACCAAATCCATCACTTTGAAGAAGAGGTTAAGAGAGAGCAGCTGCACAAGGCTGTTGTCCTGGAGGAAAGAGAAAAAAGTCAACACCAGCTACTCCAGGCTCACCTGAACAGTACAAAAATCCACAGGGCCCAAAGTTTCTGGGCAGCAACAAGTGCCCAAGGCTGGGGACACAGAGCCTTACGTGGTCAAAGAGCAGCAGGAGCGTCTCAGCCAGCTTCGGGGCAGTGGTGTCAGATACCAGGACGTCGTTGTTCTTCAGCAAATTAGTCAAGATAGAGAGCGTCATTCTGACCACCTCTCCATCTGCATCACTCAGCATCTCCAGAAGGCTTTGAAAAACGCTGCATATACGCTTGGCCTGTGTGGAACACAAGGCTGTGCTAGGAAGCCATGGATGGATGCACCGCCAACCCCGCCCTGGCACTGCAAGCCCACCCTGCTGCTGCAGGGCGCCCAGGCCAAAAGCATGACCCAAAGCACTGGGGCAGGTGAGGCAGGAGAGCTGGGAGCAGCTGCCTCAGCTCCTGAAGCCTTGCTAGCCCAAGGGGCTGCTTTCCCCAGCGCAGCCTCAGCCGCTTCTCACCATCAAGGGATCCTTGCTGAGCACCACGAGGCCTCTGAGTGCCAGGCGACGCCGTT
>CM019907.1:37858660-37894049 GCA_009764595.1 Geothlypis trichas
TGGCCACAAGAGCATGGCAGGCAGGAGGACGGGGACCTGTTTGTATTGCTGGGAAGGCGGTGTTCCTCCTGGCATGCTCTCCAGAAGTACCAGCTTCCACTGGTGGCATCTGCCGTGTGGTGATGACAACATGGAAGAGCAGAGCCACAAACAGGCGGGAGGAGTAAAGGATCATTGCCTCGTGGCACTCGGGCACCTGGACAATCACCCAGATCACCAGAGTTGCCTGCAAAGAAGCAGCCCCAGACAGCAATCAGTGCTGAGGTGTCCATGGGGCAGGACCCAAGGGCAGATGCAGGAGAGCAGCGGGCTGGTGCCCCCTGAGCCTGCCCCTAGCCCAGGTTTCAGCCCAGTGACTGAGGCATGGAGAGGATGGAGAGCTGCTGGAGAGCGACCGGGTGTTAAACAGAGGCCAAATCCAGAAACTCACACTCAGGGCAAAAACGTCCCTGGTCTCCATCAGAGGTGCAGGCGCTGTGCAGAGGCCAATCCTCCATCACACAGAGAAGTGTTGCCAGCACTTTCTCCACTGCTGGTCCCGATGATCCTATAGTTCTCCATATCATTGCAGCAGCTCTGTGCGATCAGAGCTCTGTGTCAGGGGCATCTCAGTCCCAGTAGCATGCCCTGTGCAGCTGTGGGGGCCCAGGTGACAGAGCCCCGGTGCCCTGAGGGGCAGGGAGGGAGCATTGGCAGCAGGCTTGGGAAACAGAGGGGCCCAGGGTCCTGGAGCTCTCTGCCTGTGTGGCAGAGCCCAGAGCACAGGCTGTGCAGGGCCATGGGCCCTAAAGGCTGGTGAGGCCTGAGCTGTGCAGGCACGTGGGCCCCGTACCTGTCACATGTTGGGGCACAGCGCAGGAGGGTCAGCACATGTCGCAGGGTGTTCTTCAGCCAGCCTGACAATGGCAATTTGCAGCCTGGCATCCAGAGCGAGATGGGACTGTAGACTCTGGTGAATGCTCCTTACAATGGCTGGCACCTGCAGGAGGCATGGGGAGACTTGGAGCACTGTCCAAGGCAGCAACTTCCCCAGCTTCCCCCAAGAAGTGCTTCCCTTCCTGCCACACTGTGCTGGCCTCAAAGGTTGAGGGGCCCCAGTGACCATGGCTTGAGGGGACACACGATCCTGGCAGGCCTCCAGGCCTGGCCTCGGGCTGCTTACCTGCTGCTGAGTAGAACCAGCACTGTCTTTGAAAAAATCCTTTGTGGGAGCAGAAATCGCAGTGGAAGCGGGCATGTTGCCAGTGTTAGTGATGCCTGAGTCACTCTTTGATAATTCATTGCATCGTTTCCTGAGTCTGCTCTGAGTTCTGGGCCGGTGTGAGGCTTTCCCTGGAACTTGGTTGGGCTGGAGTCAGGCTGGGCTGGGACCTCAGCTGCTGTGGTAGCAGTCTCTCCATACTGAATGGGCAGGAATTTTGTGAACATTTGCAGAACAAAGGACAGGGAAGGCAGGGATGTTCCATGGCATGCTCCAAGCGAGGTGCTGGGCTGAGCAGGGACAGCAGGCCCAGCCCAGGTGGGGATGGCTGCAGGTACCTTCAGGGTCTTGCGCACTGCGGCCACGGCCGGGTTCCTGCTCTTGTGTCTTGTCCAGGGCTGCATTCTGGCAAAGAGCGAGCGCAGCCAGAGCTGAGGGGCTGCGGGAGAGGCCGGAGAACACAGGCCAGCCCTGCGCTGCCCAGGCAGGGAGAGCCCTGGATGGCCCAGGGGATGGAGCACGGCCACTGCGGGGTGTCTGCCCTGCCCCTGTTCCATCCTGCCATGGGCATGTCCCCAGGGGATGGGATGGGATGGGATGGGATGGGATGGGATGGGATGGGGCCAAGCTGGCTGCAGCCATCATCACCCATCACTGTGGCCCAGCTCTGCCACTCACCATCCTTCAATGGCTGGAGCTGCTCCAGTTTTTCAGGCTGTTGTGCTGGGGCAGCTTCAGGCCTTCTCTTTTATTCCGTCTGAAGATTTTGAAGAGGCTAAGGAATCTGCCTGCCATGCCTGAGTCTGGCTCCAAGGGCACCTTCCCTTGAGATGGCTCAGGAAAGCTCCAAGTCCGCAAGTCCTCAAGGGCACCTGCAAAACACAAGCCTCGCGAAGGCCGCGGGCCACCAAGGCCCGCAGTCTTGCCACGAGGTCACCTGTAGGAACAATGCCTCGGAAAAGCTCCAGGTGGGACACGAACGAGCGCGCTGTGCGGGGGCTCCTCACAGCACCGCTCTGTCCTGTCCTGTCCCGTCGCGTGCTCCGAGCACTGTGGCCTGCTCCTGTCAGCGCCAGCTCCTCTGTTACCACGTGTCACAAAGGGCCCTTGGACACCCGTTCATGTCACAGTGACCGTGCTGCAGCGTGTCACCAAGGGCCCTTGCACACACTGCAGCCTGCCCTGGGGCCGCCCCCAGCCCGGCCAAAGTGGCCCAGGCTGGCAGGAATGCCTGGCCCCAAGTGTCTAACACAGCCCCACAGGATCTTTAGGAAGGGCTCAGAGCATCAGCAAACGCTGCCTTGCTCTGCGGGCTCAGCGCAGCAGAAGGAGCCCCCAGGGCTGCCGACGCAGCCGCGCCAGGAAGGGCACGGGGCCTTCCAGGGAAGCTGGCACGGCCTCCTTGGGACACGTCCCGGCTAGTGGTCATCCTAAAGCCGCGGGTGTGACACGCACAAGGAACGTGTGGGCCCGGGCACCAACGCTGCTCTGAGCCCTGGGGCCCGGGCAGCGCTGCCATCAGCAGCTGTGGCAGAGTCCCTGCCCAAGCAGAGCTGCTGCAGCGGTGTCGGCCTGAAGGTCGAGCGTCCGGCTAGCTCAGAGTGGCCAACACTCAGGCTGCATATGTGGGTCCCTTTGGCGTCAAGGCCTCGGGCTGACCCCACCACGGACGGATGACGCTGCGGCACGGACGAGGAAGGAGCACGGACACTCACTGGGGGCAAAGCAGGTTTATTTCTAAACCCAAGGTGACAGCCAAGGAGTGACAACTGGGAAGTGACATGCTAATGAGTGACCTCGAGGGGAAGGAGAAACAAGATTATAAAGGGGGGAGGTTACATAGGGAGGGGCTTACAAGGAACCAATAAGAAACAACAGGAGAGTGAACTGAACATAACTGACATTCCATGGGAACGAATTAAAACATAGTGAGGGAGGGGCCCCGGGACCACAGCCAATCACTGCTCCCAAGATGGAGAACATTCTGGAAACTGGGAAGGAGCAGGGAGTGATTGACTGGGCCCGGGGAGAGGAATAAGCATACCTATAAGGGAGAAAAAGGGGAGGATGAATTACGTAACTTAACTGCTAGACAAGTGGGGTGGCGGGAGTAGCCAAGGATACAAAATGACTGACAGGAGTGTGGCGGGAAGGGAGTATGAGGGCAGAACCATTTTAACATGTAGGGGGAACAATACAAAGTAGGGGAGCAATAAAACAGACTAAATTAACACACTACAACAGAGCTGCCAGCCCCCGAGCCCTGGCACTCTGGTGCCCGTCTCCTGCCCCAGAGACCTGTGCCCCCGGGGGGCTTCTGTGCCACAGGGAGCCAAAGCCCACGTGCATTGGGGGCTGATGGCCAGAGCACCTGGAGCAACTGCTGGCAACACTTGGCCTCTGTCAGAAGGCAGGAGCTGTTAGTCAGTCCTGAAAGGATTTTTCATGGAAGGGATTGGCAGTAGCACCACAACACCATCAGCTGCTGAGTTTCCCTGGACGATTTGATTGTACAGAGGCATTGTCATGTTTCAATATGATCTTCTCTCAGTTCTTCTGGGAAAAACACTAGCCCAGTCTGTGATGTTCAATGCTTCAGTTGCTGCCTGTCTGTCTGTGTCGTAGCTGATGCAAGGCAAATATTTCCTCCAGACCCAAAGAGTTGTGCCTGACAAGTCCCAGGGCTACATCTCTTTTTGGGGTTTTTTTTTTTAATGTTTTCCAGAGCCTGCTGATCATTTTCAAGGTTTTCACCCTATGCCTAGGGTGGAAACTTCCTCCAGAAGTTCTGCTGTTCCATCCTTTGGCATTTAGTTAAAGGTACCTGGAGTGAACAGTCAATCAAAGCCCTGGGAAAACGTGAACTCCGGGGTGAAGCCGGGCAAAACATTTCTCTCCCACATCTGAAGCCATTAAGTACCAGGGACTGTCCCCATTGTCATACCCTGTCCCTTGGAAGTGTGCTGATGCCATGAGCCTCAGGGTGCACAGGAAGCCCCAAAGCCTTTGGGATGCTGAAATGGAGCAGCCTGCTGCCTGTGCCTGGGCTGCACAGGGCTGAGCTCCATCTGGATGCTCTAACAAAGGCTGAATGAACATACCATGGCCCACTGGAGACTCCTATTCCAAATCCTGTGAGCTACATAATTCAACTGTAATCAGCTGAATTTGTCATGTTAGCTTGCAATCCAGGAGAGGAAATGGTAAACATGGAAAAGTGTTCTTCCAGTTCTAGTGACAGCTGTGCCTGCACAGCACCTGTGCCCAGGGCAGGGTTGTGGGATCTGGATGGTCTTTGTGATACTTTGCAATGCCAAGTGTTCTGGCATTCTGTGATTCCCCAAGTGGAGAGGAAAATGAGCCATGGACGTCCCAGGTTTTCTCCAGCGCCTCCTCTGTTCCAAGCAAGTCCAGGATTTCATTTCAGAGCTGACGCATGTGTCTTTAAGGTGCCTCCATGGAGGAGAGGGAGGGCAGCTGCAGCACAGGGCTGGTGCCCCATCAGAGTGTCTCTGTGCCCTTGGCACCAAATGCCGCTGCCTTGGGACGCCGCCTGTGGGAGGCGAGCCTGCCCTCAAGGCCGGCCATGGAAGTCAGCCAGGGGCACAGGCAGCATCTGAAGCAGCCAAGCGTTGCTGTGAGGCTGGCAAGTCAAGAGAGAGCCATTGTGGCCAACTCTGCTGAGCCTTTTGCCAAAGCAGGGGCCATGTTGTCCCCGGGCTCCTCCCCGTCTGGCATCCCGGCGGGTGCAGATGCCCGGCCGAGCAGGTGCCGCCGTCCGGGGTGCTGCTGTTGCTGAGCCCGCTCTGGTGCTGTTTCTGTGGGCTCCAGAGCCGCCTGGGGCAGCAGCGACTCCGCAGCCCTGCTGGAGGAGACACGGCCGCCCTCCCCATGGAGGCAGCAGCTCTGCGGGCCCAGAGCTCTGGGTCAGGGGGGCCTCGGTCACGGCACCGTTGCCTGGGCAGCCGCCAGGGCCCGGGCTGGCCGCCAGCCCTGCCTCTGCCCCCTGCCCCTCATTGGCAGCACCCAGTGGCCGTGCCCTGGCAGCAGCCCCCTGCCCTCCCTGTGCCCAGCCAGCCCAGCCTGGGCACCTCGGGGATGCCCCCACCCTCCTGCTGGGGGGTGTCCCGGCCTCGAGGGCTTCTACCGCAGGCCTGGAGACGCTCTGGGCAAGCGCCAGAGCAGCCGCGTGCCAGGGACAAGGCGGCTGCCTGGGGGCTGCTTGTGCCCTCTGACACCAATTGCTCAGGGCTTCCCAGCACCCCGGCTCCTCAGGGGCTTCCTGTCCCCTTGTAGCTTCCTGCCACCCACTCCCTCACACATCCCCCTTGTTGCTTCCCACTGCCTCGTCCCTCAGGGCATCTGCAGCACCGCATCCCTTCGTGGCACCGTCTCCTCAGGTCTGCCCTAGCCCGGCCAAGCTGCCGGCAGCAGCAGCGCCTGCAGCCCCACGGCAGCTGCAGAGCAGCCCCATGCAGGGGCACCTGGGAGCCCTCAGCAAGGCAGCCAGCAGCACACGGGCAGGAGGGCACGGATGGCGCTTCCTGCCTGGCACAGGGCTTGTGGCCATCTCCAGGCATCGCTCTGGCAGGGATCCCCGCAGCTGCGGCCCCTGCCCAGCCGCTCTGTGGGCAGCACAAAGGCTTCAGCAGAACCACCAAAGGCCAAGGGGCTTCTGGCCATTTCCCTGCAGCACTGCACGCCTGGGCAGCTGGCTGAGCACAAGCACCCATTTCCCACTCTTCCCCTATGCACCACTTCCCCTGGGCAGCAAAACAAAGATCCTGGGAGTCTGTCTATTACAACACATTCTATATTTACATACTAAACAAAAACGAAAATACAGAACCAAAAATATTGAAGAAAAACAAAATCCCTGCTGGCTCAAGTGGCCCCAGCAGACAGGGCCTTCCAGATCAGCTCTCCACAGAGCTCCAGCAGCACAGCAAGGCTCTGCTGCAGAGACGAGGCCGTTTCTTCCACGCACTGCGGAACTGATCTCGCAGCTTCTGCCATGCGGAGTAGGGAGCTCTCTGTACAGCCCGGAGAACGAACGCAGTTTCAGTTGCCAGCTTTCTGATGGCAGGACTGCTGTCATACACCATTTCTTCCAGGGCTGCAAGAGAGAGGAACAGAGCCAAGGTCAGGTTCCAGATCTGCGGGGAGCTGAGGAGAGCCTCCTGCCAGGGCCATCCCAGCGGGCTCTTGCCATGACCAGGAGGGAGACGGGACCAAGGGGATCAGCTCGAAGCTGCTGGCCACCAATGGCCCAGGTGGCCCTGAAATTTCAGTGTGCTCTGCCCACGGGAGCAGAGCCCTCCACAGCCGGGGCAGGGCTTGCAGCTCCCCTGGCAGCCCCCGCTGTCAGCCCGCTGCCCTCACTCACCCTCACAGATGACCTGGAGCTCTTCAGTCTTCCCCCTCAGGTGCCGCCCGGCCATGCCTGTGAGCACAGAGCCTGTCACAGCGCCAGCGGCACAGCTCCCTGCCAGCGGCGCTGCCGGCGCTGTGGCCACACGGGCTGCTGGCCCGGCAGGGCTCAGCCCGGCTCTTGGCGCACGCTGCCGCCCAAGGGCACGGCTGCCAGAGGGCGGCAGCAGCAATGGCCAGGCCAGGCGGGGCTCCACGGCGCCGGGCCCGGCTGGCGCTGCCGGGGCAGCAGGCGGGGCTGGAGCCGAGCTGCGCCGGGCCGGAGGGAGCCCGGGTGCGTGGCTCACCTATGAACCTGACGGCCGCCTCTCGCAGGGGCTCCTGTGGCCTCTCCAGGTAGGCAGGGCCCGGCGCAGGTGCTCGGCGGCTCTGCTCCTGTCCTGTGCCAGCTGCGGAGAGCGGCAGGAGGGAAGGGTTGATGTGGGCTCTGCCCCTGGGCCGGGCGCTGCCTGCGCCCAGCCCTGAACTCCCCTGGCCGCACAGCCCTGAGGCGCAGCCAGCAGCCGCTGGGCAAGGGCTCCCGAGGCAGGAGGCAGAGGGCCGGCTGCTGGCCGGGGAGCCGCGGTTGCCAGCCCGCAGCCCCGCCGGGCCGGGGCTCCATGGGCACCCGGCTCGGGTCCGCGGGAGCCTGGAGAAGAGCCCGCGCGGCCTCTGGCTGCAGCAGCGGGCAGGGGCACAGCTGCCAGCCCCTCTCACTGAGCACCGCCCTCAGGGGCCTTCTCCAGGCTGAGACTGGGGTTCTCGGCTCTCCTTACCAGGCCCTCACCAAACCTCCAGGTCTTATCCACCTGGAGCATTTGTTCGATATCCCTCCTTTTCAGGAATCTGGCTGCACAATGCAGTGTTTCCCGGGAGGCCTGGAGAGCAGCACAGAGGCACAGATGGCCCCTCAGACCAGGGCACAGGAGCATCCAAGTGCCACAGCCTGGAGGAGGCTGCAGCCCGCAAGGTGCCAGGGCAGGAGGCAAACCAGCTCCCTCCCAGGAGGACAGCGGGTGGCCACAAGTCCTCACCTCAGCAACAATTTTATTCTCATCATGGCAGTGGAAGGAGAGTGGTACCAGGCTCTGGCGCATGTGGCACTTCAGGGCCTTTCTTCCATTTTCGGTTAATAAGTCCAGCATCTCTTGAAGGATGCACATGGAGCTCAGCTGCACCTGGCTATCATCCTGTATGAAAGGAAGGGCAAAAGACCTCAGCATCAGCTGCTTCAGGCCCCCCAGGGCACAGGCCTGTATCTCCACAGGGCACCAAGTGTCCGGGCAGCAGCCAGTGGCCTGTGGCTGTGGGCACAGAGCCTTACATGGTCAAAGAGTGGCAGGAGCGCCTCAGCCAGCTGCAGGGCGATGGCAGTGGGTATTGGGGCACCATTATCCAGGAGCACATATCTCAGTAGAAGAATGCTCATCCTGATCATGTTGCTATCATTGTCCTGCAGGAGCTCGGCAAGACTTTCACTCAGGCTCCACATTTTTTCAGCCTGTGTTGAACACAAGTTTGTGAAAGGCCACCCTGCTGCCGCCGGGCCCAGAGGCCAAAGGCCCATCCCGAAGCACTGGGGCAGCTGAAGCGGAAGGCAGGAGAGCTGGGAGCAGCTGCCCCAGCGCCCCAAGCCCAGGCAAGGCCAAGCGAGTGCATTGCCCAGCCCCACGCTGCCTGCACGGCTTCAGCCACTGCCCCCTTCTCACCATCAAGGGATTCTTGCCCAGCACCACGAGGCCTCTGAGTGCCAAGTGACGCCTCTCCCTGTCCTCGCTCTGCAGGTTCTGTGCCATGATCTCCAGAACACTGTCACTGCATTCCCTCAAGTCCAGGCACTCGAGGACCTGCAAGGCACAGGGCAGTGACAGGGAGCCGGCCGGCAGGAGCCCGGAGCTGCACAGGGCTGGGCCCAGGCAGCAGCACAGGGCACGGGCACCGTCCTGGCAGCTGCGCCTACGAAGAGGGCAGAGAGCTGGGAGGCAGCTCAGGCAGGCAGCGCTGGCCTTGAGGCTCACCTCCACAAGGAATGCCAGGGCAGGGAAATCCCAGTATGGCATCCCTTCTTCGAGCAGGGCCAGCAGGTAGAATGCAATCCCGGAACAAAAGTGTATGGCTGAATGGGAAATTTCTCTAAAGGCAGGACGAAGGAAACAAGAGCCTGAGCCAGTGGGGCAAAGCTCTCCCAGGAGTGACTCACAGAGTTCTCATGTTTCCCCACCAGCCACCCAGCAAGGGGACCTGGGCCATTTGGGAGTTGGTTGCTCATGGCCTGCCTCCTCTCCCAGCCTTTTCCAGTGTGCTTGGCCTTCCCTCAGTGACAAGGCCCTCTGGCTCATGAGCACGGGGACTTTGTGGGACACCTGGGCACAGAGCACAAATGTCAGAGGCAATGGGGAGAAGGGGGTCTCACCTGGCCAGCAGAGCCACTGCAAAGTGGTGGGTGTCCAGAGAGAGCAGCGTGTCCCAGCCACACCTGCGCTCCATTGCCACCACCACATCCTCACAGCGCAGAAGGCACAGCAGGGACTTCAGGGTGCGCACTGCAAAGCTGTGTGCACAGCAAAGCCCAGGTCACGCTGGCAGCACTGGCTCCTTGGCAGGCCACGTGGCAGGGACAGGAGGAGTGGGATGGAGCACCTGTTGGGGCTGGTGGCAAGGCCGTGCTCTTCCTGGCATCCCTTCCAGAAGGTGTGGACCTCCTCTGGCATATCCAGAGTGCTGAAGAACACTTGGAAAAGCAGATGCACAAATAGGCGGGGGAAATACACCTTCAGTATACGTGGCAGACAGGGCACCTGGAGGATCTTCCACATCACCACGGTTGCCTGCAAAGGACAAAGCCCCCCGAGACAGCGCTCAGTGCCCAGGTGTCCGTGTGGCAGGGCCCGAGCGTGGCAGGGAGAGGCCCGGAGAGAGGCAGGGGGAGCACAGGGCCTGGTGGGCCTGAAGCTGCCCCCGGGCCAGGTTTCAGGCCAGCGCCTGAGGCAGGGAGATGCAGTGGGGCAAGGAGGATGGAGAGCTGCTGGAGAGGCGGCCTTGGGGCCAGCAAAGGCTCGTTGCAGAAACTCACAGCCAGGGCAAAGACACCCGTTTTGTCCCCATCGGAGGTGCAGGTGGTGTTCTCTGGCCAGCTGCCCAGCACATCCAGGAGGATCATCTGTGCCAGCTCCGCAGTCCTGGCTGAGCCCATGATGGTCTTCCACATGGCCATGGCAGCTCTGTGGGGTCAGAGCTCTGTCTCAGGGCGGGTCTCAGACACAGCACCGGGGGGAGCTGAGCTGGCTGCCAGTTCTGCCTCTGCCCACTGGCCCTGGCCAGCAGCAGCCAGGCAGCCCAGCCCGGTGGGGACAGAGCCCTGAGGGGCAGGGAGGGAGCATGGCAGCAGGCTCGGGGGCTGACGTGCCAGGGCTGGGAAAGGCAGCAGCCAGAGGGCCCTGGAAGTCTCTGTTGGTCAGATAGCTGGGCCAGGCTGTACAGGGTGATGGGCTGGGGAGGCCTGAGCCCTCTGGGCAGGTGGGCCCCATACCTGTCACAGGACGGGGCCACACGCAGGAGCGTCATCACTGCGTCATCTGGCTGTGCTTCAGTGAGATCCAGCAGGGCCTCGTCCAGCCTGTGCTCAGTACAATCATTGGCCACGAGCCACTGGTGGATGAACCTCACCATGGCGGGCACCTGGAGAAGGCACAGGGAGACTTGGAAAGCTGCCAGAGGGAGCAATGTTCCCAGGGTGCCCAGAGAAGTGCTGCCCTTCCCACTGCACTGCCATGTGGCCTCAAAGGCTCACAGCAACCAGCATGCGTGGCTTTGGAGGCCAAGCAATTGCTGGGAGGATCAAACCCTGCCTACAGGCTGCTTACTTGGTCTGGATAGTAAAAATCTTCCTCTACAAGCATACACAGGAGGGCAGCGCTGGTCTTTGTTTGGAAGATGGGCGAGTATGGTCTGAGCCCAGTGCCCATGGCCATGGTCTCTTCCTCCTGAATTCTCCTCATGAATTTGGAGATGAACTGTAGGAGAAGGGCAGGAAGCGAGGGATGTTGCATGGAGTGCTGCACACACGCTGCTGGGCTGAGCAGGGACAGCAGGCCCAGCCCAGGTGGGGGTGGCTGCAGGTACCTGCGCTGTGCTGCGGAAGCGGCCACGGCTGGACTCCTGCTCTTGTGTGCGCTCCAGGGCTGCATCTGGCAAAGAGCGAGCGCAGCCAGAGCTGAGGGGCTGCGGGACAGGCCGGAGAACACAGCCCAGCCCTGCGCTGCCCAGGCAGGGAGAGCCCCGGGATGCTGCAGGGGGATGGAGCACGGCCACTGCGGGGTGTCTGCCCGGGCCCTCTTCCATCCTGTCCATGGGCATCTCCCCACCGGATGGCATGGGTTGGGATGGGATGGGATGGGATGGCATGGCATGGCATGGCATGGCATGGCATGGGGTGAAGTTGGCCGCAGGCACAGTCCTCAGGCCAAGCTCTGCCACTCACCCTCCTGCAGTGGCTGGAACGGCACCACCTCCTCGGTCTTCCTGTGCTGGGGCAGCTCCAGGGCCTTCTTCCTCCTCCTCCTCCACCCAGGCCATCTTTGGCACTCTCGGGGGTCTCTGCTCCATGTCTTTGATTGGATTTGTGGCTATTTGAAGGAGAGATGCCTTGGAAAAGCTCCAAGTCACCAAGTCCTGCAGTTGTGCCTGGAAGGCACTTTCAAGCGAGAAGCCTCAGGAAAGTTGCAGGACAGCAAGTCCTGCACTCGCTCTCAAAAGCTCCTGCCACAAGAACAGGAGACTCCTGTCAAGGTTTGTGGTGTGGCCTCGAAGGGTCCTGCAGAAGAAAAACCTCGGGGAGATCACAGGGCAGCAAGTCCTGTGCTCAGGCCTCGAGCTCAGCTGCAGGAACAACGCCTCGGAAAAGCTCTGGGTGGGACACGAACGAGCGCGCTGTGCGGGGGCTCCTCACGGCACCGCTCCGTCCTGTCCTGTCCCGTCGCGTGCTCCGAGCACTGTGGCCTGCTCCTGTCACCGCCAGCTCCTATGTCACCACGTGTCACAAAGGGCCCTTGGGCACCGGTTCCATGTCACAGTGACGTGCTGCAGCGTGTCACCCAAGGGCCCTTGCACACAGCTGCGCACTGCCCTGGGGCCGCCCCCAGCCCGCCAAAGTGGCCCAGGCTGGAAGGAATGTCTGGCCCCAGGGGTGTAAGGCGCCCCACAGGATCTTTAGGAAGGGCTCAGAGCATCATCAAACGCTGCCCTGCTCTGGCGGCTCAGGGCAGCATAAGGGACCCGCCCAGTGCTCAAGGCCGCGCCGGGCAGGGCACGGGGCCTTCCAGGGAAGCTGGCACGGCCTCCTTGGGACACGGCCCGGCCCGTGGCCACCCTAAAGCCGCGGGTGTGACACGCACAAGGAACGTGTGGGCCTGGGCACCAACGCTGCTCTGAGCCCTGGGGCCCGGCAGCGCTGCCATCAGCAGCTTGTGGCAAGAGTCCCTGCCCAACAGAGCTGCCACCCCCGAGCCCTGGCAGCGCTGGTGCCCGGGGGTCTCCTGCCCCAGAGACCCTGTGCCCCCGGGGTGGCTTCTGTGCCACAGGGAGCCAAAGCCCACGTGCATTGGGTGCTGATGGCAGGAGCACCTGGAGCAACTGCTGGCAACACTTGGTCTCTGTCAGAAACTCTTTGCTCCATGCTGGAATTATTCTCAGTGAAGTATTTCCTGCACCACAAATACATGTTTGCCATGAAGACACAGAAGAATCTGGCGTCAAGGAATCCTCACTTCAGGAAAGCTTATTTTCCCATTGCTTAGCTCAGTAGTTCCAAAATTTGCAAATTCCCCAAATTTATTGGCATTGCCTGAGAATTTTAACTGGTCTACAGTTTGCGTCCTATCCTGAAGCAGCAACATCATTTCCCTTATCATCCATTGAATGTCACTTTAAAAAACATAACACTGCACAGAGACAAAAAAAGACCTTTCTTTGATTTGCAAATGGATTTCCCATGAAGCAATTATAATCTCCTAATTATCTGAAGGAATAAAAGCTCTCAAGGAATGAACGACCCTATCACTGTTACACAGTAACACCAAACAAATGAGGTGATGGCGAATAGCTTGATCCTCCCCCAGTACAGATATCTAAGTGGCCAATAAAGTACACCACTCCCCTCTTGCAGCCTGCAGGGGAACAGGACCATGAACAGAAATAGCCACAGTAATTCTGTTCTTTCTCTGCCCTCCAACACCAAGCTGTGCCAAAGCACAATGCTGCCTTCAAACTGACCTCAAATTCAGCCCAGACTCTCACCTTCCACAAACTCCTTCCCCAAGCAAAGTCCCCCACACCCACCCTGCCCCAAACCCGCACCACAGAAAGCCTCACAACGGCTCCAGATCCCCAGCTGTGGCCGTCCCTCCTGCAGAGCTTTCCCACCCTCCACAGAGCCCCTTGGTCCCTGCACGTGCCGTGGATGGCACTCAGGAGGATCTGCTCCAGAGGCCTTCCCTGGCAGCAAAGCCAGGCTGCCAGGGCCCGTGGGTCCTGGATCATCCTTCCCATCGAGCCTCCCTGTGCACGGCTGCTCCATGGGCACCTCTGCGCTCAGCTGGGACTGCTTCACTCAACCAGGGCTGCTGGGAAAGGATCCAGAGCAGCCTGGCAAGCTCTTGCTGCAGCTCCCGCTTCACTCCTGGGGGAGGTAGAAACATGCCACAGGAAAGCAGCTGGTGCCACAAGGAGTGGTGGCTTTAGGCACGTTTGGCAATGAAACAAGACTTTGTTTGACATAAGCACAAGCAATTCACATTAGTAAACAGGTACTTAGCACAGACATACAAAAGCACTTTGCAACAGTTAGCACAAGAAAACCGGGCTGGCCTAACTTGACAGGAGAGTGACTTGACAAAAACTTTAGACACATTCTACCGAAGAACTAAGGGCAAGTATGGAATCAGCCCTGTGCAGGGAAGCCATGAGGAAGAAGCGCTGCTTTAGGGTATCAAGATGTCTCCTGCCAGTGCCTGGACATTATCTTCAAGTACAGGAATCTGATGCAATGTAATTCTAAGCCGCCTGCCTCAGCAGGGTAAAGATGGATGTTATTTTGATACAATTTCTACATCACCCCACTGAAATTTACATGTGGCAGAGAAGCATTTTAGTGGGGTGCAGACCCCTGCCCTCCTGTCAGCTCAATAAAAGGGCTTTTTGGCAGACAATGCATTTGTCTGAGGATTTCTTTGAATTAGGGAGACCCCTCAGGAACTGCTGTTGGCCATCCCTGTGTGTGGCCATCCCTGTGTGTATCTGCAAAAGCTTCAAATCAGCTGCCTCAGCTTCCAGGGCCTCTCTTGGCCAGCATCCTGACGTGGGGTGCAGGGCTGCTGCGAGGCACTGCTGGGACCCAGCGGGACAGGACCGGCTGTCCCGTGTCCACGGAGCAGCCCTGACACAGCCAGGGCCATCCCGAAAAACCAGGCAAACGCTCACAGGGTCAGCAGAGAGGAGCAAGGAGCACTGGGCTGCTCTCAGGGGCATCTCAACGTGATGCTCCAGTGGGAAGGGCAGGCAGACCTCCCACATTCAGGGCATCCCCAGCATCAAAAGGACGGCCATTTTGTCCTTTCCATCCCTCCACCCCAGAACTCAGTCTAACATCTCCTCCTCTGGAGTGGACGTTTTTCCAGTTACAAGGTCATCTCACGCTTTGCCAGTGCGTGACATGAAGTTACAATGACTTGTGATACCCCCTCCATGCCAACCACAGCTCCACTGTGTATTGTTCCTCTTTCACAGGTTCACTTCCTGTCGACTGACCAGTCCATTGTTTCCCTTAAGGGTCAAATTCCCACCAGGTAAACCATAAGGTTTCCTTCATTCTCTGCTCTTTGTTATCTTGCTGATGTGCACAACAGCGGACCAAATATGGCAGGGCCTTAGACACCACTTTGGTGCTGGCACACACAGGCTCCTTGTGCCACTTCTGGCCTTCAGTGTGCTCAGCAAGATCGGGAACTGCACAGTGCTGTGGAACTGCACCTTCAGCACAGGGACCTTTGCAGCCTGACCTGCCCTCGTTCCTCTGGGTCTGTGCACAAAACACGGCGTGGCAGAGAACGGCAGCAGGGGCCTGTGTGTCCCAGGGCCCCGGATCTGCTTAAGCTCCACAGACACCGCAGGCAAAGTGAAGAAGCCAAACTGTTTATTAATTAATTGCAAAGCAAAAGGGGTGTATGGGAAGGAAAAAGGGAATGGGTAGGTGTAGGAGTGTTGGGGGTAGGAGGGTTGGGACGGACCGAGATGAGAGATTTTTGAAGCTAGGTTGTGAAACTAGCGGTTTACTGCAAAGGGTGTGGGTGTAGGGGTGTAGGGCAGCTGGCAGCTCCCAGCAGGCCCGAGAGAAGAGAGGGGTAGAGAGGATGAGAAGGAAAGAGCGTAAAAGGGTAAGAGAGCAAAAGGGCAAGAGAGCGGAGGTTCTTGTTACAATACAATAAATCTCTCCTGTGTTGAATATTCTAATTCTCACTAACTAATCTAGTACAATATACAAATCTTACAGCATTTACATACAGCTTATAAGAATTACCACATTACTATACTGTGTTACATTTTAAACTTTAAAAACTACTCTTGGACTCCTTCTGCTAAGCTAGTAGGGTCTGCTCTGACCCTTGATTTGTCTGCAAGTAGAGGGTATTGTTTCACCTAAAAAGGGGATTACTTTCAGTGGCTACACTATTATTTTCTCAGTTGGTTTAGTAACTAAGGGATCTTAAAGCTTGGTTTCATTCAATCTCGCTTATTAGTTTCTATATTCTCAAAATGTTTTGTAGGCAATCAGTATTTATAAGGCTTTCCTGTTTCATCTTCTCCAACAGTAGGGTCTGAGGGCTTGAGATATGGAGCTGTGATAAGGAAGATGGAAGGAAAACACAGGAAGGGGCATGGTCTGAGGGCTGGTGAGAGGGAGCTGGTCCAAAGGGAGGGAGAATGGCAGGAAAAAAGGGGACGGGCAGAGTCTGAGGGCTGGAGGGAGGGAGCTATGTACAGGCAGGGAGAGGGCTGAAGCCACGCGAGCTTCCCATAGGCTCAGCTGTGCCAGTCATCAACTGTGCCTAGAGCTGCAGTGGCAATGGGAGATGGTGTCCTCTTCAGTGCCTCCTGGCGCTGTTCTTGGGACACTGGTTAACCGGATCCAGAAAAGCACCAGCTTCTTCAAGTCTCAGGGCTAATTTAGTGTGACTTTCAATGTTAGAGCAGGATGGGCTGGAATTGTTCTTTGGGGATTCAAGGCCTGGAACAGAAAGCAAGAGAGCCATGGTCAGAGCCTGGATCTGCAGTGACCTGAGGAGACCGTCCTGCCAGGGCCACCCCACACAACTCTTTCCATGGCCAAGAGAGAGGTGTTGCAAACAGGATCAGCAGCAAGCTGCAGGCCACGAATTCTGCCTGTGTCCCTGAAATTTCTGTGTGCTCTGCCCACGCCACCTCTTGTCAACACATGGAATGAAGCCCACTGCAGCCGGGGCAGGGATTGCAGCTCCCTACCCAGGCATTGCAGCTCGCCTGGCCAGGCCGCTGCCCTCACTCACCCTGACCGAGATCCTGGAGCTCTTCCTGCTGCTCCTTCATCATGGGAAACCCGGCGATGCCTGTGAGCACAGAGCCTGTCACAGCGCCAGCGGCACAGCTCCCTGCCAGCGGCGCTGCCGGCGCTGTGGCCACACGGGCTGCTGGCCCGGCAGGGCTCAGCCCGGCCCTTGGCGCACGCTGCCGCCCAAGGGCGCGGCTGCCAGAGGGGGCAGCAGCAATGCCCGGGCCAGGCGGGGCTCCACGGCGCCGGGCCCGGCTGGCGCTGCCGGGGCAGCAGGCGGGGCTGGGGCCGAGCTGCGCCGGGCCGGGGGGGAGGGAGCCCGGGCTCGGGACTCACCCGTGAACCTGATGGCCGCCTCTCGCAGGGGCTCCTGTGGGCTCTCCAGGTAGCGCAGGGGCCCGGCGCAGGTGCTTGGCCGCTCTGCTCCTGTTCTTTGCCAGAATGCAGGGGGCCGTTGCTGGCCGGGAGCCGCGGTGCCGGCCCGCAGCCCCGCCGGGCCGGGCCTTCCGTGGCACCCGTCTGGAGCCCGCAGGAGCCTGGAGAAGAGCCCGCGCGGCGTCTGGCTGCAGCAGCGGGCAGGGCACAGCTGCCAGCCCCGCACGCTGAGCACCAGCCCTCGGGGCCTTCTCCGGCCTGAGCCTGGGGCTTCAAGGCCCTCCTTACCAGGCACTCATGGACATTCATGGCGGCTGCTTCTTCAAAACGGCTGTTCGAGATCCCTCCTCTTCAGGAACTCGGCCACACGAATCAGCGTTTCTCGAGAGGCCTGGAGAGCAGCAAAGACCCAGAGATGGCCCCACAGCCCACGGCACAGGACCCACATCCCTGTGCCAAGGCCTTGAGGAGGCGTCAGCCCGCAAGGCACCAAGGCAGGAGGCAGCCAAGCCCCCTCCCAGAGATCCCCCAGCATCACACAAAACCTCACCTCGGCCACGTGCCAGTTCACATCATGACAGTAGAATGAAAGTGGTACAGGCTCTCATTCACAACTGTCTCCAGGAGCTTTTTCCCTCATCTGCTACCAGTTCTATCACCTTGCTGAAGAGCTGAATGGAGAGAACCTGCACATGGCTGTTGTACTAGAGGAAAGAAAAAAACTTACATCAACTACTCCAGGCCCACCTGGGCAAAGGTCTGAAAATTCGCAGGGCACCACGTTTTGGGGAAGCACCCAATGCCTGTGGCTCAGGATGCAGAGCCTTACGTGATAAAAGAGCGGCAGGAGTGCCTCAGCCAGCTTCGGGGCAGTGGTGCTGGATACCAAGATATCGTTGTGGAGGAGCACATTTGTGAACACAGAGAGGGACATGCTGATCACCTCTCCATCTGCATCATCTAACAGATCCAGAAGGCTTGGAAACAGACTGCACATTCTCCTGGCCTGTGTGGAACACAAGGTTGTGCTGGGAAGCCACAGACGGCAGCACCGCCAACCCTGACCTGGTACTGCAAACCACCCTGGCACTGCAGGGGCCCACAGGCCAAAGGCATGACCCAAAGCACTGGGGCAGGTGAGGCAGAGAGCTGGGAGCAGCTGCCTCAGCTCCTGAAGCCCTGCACGCCCAAGGGGCTGCTTTCCCCAGTGCAGCTTCCAGCCACGGCCCCCTTCTCACCATCAAGGGATCCTTGCTGACCACCACGAAGCCTCTGAGCGCCAGGCGACGCCTCTGCCTGCATTCACTCTCCAGGTACCTTGACATGATCTCCAGTATGCTGCCACTGCATTTAGTCAAGTCCAGGCACTCCAGGACCTGCAAGGCACAGGGCAGTGACAGTGAGCCGGCCAGCAGGAGCCCGGAGCTGCACAGGGCTGGGCCCAGGCAGCAGCACTGGGCACGGGCACCGTCCCGGCAGCTGTGGCTGTGAGAGGGCAGAGAGCTGGGAGGCAGCTCAGGCAGGCAGCGCTGGCCTTGAGCTCACCTCCACTAGGAATGCCAGGAAGGGCAGATCCCTGTATGGGTCCGGCCTGCTGAGCTGCCGGAGCAAGTGGAGTCCAATGCGAGAGCACAAAGGGATCGAGACAGGGCGCATCTCCCTGGCAGGGGGAGAAAAGGCACCAAGACCTTGAGGTGGAAAGGCTAAACTTCTCCCAGGACTGACTCACAGAGGTCTGGTCTTTCCCAGCATTCCTGGAGGGGATGTGGGTGCTGTGGGAGGCAGCCCTTCCTGGGAACCCTCCTCTCCCAGGCTTTCCAGTCTCCTTGGCTGTCCCTCAGTGATGACGCCCTCTGGCCCATGACCACAGGGACTGAGTGGGGCACAGGACACAAATGCCAGGGGCAGTGGGGAGAAGGGGGTCTCACCTGGCCAGCAGAGCCACAGCAAAGTGCTGGGTGCAAGCACACAGCAGCATATCCCAGCCATGCTTGCGCTCCATATCCATCACCTCATTGTCACAGCGCAGTCGGCAGAGCAGAGCCTTCATGGCCTGCACTGCAAACCTGTGTGCAGAGCAAAGCCCAGGTCACACTGGAAGCCCTGGCGCTGGCCACAAGAGCATGACAAGGCCAGGAGGACTGGGACCTGTTGGGCTTGCTGGGAATGCAGTGCTCCTCCTGGCATGCTCTCCAGAAGATATCAACTTCCACTGGTGGCGTCTGCTGTGTGGTGATGGCAACATGGAAGAGCAGAGCCACAAAGAGGCGGGAGGAGTAAAGGATTATGGCCTCGTGGCACTCGGGCACCTGGACAATCACCCAGATCACCAATGTTGCCTGCAAAAGAAGCAGCCCAAGACAGCGCTCAGTGCCGAGGTGTCCGTGGGACAGGGCCCAAGGGCAGATGCAGGAGGAGCAGCGGGTCTGGTGCCCCCTGAGCCTGCCCCTAGCCCAGGTTTCAGCCCAGTGACTGAGACATGGAGAGGATGGAGAGCTGCTGGAGAGATGACCGAGGGGCAAGCAGAGGCCAAATCCAGAAACTCACAGCCAGGGAAAAAACGTCCCTGTCGTCTCCATCAGAGGTGCAGGTGCTGTGCAGAGGCCAGTCCTCCATCACGCAGAGAAGTGTTGCCAGCACTTTCTCCACGGCTGGTCCAGTGATGCCTATGGCTTCCACATAATTTAGCAGCAGCTCTGTGGGATCAGAGCTCTGTGTCAGGGGCATCTCAGTCCCAGTACCATGCCCTGTGCAGCTGTGGGGGCCCAGGTGACAGAGCCCTGGTGCCCTGAGGGGCAGGGAGGGAGCATTGGCAGCAGGCTTGGGAAGCAGAGGGGCCTGAGGGTCCTGGAGCTCTCTGCCTGTGTGGCAGAGCCCAGAGCACAGGCTGTGCAGGGCCATGGGCCCTAAAGGCTGGTGAGGCCTGAGCTGTGCAGGCACGTGGGCCCCGTACCTGTCACATGTTGGGGCACAGCGCAGGAGTGTCAGCACCACATCCACAGGGTGTTCTTCAGCCAGCCTGACAATGGCAATTTGCAGACTGGCATCCAGAGCGACATGGGACTGTAGACTCTGGTGAATGCCCCTTACAGTGGCTGGCACCTGCAGGACGCATGGGGAAGACTTACAGCGCTGTCCAAGGCAGCAATTTCCCCAGCTTTCCCCAAGAAGTGCTTCCCTTCCTGCCACACTGTGCTGGCCTCAAAGGATGAGGGGCCCAGTGACCATGGCTTGAGGGGACACACCGATCCTGGCAGGCCTCCAGGCCTGGCCCCAGGCTGCTTACCTGCTGCTGATATGGAACAGAACTCTCTTCAAAAAAATCCATAGTGGGAGCATGAATCGCCAGTGGGAGCGGGCGTTGTGTCAGTGTCTGTGATTACCTGAGTCTCTCCAGTGTTGGTGGTTGTGGTGACATCCTCAGTCACTGCCATGTCATCCTTTGCCCTGTGATCACTGGAATTCATTGCAGCCTCAGAGTGTTCTGAGCACTCAGCCAAATCTGGTTTGCTGTCAGTATTTGCCATGTCCTCAGTCTCTCCAATGTCGGCCACATCCTCAGTCAGTGCCACGTCAGCCTTTGCCCTGTCCTTGTTCATTGCAGCCTCAGAGTCTTCTGAGCACTCAGCCAAATCTGGTTTGCTGTCAGCATTTGCGATGCCCTGAGTCTGTCCATGGTTGGTGTTTGTGATGGCCACATCCTCGGTCATTGATGTGAGAAGAGCCTTCTCCCAGATTTCAGTCACTGAGGTGACAGACTCTTGTGAGCGCTCAGCCGAATCTGGGCTGACATCAGGCTCTGCCTGGAGCTCGGTCAGCCCAGAGTCAGGCTCGGCTGGGCCCTCAGCTGCTGTGGTGCTGCTCTTCCTACGTCGAATGCGCAGGAATTTCCGGAACCTCTGCAGGAGAATAAAGGGCAGGGAAGTCAGGGATGCTCCATGGCATGCTCCAAGCGAGGTGCTGGGACAGCAGGGACAGCAGGCCCAGCCCAGGTGGGGATGGCTGCAGGCACCTTCAGGGTCTTGCGCACGCGGCCACGGCCGGGTTCCTGCTCTTGTGTCTTGTCCAGGGCTGCATCTGGCAAAGAGCGAGCGCAGCCAGAGCTGAGGGGCTGCGGGAGAGGCCGGAGAACACAGGCCAGCCCTGCGCTGCCCAGGCAGGGAGAGCCCCGGGATGGCCCAGGGGATGGAGCACGGCCACTGCGGGGTGTCTGCCTGGGCCCTCTTCCGTCCTGTCCATGGGAATGTCCCCAGGGGATGGGATGGGATGGGATGGGATGGGATGGGATGGGATGGGATGGGATGGGATGGGATGGGATGGGATGGGATGGGGCCAAGCTGGCTGCAGCCATGATCACTGTGGCCCAGCTCTGCCACTCACCCTCCTGCTGTGGCTGCAAGTGCTTGGGCTGTTCAGGCTGTTTTCCTGGGGCAGCTCCAGGGCCTTTCTCTTTTTTCTTCCCAAAGACTTTAAACAGACTGAGAAATTTGCCTGCCATCACAGAGTCTGTCCTTGAGGGCGCATTAAAGAGATATGCCTTGTGAAAGTTCTGAGTCACTAAGTCCTTTAGTTGTGCCTTGAAGGCATCTGAGACACAGAAGCCTCAGGAAGACTGCAGGACAGCAAGTCCTGCACTTTGGTCTCAAGGGCTCCTGCCACAAGGACAGGAGACACCTCATAAACGGTTTGGTCACTAAGTCCCAGGGTCCTGCCTCGAGTGCACAGGCCAGAAGGGTGAGAGATGCCTCAGAAAAGTTCTGAGTCACCAAGCCTGGCCTCGGAGGCACCTGGAAAAGAGAATCCTCGGGAAGGCCACAGGCCACAAGGCCAGCAGTCTTTCCACGAGGTCACCTGTGGGAGTAAGAACTCGGAAAAGCTCCAGGTGGGACACGAACGAGCGCGCTGTGCGGGGGCTCCTCACAGCACCGCTCTGTCCTGTCCTGTCCCGTCGCGTGCTCCGAGCACTGTGGCCTGCT
Organism: Geothlypis trichas; assembly: GCA_009764595.1. NCBI lineage: Eukaryota > Metazoa > Chordata > Aves > Passeriformes > Parulidae > Geothlypis > Geothlypis trichas. The sequence goes on from CM019907.1 coordinate 37,880,202, forward strand.
CCTGTCACCGCCAGCTCCTATGTCACCACGTGTCACAAAGGGCCCTTGGACACCGGGTTCCTTTTCATGCTGCACCGTGTCACCAAGGGCCCTTGCACACACTGCCGCCTGCCCTGGGGCCGCCCCCAGCCCGCCCAAAGTGGCCTAGGCTGGAAGGAATGCCTGGCCCCAGGTGTGTAAGGCAGCCCCACAGGATCTTCAGGAAGGGCTCAGAGCATCAGCAAACGCTGCCCTGCTCTGCAGGCTCAGGGCAGCAGAAGGAGCCCCCAGGGCTGCCGACGCAGCCATGCCGGGAAGGGCACGGGGCCTTCCAGGGAAGCTGGCACGGCCTCCTTGGGACACGGCCCGGCCCGTGGCCATCCTAAAGCCGCGGCTGTGACACGCACAAGGAACGTGTGGGCCCGGGCACCAACGCTGCTCTGAGCCCTGGGGCCCGGGCAGCGCTGCCATCAGCAGCTGTGGCAGAGTCCCTGCCCAAGCAGAGCTGCCACCCCCCCGAGCCCTGGCAGCGCTGGTGCCCGGGATCTCCTGCCCCAGAGACCTGTGCCCCCGGGGGGCTTCTGTGCCACAGGGAGCCAAAGCCCACGTGCATTGGGGGCTGATGGCCGGAGCACCTGGAGCGACTGCTGGCAACACTTGGTCTCTGTAAGAAGGCAGAAGCTGTTAGTCAGTCATGAAAGGATTTTTTCATGGCATGGATTGGCAATAGCACCACAACACCATCACCTGCTGGGTTTTGCTGGATGATTCGATTGTACTGAGGCATGTTTCAATGAGATTGTACTGTCATGTTTCAATGTGATCTTCTGTCAGTTCTTCTGGGAAAAACACTAGCCCAGTCTGGGATGTTCAACGCTCCAGTTGCTGCCTGTCTGTCTGTGTCATAGCTGATGCAAGGCAAATATTTCTTCCAGACCCAAAGAGTGCCTGAAAAGTCACAGGGCTACATGTCTTTTTGATTTTTTTTAATGCTTTCCAGAGCCTGTTGATCGTTTTCAAGGTTTTCTCCCTATCCTAGGGCACCTTCTCCAGAAGTTCTGCTGTTCCATCCTTTGGCATTTAGTTAAAGCTACCTGCAGTGAACAGTCGATCAAAGCCCTGGGAAAACGTGAACTCCTGGGTGAAGCCAGGCAAAACATTTCTCTCCCACATCTGAAGCCATTAAGTACCAGGGACTGTCCCCATTGTCATACCCTGTCCCTTGGAAGTGTGCTGATGCCATTTAAGAGGGGTTGCCAAAGAAAACTACTTTTAACAGTTTTGTAATTTCTGCATTAGCATTCAAATCCTTGACCAGAAGAATCCCATGTAGACATTTCTGGGATTCTTAAATATCAAATATCATTTTCATCCTGGATTTCAGAGTCTCTGAACAGTCACACGAGGGTTTAGTTTTCAACACTACAGAAAACACCCTGGTGTTGAGCTGTACTTTACATCGGCATGTACTCCTGATGATTACTTTAGGCAGGAGCAGCAAACCCAGGAATGAGCCGAAGAGGCGATTCCTGAAAGGCACAGGGCAGTGACAGGGAGCCGGCCGGCAGGAGCCCGGAGCCGCACAGGGCTGGGCCCAGGCAGCAGCACAGGGCACGGGCATGTCCTGGCAGCTGTGGCTGTGAGAGGGCAGAGAGCTGAGTGGTCGGCTGGCTCCTGAAATTCCACAATGCACAGGATGTCTCCCAGACCCAAGCTACCACCACGGCCAACTTGGGCCACTTTGACAATGCCAAGCACTTTTATGTTGTATTATTTTTCTTCTTGTTCTCGCCTGTTTATGGTATCACCCTAAGTTGCCTCCCCTTCCCGAAATGTCAGTCCCATCCCCACGCCTCCCCAGTCCCTGGAAACTTCCCTGTCAACCCTCCTATCCCCTCCCTGGCACCTTGTCTGTCACTTGGCTCCCCATCCCCGTTCTCCAGAAGCTTCCACAAAGGGCATTGAGTGATTGGTCAAGGGCCAGGGGTCCCTCCTACCACATTCCCTGATGTGTTGTTCTGTTTGTCAGTTACTCCTTGTTTCCCTCCTCTTATCCCCTCATTGGTGGATAGCAGCATCCCTCCCTTATTTCCACCCCCCAGGAAAAGGTGCTGCTCCAGTCTATTCAGGGGCTTTCGAGAGCTGTATCCCCTGAGGCTGGGCATTCTCCAGAGCTTCTAATAAAATGTTGGATTATAACCCTCTGGATTGTCTATTCGTGTCCTTCACCGTCATTGGCCGTGTCTCCCCAAAGACAGGGATCACAACCTATGTGCTTTGGCACTTCCAAGCCTAGAGGAGTGTCCCCCTCAGACAGCAGGGTTGGATCTAGCAGGGAGGCGCCAAGTGGTCACTGGGTGGACGCTGTGAAAAAGCTCCTCCTGCAATCTGCCACCAGGAACCTGGGCTGGTGAGATTTGTTGGCCAGGGAAAGCGGCAGCCCTTGGTGTACGGGGGCCTGTGGCCAGAGGGGCTGGCTGGCTGTGGAAATTCTGCATTGTGCAGGATGCCTCCCAGACCCAAGCTGGCACCAGCCCCAACTCAGGCTGGTTTGACAGCGCCAAGAGCCTCTTGCAAACTGGCACCAGGAACCTGGGCTGGTGAGATTTGTTTCCCACAGGAAAGGGCTGGTGTCAGTGTTCAGAGGCCTGTGGTGCTGAGTGGCCAACTGCCTGCTAAGGTTCTGAAAACCACAAATCCCAGTGCTCCAGGCACACTGCAGCTGCAAAAGGCATCCCAAGGGGAACACACAACTGCCAAAGCATGGCTTCCTCCACAGCTTTTTCCTTGGAACCAGCCTTAGCCCTAGGCTGTGTTTATTGCCTAGGGTTAGGCTTAGGGTTATGCATAAGGTTAGGGTTCTGAAAACCACAAAGCCCAGAGTTCCAGGCACACTGCAGCTGCAAAAGGCATCTCAATGGAAACACAGAACTGTCAAGACATGGCTGTGTCTCCACAGCTCCCCACTCAGGGCCACAGGCCCCTGGAGACCAACTTCTGTTGTTTTCCCTGAGAAACGATCTCACCTGCCCAGGTTCCTGATGGCAGTGTGCAGGAGGCGTTTGACTCTTCCAGTGAAACTGTGTTTTATTTTGCTGCAGCTTTGGTATGGGAGATACGGGGTTGCCCCCTCCTAACCCCTTCCTTCTCCCCTCAGCCCTCCTCTCTAATGTCCCCTTCTCGCTCCTCACCCCTGCTCAAACTTCCACCCTGCCCCTGCCCCTTCCCTCTCTCCCCCCACTGCCCACCTGTGACTCTCTGCAGCAGCACGTAGGAGCCCAAACACGGGGACAGTGCGGCCCTCGCAGCAGGACAACACCCAAATGAGACAGGCAGGGACAGTGTGTGGGCTGCAGGGTGTCACCAGGGGCTGGGGGCTGAGGGGAGGGGGCTGCAGGGTGACACAGGGCAGCTGAGAGGCACAAGGGGCATTTAGGAGCAAAGCTGGGGCCTCCAGGGTGGCACAGATGCTGAGAGGCTGCAGTGGGGAACTTGAGGGTGACACAAAGAGGCTGAGGGGCAGGGAGTGCCTTGAGGGGCAAAGTGGGGGTGCCTGAGGGTGACAGGTGAGCCAGCCCTCACAACACCCCTAACCTCACCCTAAAAACCACCCCTACCCAGGTGGAGAGTGCACGGTGGAGGTCAGGGGGCCAAGGGACGATGTCGAGGGACTTTGGGTGGCACACAGACATTGAGAGCTGAGGAGTACAAAGGACACAGGGTACCAGGTAGGGTTAGGGTACAGGTGCATCCCTAGTGGTGGGACAGCCCCAGAGCCCTCCCAGCAGCTACAGGCTGTTACCCCAATTAAAACGTAGAGATGATGTTTGGAGGCTACAGAGGTACAGGTAGAGGTTGGCGGGTGAGCAGTCTTATAGTTTTTTTTTTTTTTTAGGGTTTTTTTCAGGGCTTTAAAAGGATATTTTAGGGGTTTTTTTTTGCAGGAGTTTTTTAAAGAATTTTCTGGGAATGTTTAGGATACCTTTAGTGCTTTCAAAAGTAATTTTTGTGGTATTTTAAAGGCTGTCTTACTACTAATTAGAATTTCTAGGGGTTTTTTGGGGTATTCTTGAGGGCCTTTTTTAGGACTACTTAAACATTTTTAGGACTATTGAGGTTATATGGTGGGTGTTTTTAGGACGAGGGGTTTTGAGAGAATTTTTGAGGGGTTTTTTAGGGTCTTATTAGGGCATTTTAGAGATTTTTGGGTATTCTTAGAGCTCTTTTACAACTATTTAGTGATTTTTAAAGGCTCTTTGGGGATTTTTAGGGGCTTTTTAAAAGCAGAGTATTTTACTGTATTCTGAGGTTATTTTAGGTTTTTGTGGGGAGTTTAGGACACTTTGAAAACTAGGGCTTCTTTAGGGAATTGATAGGGATTTTTAGGGTCTCATCAGGGCATGAGGGGCACTGTGGGGGCTTGAGGGTGGCAGAGGCTGGGAGCTGAGGGAGGAGCAGGGAGAGGGGACAGTGGGTGACACACAGAGATGCTGAGGGTGGCAGGGGCAGCTGGAGGGTGACACCGAGAAGCCGGGGGCTGAGGGGCAAAGGAGAGGGATTAAGGGTGACACACAGGAGCTGAGGGGCAGCTGAGAGGGGGCCTGAGGGTGACAGCCAGAGCCTGAGGGGCAGAGGGAGGGCTTGAGGGGTAAAGGGAGAGGGCTTTGAGGGTTGGACAGTGCAGTGGAGATCAGGGCTACAGGGTGCAGCTTAGGAGGCAAGTTAGGGTGCAGGTGCAGCACCCCTCAGCCCAGCCCTAAGCTCAGCCTAAGCAGCCCCAGCCTTTTCCCCCAAAAGCAGCACAGCACAGCAACTCTAACAGCGAGACCAGAGCGGAACCCACTTGGTGAGACAAAACAGCAACCCTCACACCAGGACAACGAGAGAACTCTCAGAGGACAAGATCCATGGCAGAAAGGTAGGGAAGACATCTGAGGGTTAGAGAGAAACAGGTGGGGCTTGGAGGCTGCACAGGTTTTTATCAGGATTTTTCCACAACTTCTAAGGATATAAAGGGGATACTTGAAGGTTTCTTAGAAAATGTTTGGCTTAGCATTAGACTAAGGCAGTATTAACTGCCTAGGGTTAGGGTAACACCTAGAATTACACCTTTGGTTAGGGTTTTGAAACCACAAAGCCCAGAGCTCCAGACACACTGCAGCTGCAAAAGGCATCCCAAGGGGAACACACAGTTGCCAAAGCATGGCTTCCTCTACAGCCTTTTCCTTGGAACCAGCCTTAGCACTAGGCTGAGTTTAGGGCCTAGCATTAGGGTTAGGGTTACAGCTAGGGTTAGGGTTTTGAAACCACAAGGCCCAGAGCTCCAGGCAATCTTCAGTTGCAAAAGGCATCCCAAGTGGAACAGAAAACTGCCAAAACATTGCTTTCTCTTAAGCCTTTTACTTTGAATCACCTTTAGGCACAGTGCCCGTCTGGCTGCTGAAATTCTGCATTGCACAGGATTCCTTCCAGACCCAAGCTGACACCAGTGCCAACTCAGGCTGGTTGGACAGTGCCAAGTGGCTCCTGCCTTCTGCCATCAGAAACGTGGGCTGATGAGTTGTTTCCAGGGCAAAAGTGCCAGTGTGTCTGGTCGGGGGCGGGTGGTCTGGACTGGCTGGCTGCTGAAATTTCGTACTGCGCAGGATGCCTTCCAGACCCAAGCTGGCACCAGTGCCAGCTCGGGCTGGTTTGACAGTGCCAAGTGCCTCTTGCAATCTGCCATCAGGAAGCTGGGCTGGTGAGTTCTCTTTGCCAGGGAAAAGGGCTGGCGTGGGTGTTCGGGGGCCTGTGGCCCGGAGTGGCCGGCTGGCTGCTGAAATTCCACATTGCATAGGATGCCTCCCAGACTCGAGCTGGCACCACTTGTACCTCAGGCTGGTTAAAAAGTGCCAAGTGCCTCCTGCAATCTGCCATCAGGAACCTGGACTGGTCAGTTTTGTTTGCCAGGGAAATGGGCCGGAGTTGGTGTTCTGGAGCTTGTGGCCTGGAGTGGCTGACTGGCTCCTGAAATTCCACGTTGCCCGAAACCCTTTAGTCCTAACTTTGGAAAGAGATAACAGGCAGGAAATAAAGAGATGTTGTTCAACATCTAGCATAGGGCAGAGATGTTTGAAATTGGTTAAAAAGCACAAGGAAGATTGTGTTCTAGGTGTCCAAGCCTTACAGCCGAGTTACCCCAGGCCAGCTGGGGTACACTCCCCCTCACCCAACCACTCCGTCCCCTGAATTAAACCCAAATGGCAGTGAGGATGAGATGAATAATCCTGGTGAGGGGACAATTTCAGAGAGCCCAGTGACAACACATACAAGGAATAAAACCAAGAAAGCTTTGCCTTTAGTCACCCCCTTCAGGCAAGCAGTGGGTCCCACAGGAGAAGCCCTGTGCAGGAACATCTGCTTTTCTACTGGTGACCTGAATAGTTGGCAGGAAAAAGTTAAAATTTTTAGAGAAAACCCTAGCAACGTAGCAAAAAGATTTGAGTTCATAGCCAAGAATCAAGACCCGGACTGAGGTGATACTGATTTCATGCTGACAGAGCTAAGAAAACCAGCAAAAGAGTTGGTGATAAAGGTAGCCAGAGCACATGTGCAGGGACAAATTGCTAGTGGAGCCTTAAAAGGTACAGAGGACCAGCTGTTTCCTATTGTAAACCCTTTGTGGGACCCGAATGATGCAGGCAGCTGTGCAATGTTAACCAGAAACCAGGAACTAGTCAAATTTGAATTAAAAAATGCCATTCCAAAAGCAATAAATTGGTCAGGAATATATAATGTTACACAGGGATAGCACAAGTGGGGTCTTGTCAAAGAGTAGAAAAGCTGCCCATTTTTTTTAAAAGGTTGCAGAGTTCACAGGTTGGGCCAGTTGCTGCCAGGGTGGAATTCTAACTGTTTGTTGTTGTAATCACCTTTGTTAATAGTTTTTTGTTAACTACCTGTTATTAATAGTTGGGAATTCCCATTTTTTGTTGGGTAACACCCTGCTGCTTCCTGGAGGATGGCACCAGGGACACTGAAGAGGAGGAGACATTGGGGTTGGCATGCAAATGAAGAAACCTCTCACCAAACCTAGCAAAACCCCCTAAAAACAATGAGCCAACACAGAACTGAGGGGTCAAAGTGATGACTAGACGTGAGGAACAGAATCCAGTGTCTGCTAAGACCAGACCCTTTTTACCCCTCACCCTAACCTAAATGATGTTGGGTGGACAGAGGACTTCAAATGTCAAACCCTGTCTGCTGGGGCCACTTGAGCCAGCAGGGATTTTATTTTAATTCAAGATTTTTGGTTCTGTATTTTCGTTTTTGTTTAGTATGTAAATATAGAATGTGTTATAATAGACAGACTCCCAGGATCTTTGTTTTGCTGCCCAGGGGAAGTGGTGCATAGGGGAAGAGTGGGAAAAGGGTGCCTGTGCTCAGCCAGCTGCCCAGGCGTGCAGTGCTGCAGGGAAATGGCCAGAAGCCCCTTGGCCTTTGGTGGTTCTGCTGAAGCCTTTGTGCTGCCCACAGAGCGGCTGGGCAGGGGCCGCAGCTGCGGGGATCCCTGCCAGAGCGGTGCCTGGAGATGGCCACAAGCCCTGTGCCAGGCAGGAAGCGCCATCCGTGCCCTCCTGCCCGTGTGCTGCTGGCTGCCTTGCTGAGGGCTCCCAGGTGCCCCTGCATGGGGCTGCTCTGCAGCTGCCGTGGGGCTGTGGCGCTGCTGCTGCCGGGCAGCTTGGCCGGGCTGGGTCAGACCTGAGGAGACGGGGCCACGAAGGGATGCGGTGCTGCAGATGCCCTGATGGGACGAGGCAGTGGGAAGCAACCAGGGGTGTGTGTGAGGGAGTGGGTGGCAGGACGCTACAAGGGGACAGGAAGCTACTGAGGAGCCGGGGTGATGGGAGGCCTTGAGCAATTGGGTGTCAGAGGGCACAAGCAGCCCCCAGGCAGCCGCCTTGTCCCTGGCACGCGGCTGCTCTGGCGCTTGCCCAGAGCGTCTCCCAGGCCTGCGGCAGAAGCCCTCGAGGCCGGGACACCCCCCCAGCAGGAGGGTGGGGGCACCCCCGAGGTGCCCAGGCTGGGCTGGCTGGGCACAGGGAGGGCAGGGGGCTGCTGCCAGGGCACGGCCGCTGGGCGCTGCCAATGAGGAGCAGGGGGCAGAGGCAGGGCTGGCGGCCAGCCCGGGCCCTGGCGGCTGCCCAGGCCACGGTGCCGTGACCGAGGCCCCCCTGACCCAGAGCTCTGGGCCCGCAGAGCTGCTGCCTCCATGGGGAGGGCGGCCGTGTCTCCTCCAGCAGGGCTGCGGAGTCGCTGCTGCCCCGGCGGCTCTGGAGCCCACAGAAACAGCACCAGAGCGGGCTCAGCAACAGCAGCACCCCGGACGGCGGCACCTGCTCGGCCGGGCATCCGCACCCGCCGGGATGCCAGACGGGGGGAGCCCGGGGGCACCATGGCCCCTGCTTTGGCAAAGGGCTCAGCAGAGTTGGCCACAATGGCTCTCTCTTGACTTGCCAGCCTCACAGCAACGCTTGGCTGCTTCAGCTGCTGCCTGTGCCCCTGGCTGACTTCCATGGCCGGCCTTGAGGGCAGGCTCGCCTCCCACAGGCGGCGTCCCAAGGCAGCGGCTTTGGTGCCAAGGGCACAGAGACACTCTGATGGGGCACCAGCCCTGCGCTGCAGCTGCCCTCCCTCCCCTCCATGGAGGCACCTTAAAGACACACGCGTCAGCTCTGAAATGAAATCCCGGACTTGCTTGGAACAAAGGAGGCGCTGGAGAAAACCTGGGACTTCCATGGCTCAGTTTTCCTCTCCCCTTGTGGAATCACAGAATGCCAGAACACTTTGCGTTGCAAAGTATCACAAAGATCATCCGGTCCCCACCACCCTGCCGTGGGCACAGGTGCTGTGCAGGCACAGCTGTCACTAGAACTGGAAGAACACTTTTCCATGTTTACCATTTCCTCGCCTGGATTTCAAGCTAACATGACAAATTCAGCTGATTACAGCTGAATAGTGGAGCTGACAGGATTTGGCGTCTCCAGTGGGCCATGCTATGTCCATTCAGCCTTTGTTAGAGCATCCAGATGGAGCTCAGCCCTGTGCAGCCCAGGCAAAAGCAGCAGGCTGGTCCATTTCAGCATCCCAAAGGCTTTGGGGCTTCCTGTGCACCCTTTGGCTCCTGAATCCTGTGCATACTGAAAGCCTGGTCAGAGAAAATGCCAGATAAACTTTCCCAGAGATTGTTCTAGGGAGTTTGTAGAAGGCTGAGAGAAAGAATGAAAACAATCTTGCAGCTGGTGTTTGGAAGAGTTGTTTTCTCATCAGACGGTTTACCAAAGGCTGGTCCCTAATAAATCAACGGGTGGCAGGTGTTATTAAGAGCCAATCAGGTTCTGGGTGAACAATGTTGGTTATAAATATCAGGAGACTGTAATAAAGGAAGATTTTATGCCATCTGAAAATGCATGGAGTGTGTCACTTGTTTATCCGTTCCTCACTCAATGGTGACATGAATCCATTCTTGAATTCCCAGTTAGTGCTGTGCAGGACATGAGAACACAGGAATCGCCTCTTTGGCTCATTCTTAGGTTTGCTGCTCCTGCCTAAAGTAGTCATAAGGAGTATATGCCAATGTAAAAATGATAGCAGAACACTTTTGGAATAAGATCCCAATATTACCGGCTGGAGCGTGCCTGGGCTCCTCTGGCCCTTGCTGCTGGACCAAAGGCGGCAGCTGTGGTATTTCACCTCAGAGACACCTTTGGCTGGCTGGAAGCTGCAGTCGGGCCCTCAGAACGAGTCCAGGCATGGTAGAAACTCAGTTGACCTCTGGTGGAAAGGGTTCAGGTGATGGTGAGGAGGAAAAGGAGAGGATTCTGCCGGAGGGTTAAACCCCTGGGGGCTCCTTCTGCTGCCCTGAGCCCGCAGAGCAGGGCAGCGTTTGCTGATGCTCTGAGCCCTTCCTAAAGATCCTGTGGGGCTGCCTTACACACCTGGGCCAGACATTCCTTCCAGCCTGGGCCACTTTGGCCGGGCTGGGGGCGGCCCCAGGGCAGGCGGCAATGTGTGCAAGGGCCCTTGGTGACACGCTGCAGCACGGTCACTGTGACATGAACGGGTGTCCAAGGGCCCTTTGTGACACGTGGTAACATAGGAGCTGGCACTGACAGGAGCAGGCCACAGTGCTCGGAGCACGCGACGGACAGGACAGGACAGATCGGTGCTGTGAGGAGCCCCCGCACAGCGCGCTCGTTCGTGTCCCACCCGGAGCTTTTCCGAGTTCTTACTCCCACAGGTGACCTCGAGGAAAGACTGCTGGCCTTGTGGCCTGTGGCCTTCCCGAGGATTCTCTTTTCCAGGTGCCTCCGAGGCCAGACTTGGTGACTCAGAACTTTTCTGAGGCATCTCCCACCCTTCTGGCCTGTGCACTCGAGGCAGGACCCTGGGACTTAGTGACCAAAACCGTTTATGAGGTGTCTCCTGTCCTTGTGGCAGGAGCCCTCGAGACCAAGTGCAGGACTTGCTGTCCTGCAGTCTTCCTGAGGCTTCTGTGTCTCAGATGCCTTCAGGCACAACTAAAGGACTTAGTGACTCAGAACTTTCACAAGGCATATCTCTTTAATGCGCCCTCAAGGACAGACTCTGTGATGGCAGGCAATTTCTCAGTCTGTTTAAAGTCTTTGGGAAGAAAAAAGAGAAAGGCCCTGGAGCTGCCCCAGGAAAACAGCCTGAAGAGCCCAAGCACTTGCAGCCACAGCAGGAGGGTGAGTGGCAGAGCTGGGCCACAGAGCTGACGGTGGCAGCCAGCTGCTCCCTTGGCCCATCCCATCCCATCATCCATCCCATCCATCGCATCCATCCCACCATCCCATCCCATCCATCCATCCCATCCATCCCATCCCATCCCATCCCATCCCATCCCCTGGGGGGGCCGGGCAGACACGCAGAGGGGGCTGAGCACCAGTCATCTGGGCCATCCCGGGGCTCTCCCTGCGGCTGGGCAGCGCAGGGATGGCTGTGTTCTCCGGCTCTCCCGCAGCCCTCAGCTGCTGGCGGCTCGCTCTTTGCCAGAGCGTTGTTTTTTACAGCCCTGGAGAAGACACCAGACCAGGAACGGCCGTTGGCGTGTGTGGCGGTGAGCAGAGACCCTGAAGGTGCCTGCAGCCATCCCACCTGGGCTGGGCGCTGCTGTCCTGCTCAGCCCAGCACCTCGCTTGGAGCATGCCATGGAGCATCTCTGACTTCCCTGCCTTATTCTCCTGCAGAGGTTCCGGAAATTCCTGCGCATTTCGACGTAGGAAGAGCAGCACCACAGCAGCTGAGGGCCCAGCCGAGCCTGACTCTGGGCTGACCGAGCTCCAGGCTGAGCCTGATATCAGCCCAGATTTGGATGAGCACTCACAAGACTCCGACACCTCAGTGACTGAAATCTGGGAGAAGGCTCTTCTCACATCAATGACCGAGGATGTGGCCATCACAAACACCAACCATGGACAGACTCAGGGCATCGCAAATGCTGACAGCAAACCAGATTTGGCTGAGTGCTCAGAAGACTCTGAGGCTGCAATGAACAAGGACAGGGCAAAGGCTGACGTGGCACTGACTGAGGATGTGGCCGACATTGGAGAGACTGAGGACATGGCAATACTGACAGCAAACCAGATTTGGCTGAGTGCTCAGAACACTCTGAGGCTGCAATGAATTCCAGTGATCACAGGGCAAAGGATGACATGGCAGTGACTGAGGATGTCACCACAACCACCAACACTGGAGAGACTCAGGGAATCACAGACACTGACACAACGCCCGCTCCCACTGGATTCATGTTCCCACTATGGATTTTTTTGAAGAGAGTTCTGTTCCATCTCAGCAGCAGGTAAGCAGCTGGGGCCAGGCCTGGAGGCCTGCCAGGATGGTGTGTCCCCTCAAGCCATGGTCCCTGGGTCACCTCATCCTTTGAGGCCAGCACAGTGTTGGCAGGAAGGGAAGCACTTCTTGGGGGAAGCGGGGGAAATTGCTGCCTTGGACAGTGCTCCAAGTCTTCCCCATGCCTCCTGCAGGTGCCAGACATTGTAAGGAGCATTCACCAGAGGCTGAGTCCCCTGTCACTGTGGAGGCCAGGCTGAAAGTGACATTGTGCAGGCTGGCTGAAGAAACACCTGCATGACTGTGGTGCTGACCCTCCTGCGCTGTGCCCCAACATGTGACAGGTACGGGGCCCACGTGCCTGCACAGCTCAGGCCTCACCAGCCTTGTGGGGCCCTGGCCCTGCCACAGCCGTGTGCTCGTGGGCCCTCTGCCACACATGCAAGAGCGCTCCAGGACCCTCCGGGCCCCCTCTGCTTCCCAAGCCTGCTGCCATGCTCCCTCCCTGCCCCTCAGGGCACCGGGGCTCTGTCACCTGGGCACCCTCACAGCTGCACAGGGCATGGTACTGGGACCTGAGATGCCCCTGACACCGAGCTTCTGATCCCACAGAGCTGCTGAATTATGTGGAAAGCCATAGGATCCATCAGGACCAGCCTGTGGAGAAAGTGTTGGCAACACTTCTCTGCGTGATGGAGGAACTGCCCTCTGCACAGCGAACCTGCACCTCTGATCGGAGGACGACAGGGACGGTTTTTGCCCTGAATGTGATTTCTGGCTTTGGTTTGGCCTCTGTTTACCACCCTGTTGTCTCTCCAGCAGCTCTCCATCCTCTCCATGCCTCCAGTCACTGGGCTGAAACCTGGCTAGGGGCAGGCTCAGGGGGCACCAGGCCCGCTGCTCCTCCTGCATCTGCCCTTGGGTCCTGCCCCATGGACACCTCAGCACTGAGCGCTGTCTTGGGCTGCTTCTTTTGCAGGCAACTCTGGTGATCTGGGTTATCATTCCTGAGTGCCACGAGGTGATGTCGCTTTACTCCTTCCGCCTCTTTGTGGCTCTGCTCTTCCATGTTTCCATCACCACACAGCAGACGCCACCAGTGGAAGTTGATACCTTCTGGAGAGCATGCCAGGAGGAGCACTGCATTCCCAGCAAGCCCAACAGGTCCCAGTCCTCCTGTCCTTCCCAAGCCCTTGTGGCCAGCGCCAGGGCTCCCAGCATGACCTGGGCTTTGCTCTGCACACAGGTTTGCAGTGCAGGCCATGAAGGCTCTGCTCTACCGAGTGCGCTGTGACAATGAGGTGATGGCTATGGAGCGCAAGCGTGGCTGGGACACGCTGCTGTGTGCTCACACCCAGCACTTTGCTGTGGTCTGCTGGCCAGGTGAGACTCCCTTCTCCCCATTGGCCCCTGGCATTTGTGCCCTGTGCCCCACTCAGTCCCTGTGGTCATGGGCCAGAGAGCCTTGTCACTGAGGGATGGCCTAGGAGACTGGAAAAGGCTGGGAGAGGAGGGTGCCCAGGAGGGGCCACCTCTCAGAGCACCAACATCCCCTCCAGGGATGCTGGGGAAAGACCAGAGCTCTCTGAGTCATTCCTGGGAGAAGTCTGCCCCTCCACCTCATGGTCTTGGTGCCTTTTGTGCCCTTCCAGGGAGATGCGCCGTGTCTCCCTCTCCTTGTGTTCTGGGATTGCTCTACGCCTGCTTGGGCTGCTCAGCAGGGAAGAGCCACGCTGGGATCTGCCCACCCTGGCGTTCCTGGTGGAGGTGAGCCTCAAGGCCAGGGCTGCCTGCCTGAGCTGCCTCCCAGCTCTCTGCCCTCTCACAGCCACAGCTGCCAGGACGGTGCCCGTGCCCTGTGCTGCTGCCTGAGCCCAGCCATGTGCAGTTCCGGGCTCCTGCCGGCCGGCTCCCTGTCACTGCCCTGTGCCTTGCAGGTCCTCGAGTGCCTGGATTGGAGTGAAGCTGCTGACAGCACAGTGGAGATCATGTCAAGGTACCTGCAGAGCGAGTGCAGGG